>CM038120.1:13064240-13664240 GCA_001642375.2 Mentha longifolia | reverse complement strand
TATCCTGCTTCATACCACCTACCGAACGCTGCCTAAACAAATGATTTAATAAAGAAATTTTGACGATTTATTCTATTAATTATTGTGGTAATATTTATATTTTATGTTTTATTAATGCAGTATTTTTCAAAATTCATAGTATATGACTATATATTAACAAAAAATTAATACAAATAATAGTTAATGTGTTCAATTATATGGTGGTATTGATCTTTTAAAATTTTAAATAAGTATAAATAAAGAGCACAATTTGATCCAAATTTTTTTATATCATATTTTTTGATAATCTTATGCTACTTAATTAGTTTTTATTGATCTAATATATCTTAAGTATTATAGACCGTTTACAAGCTTATCAGTTCCATTAAATAAAGATTGAACGAACTTGAATATAAAATAAGAGGATTCATTAAAATGAAAAAAAATACATAGGGACTTAATGAAATAAAAAGTAAGAGTATAAAAACTTAAGATGTGTTTTGCCTTATTTTATACTATTATGGTTAGGAGTTTTGGAACTATACTTTAAACTCAACCATATATTTAGGGTATATATATATATCAAACTATTTTTGCTTTTGCGAGAAATGTATGCAAGAACATTATTAATAGTAGGTTGTTGACAGAAAGTAACATATGTTATGCATGCATATGACTCGGAAGATATTCATCTCTCATATACAAATGAGTTTGAAGATGGATGCAATGAATAATTAATCTCTTTGAACTAGAACTCTTAAGCCTAGATATAGGGATTTAGGTAATGTTGAAATTTTGAGGGACATGTCATGTACAATATTAATACTATGGAATGTGGTTGAGGGTACGGTTTTCCGCTTCTAAGATGAACCTTGGGTTAAAGGGGGGTACCATTCTAAGAGATAAATTTTGTTGATAGTTTAGTTTTTCTTTATAAAAGAGAGTAAAGTGAAAGGAATGTGAAGTAGAAAATTAAAGGTGAACTCTTTGTGTGAGTATGTTGGTTTAGCGGTAGTGGGGTTAATGTTAAGACTTTCGTGGTAAATGTCTCAAGTTTAAAACAAGAAAGGTACGTAACTCTTGTTTCAGGGTGCTTAGTTGGAGAAAGCTTTTAACTATTTTTTTAATGATAATTTTTTATTCTATTGAATTTTAAAGAATTTTTAGAATTTAATATGGTGTTTTCTTTGTACAAAATGAACATTTTAGAGGCAGGCTCTTGCACATGAAAAAGTTTAGATGACGATATTTTTTCAACAAAATCAATGTACAATTCACATTTTAAGACAGACTTTGAAGAGAAATAGATGAATTAGATGATGATAAAGGTCATCATATTAATTATTAATATTAATAATTTTACAACTTATAAATATTTATTTCCTTATATCTTCAAGTATCTTAATATTTGTAATAAATTAATCACATTAAACAAAATATTATATGTGCAACAAGATTATACGTACAACGCACGTAATCTCTACTAATTATTATAAAAAGCTCATAAGTTCTAAAAGTTTATAATTAAGATGTCGTGAAAATTTATTATTTGGGATCTATCTATCCTAATTTCAATGCTCAATTGTGTTTAAAATTTTAATTTCTACTCATTGTAAATAGATATACACCGAATAATAAAAGAAATGTCAAACATGGTTTAGTTCGTTGTAATTAGATATATGCACGTTTGGATTCATAACAGAAAGTCATGTAATCTTGTACATAATTAAGAAACTTATATTTGTGTTGCACTAAATCTACCCGTAATGGCTCATGTTTCACAAAATTTGTTCTTGCTCTCAATGTGTTAGATTCGGGTCAAAGATCTACAACAAATACTTAAATAAGATCGCGTGGATGAGGTGAAACACCTTCAAATCTCCGGCTTCTACTCTGCTTCTATTAACGATGGAGAAAAACTTCCTTCCCGCCGATTACGATCTTCGAGCCTCTGCAAAAAAGACCCGGAGGAGATTCCCCCGGAAAGGGACTCCGACGCTCAAGTTAGACTCGAACGTATAAAGATTCAAGGTTCCCTAGAGAAATAGAACCTCTACAGAGAATATGAGAGTAGTGAGTGTGTGAGCTCAAGGAATTCTATGAAGAATTAATTCACATAGCTACAGTGCGAAAGAAATGTGTTCAGTCGTGCGTACCTTGTAGTGAAGAAAATGCTTGTATTTATAGGTGCATGCATAACAAGGGTATTACCATCTTTTCGCATGGTGATGGAGGGCAATGTCATATTTTCGTGGGGGACAACATCTCCAACAACCTTCGGTACAGTACTATTTTCTGCAGAAAAAAATCATGTATTTCTGCAGATGAAGTGCCACTTAGTGGTCCCAAAAGTTAGTTATGGAATATTCTGAGTTTATTGGTTTTTAGCCTATAAATGGCAAGTAGCTTATGCTTATGCAGCTTAAGCGAAGCTAGCCTGACAAGCTGTTTATAAGAGTCTTGGCTGCCTTGGGATAAATATAGTCATTTGATAGCTCCTTTGGTCTTTTTGTTTTGCTTCTGCTTATGGCATAAGTGGGCTTGAATAGTTGTTCCAAGTAAGGGTGGACCAGTACGGTATATTGAAAAAAATTCTCCATACCGATACCGTACCGTACATTTCGGTATACCAATTTTCAGTATACCGAAAATTCGGTATGGAACAAAGTCCATACCAATACCGTCCCGATTTTTTGATATACCGTACCGAAGTTCGGTATAGTGAAAATTCGAATATTATACCCGAAAAAATTTATATTCGATTTTTCATACAATATTGACAACATAAAAATAATATCACCACGAACAAATAAAGTCAAACACAAACAAAAAAATATTGTACACATTTCATCAAACCCCAAAACAACGATGAATAGAAAAAAAAAATTATGTCTCAACATCAGTAATAAAATTTAATAAAAGTCACCATGTCTATAAAACCAACCAAATAAAGATCTAAAAACTATCAATTTTACTATCTAACAAATTGTTATCTTTGTTAGTACATGTATTATCGTATTTTTGATCGTTAAAGATTAAAAAATAAATTATGTAAATTATATTTTAAATATTTTTTAGATAATTTAACATATTGAAAACTAGTTAGATAATTAAAGATTTATTAAGATTGTATTTAAATTTGAAATATTCTCAAAATATAAAATAAAATTAAAGTATATTTAATATTAAAAGAAAGTAATTTTTCGGTATACATCGAAATTCGGTATATACCGAACATTTGGTATGTACATACTGAATGTTCGGTATATACGGATTTTTTTCGGTATACCGAATCTTCGGTATTGACAGGTATACCGCGGTATAGAAAAACTCATACCGTTACCATACCAAAAATCTTCGGTACGGTATTATACCGTACCGAAAAACTAGGTATACCGCTAATTACGGTATTCTCGGTATTTTCCGGTACGGTATGTTAGGTATACCTTCGTTTCGATAAATTTGTCCACTCCTAGTTCCAAGCTCTTGCTTATGTCATGTAGTCATAAGATGTCAAGTCATAATATCGAAATCCACGCTATGCGGGCGTTTAATGATATTTAAACATAATTAGTAATTAAGCTGCTATTATTCCCTATCACAATGTAAGTTGATGTGTTTGGAGCATCAAAGTGCAGAGAACTTTTAGTGATTGTGTGGGCCTGATCGCTTAGATAGGTGTATTTGTGAAATCGTACTTTATAAGCTTGTAAAACGTGTGAGCATGAACTCACGAAAATGCAAGGGCTTATTGACTCGGTGTCAGCTTGCCAAACCTAACAGTTTAAGTACTTGACTAATATAGTGTATGATATGATAGGCTTAAGATTTAGACTACAGAAATTAAAGTACGTAAAGTAAAATCACACAAAGTTTATAGTAGTTCGGAAGTAAGAAACTGTCTTATACCCACTTTGTCCGGTGGGGACTAATGCCTCTTCCACTATACTGCACTCCTTGAATTGACAATCAAGGGCCTAGTGACTACAACTTCTCACCAATCGTGAGCTTTAAGTCTATGAGAGTATATGCTTTTAAGGGCTTACACAACTCAATTCGAAAATTAAATTCGAACCTTGCACAAAAGTAAGGACCTCAAACAAACACTCAATACTAATCAACTTGACTGAATCTTAGGTTAGGGTTTGGATATAACACTCTTTCCAACTGAAAATCCTTTAAAAATGAAAAGCAAATCAAAAGGTACATATGATTCTATTCTAAGACTTGGAAATTTGAAATTGTTAAAGCAACCCTAATCTGGATGGAAGGGTTTCGATCTCTAGAAGAAAGAACACTTAAGACCTAGACCCCAAGGACGAATGTTCTTGTTGAATAACACTCGAGAGATTTTGAGAGAGAGATTTTTAACTCTTGGTTGCTCCAGAAGAATGAAAGCTTTATGCACGTATGTTGTAACCTTCTCTCATCTGTCTTCCTTCTATTTATAATGTGATTCAAATTTTATCCGTTGAAGAGATGAGTTTGAAATCCAGCACTTGTGTGTTGGTGTAGAGCTTCAACATAAAATGTTCCCATAGTTTCTGGGCGAGAGACCTTCCTCTCACGTGCTTCAAGGAATATTTCTATAAATGGAACTCAGCCTTTTGCACTCTATTACCCATTGGTTCGTCATTAAACCAGCCCTTGTTATTCTGAACTCGGCGGCTGCTAATCAGAGATTGAATAACCTCATGTGATTTAGGTTATTACCTTTAGAGAGAGTCGATTCCGACCATTTAGTGACTCGAGTAGATCCTCCTTTCGTGTACGCTATTCTCAGATTTTTTTTGGGAAATGACTAAATCTTCATGTGCGGATATTTGTCAGTTGATAGGCGTCTAAAACAAATTTAGACTCTATTTCTAGAGCCAAACCCGACCTAAATCTCAATAGGCCCGGTCAACTTTGACAGTTGCATGTCCCAATCTAATGAGCATGTTGTTTTTTTGTTGAGTCAATCTGACAAACCGACAAAGAAAAAGGGCAAAAAAAGAGAAAATAATTTCGAAATCCAGTTTATTACTAGTAGTACTTCATTTGCGCCAAGCATTTTAACTTTGGCGGCAAGCCATGGCGGAAGTAGCAGCGGCGCCACCAGTTATCAAAGTGGTTACTCTCTGCAGTTCTCTCCGCAAAGCTTCCTCCAATCGCGGTCTCCTCCGCGCCGGTAACTCCTGCACCTCTTCTTCCTCCCCTGTACATGATATGTTTAGTTCTCTAGTTTTACCCTACTTAGAATTTATGTTTCACGACCATATATACTAAATGTTTTAAATTGATGCTCGCCTTCATGTTTAAGTTCCTCTTGGTGAAGTATACATAGTAACGTATATATATGATGCGAATTGTTTGCTTTTGCTTCGACCGTGGCTTCAATTTAAGCTAATTCTATGGATTGGATTTGGGAATAGCTGCGGAGATAGCATCGTCGATTGACGGTGTTCAGATGGAATACGTCGACGTTTCAGCCCTACCATTTCTGAATACAGATCTCGAGGTTGATGGAATTTACCCTCCATATGTGGAGGCTTTTCTCCAGAAAATTCTTACTGCTCATGCTCTTTTGCTTTGCCTGACTACAATTACTCTATCACCGGTATTCTAATAACATAATTATCCGTTATATGTGTTGGTTTTATCTTGATTTGAATTACTTTATTAGCATAGATTAATGCGAATTCATCATTAGTTTTCTTGCTTATGAATAGTGTTAGGATTCGTAACAAGAAACGATCACGAAAACACAAATCTCAGAAGCAGTAATTAATGTTCTCGAATCAAGAACATAAACAAGAACACGCTCAAGAACACAAAACATAAAAGTAAACATAACACACCAGAATTTACGTGGTTTGGCCGTAAAAGCGTACGTCCACGGGAGGGTTAACCGGAGATTGATTCTACTATCAGAAACAAGAGAAGATTATAGTTTACACGAGAATATTTCAACCTATCTAAGCTATATGCCCTAGCAAAGAATAGAACCTCAAAAAATTCTCTCACCTGTGAACTCGACCCCAATCTCTCTCTCTCTGCGCTCTCCTACAGAATTCTCTCTGCAATTCTATATCGCTCTCTCTTTCAATGTGGCTGATGCACATATGTGTGTATATATACTATTCCCCAAGAGTCTTAAACCTAGTTAGAAACAAATCCACTGCAGATCTTCATCTCGATCTTTTCCTTGAAGCCCAAGACAACAACTTACTCCAGCTTTCTCATAAGCCCTTTCAAGTTTTCCGTTGTTACAAACCTCCCAACTATTTAGAATTATTTGCAGTAATACCCCTATACATCAACAATCTCCACCTTGACTGGAAATAGCTCGCTCAATCTCCATAACCGATTTCCCCTCCAACCAGTCCCATCACAGGGCTACAATCTTCCTCACTGAGAAAATAAACTCACTAACTTAAGACAGTACCTAAACTTCGTAGTAGGTAATGACTTAGTTAGCATATCCGCCGCGTTTTCCTCCGTAGACACCTTAACTACCTTCACAATGCCCTTGTGCACAATGTCTCTTATGAAATGGAGTCTCACATCGATGTGTTTTGATCTCTCATGAAAAACCTCGTGTTTAGCCAGATAAAGTGCGCTTTGACTATCACACTTCACAGTAACACACTTCTGAAAAATCCCAAACTCACCAATGATTCCCTTCAGCCACATTACTTCTTTCACAGCCTCCGTCATCGCCATATACTCTACCTCCGTAGTTGAGAGAGCAACCACAGATTGTAATGCCGACCTCCAACTTATAGCTGATTCGTATAAACAGAATATATATCCTGATTGTGATCTCCTTATGTCCACATTTGCAGCATGATCCGAATCAACATACCCTACCAAAGGCTCCTTGATAGTTTCTGATTATTCACTTCTCTTGTACAACACACCAATCTTTGATGTTCATTTCATGTACCTCAAGATGTACTTCAGTGCCTCCCAGTGATATCTTCCAGGATCTGCCATGTATCTGCTCACCACACTTATCGAGTGTGCTAGATCTGGCCTCGTACACACCATTGTGTACATAATGCTTCCAACTGCATTAGCATATGGTACCTTAACCATATCATTCTTTTCATTTTTTGTCTTCGGCTTTTGATTTTCTGAGAGCTTGAAGTGTTGCGCAAGTGGAACTGAAACTTCCCTTACTTCGTGCATGTTGAATTTCTGCAACACCTTCTGCACATAATCATGTTGAAATAACCACAGCTTTCCCGTTTCTCTGTCTCTCAGAATATCAATCCCTAAAATCCGTTTGGCATTACTCAAATCCTTCATGTCAAAACCAGACATCAACTCAAGCTTTAACCGCTTGATTTCAGCAATATCCCTGCTAGCAATCAACATATCATCCACATACAGTAAAAGATATGTCATAGTTGAATTCCCGGCTCTCTTCATGTACACACAACTGTCATACCTTGATCTTGAAAAACCAATCTTCAACATGTGTTCATCGAACTTCAAATACCATTGCCTCGAACTTTGCTTTAAATCATAAAGAGATTTCTTCAAGAGACATACCTTGTTCTTGTTCTCCGGCAAAACAAAACCTTCGGCCTGATTCATGTAGATGGTTTCCTTCAAATCTCCATGCAAAAATGTCGTTTTTATTCTAGTTGGTGTAACTCCAAATTTTCTTGAGCCACAATTGCTAACAGAATCCTTATGGATGTATGCTTTACCACAGGTGAGAAAACTTCATTGAAGTATATCCCTTCTTTATGTGTAAAACCTCTTGCAACTAGCCTTGACTTGAATCTCACTTGTTCTTCACCCGAAACCTCCACCTTCTTCTTGAAAATCCATTTACAACTCACAGGCTTCTGTGACTTTGGCCTATCCACAAGAATCCAGGTCTGGTTTCTCTCCAAAGAATCGAGCTCTTCCTTCATAGCAAGCTTCCACTGGTCTCTTTCATCACACTCTACTGCCTCATTAAAGTTCCTTGACTCTTGGTAACTAATCTCTTCAGCAACATTTAGAGCATAATATACCATGTCTGCATGACCATACCTCTGAGGTGGATGTATGGTTCTCCTCAGCCTATCACGAGCCAAGCTGTAGTTTCTAAGATCCATACCATGTTCCTGGTCTGTTCCTGGATCTGTTCCTGAAACTGTTCTTTCTTTAGTGACATGATCACCTACCTGATCATCATCATCCCCTTCGAGCTTCACCTCAAAACTTGTTGGAATTTTCCCAATAAATGCTCTAAATTAAATCCATAATTAAGTTATGGTAATTCCATTAATTAATGGAATTTGATAATGGATTTGAAATCTACATTTTATGTAGATGAATCTAGTGTATTTATTGTCTAATTCCATAAAGGAATGAATGAGAAATGAATGCACAAAGTAAAGCATTTGAATGTGGGAAATGTGGGGGAGAACATTTGTCCCACATTGGAAAAATAATAAAGAGTAGAGCCATTTATAAGGGATTTTCCAAACACTAAGGAGCAATCAAGTGTGCTCCTCTATGGTGTGCCTTATAGTGTACCATAGTTGACTTTTTAGTCACCAATGACCGAACTCCTACGAGGATGGTGCGGAGCACCATCCGAGCCCGAGCCCGAGCCTGAGCACGTGCACTGTTTGCAATGGGCGCTTTGTCGGAGGACTTTGCACTTCGCATCATCGCGAGGAGTCGTAGGGGCCTTTGATGTTTTGGACGTCAATGGTTCGGGTGGGTGACGTGGCAGTCGAGGTGGCGGTGACGTGGACAAATGGTACATGTCAAACCCGGTCTAGGCATGCGTGTCTTGCTGACGTGGCAGCCCGTGCTAACGTGGCGGAACTAGGCGCTGCCACGTGGCATCACGCGAACTGATGCTCCTCTTGGCCCGCGAACCTATGTACCATTTCGGCCTCCTTCATGGTTGAACCAAGGTGTCTCTTTGGTTCGCACCATTTGGTGCGGTCGCGTCCCTTCGGTCGCACCACTTAAAAACTATAAATAGAGCCCCCCTCATTTGGTTTTCATTCATTCGAATTCATATCGATCATCTCATACATACTAGTATAGTTTTGTATACTCAAGTCCTGAGCATCAAGTAAGTTCGCCGGTATTACGACGTTCTAGTACAAGGACTCGTAATCGCTATAACCGTTGTATCTTGGAGACAATTGCTATCAAACCGCGTGTACTGTGCGGAGCAATTTTGTCTTGCAGAAAGAGAATTAAATTCTCGCCTCGGTTACTAAGTTGTTACTCTGCCGATTCGCATTCTACACACCCGAAATAACAATCACAAGATAAAATTCCGTATGGAAATGGCGCAATCAAGCAGCACCAACATTCCAAACGCCCCCGCTTATGCCGAAAAACCGGAGAAGTTCTCAGGTTCAGAATTTAAGCGTTGGTAATCTAAAATGTTGTTTTATCTTACTACTTTGAATTTGGCTCGATTCCTATCGGAAAATGAGCCCCATGTTGATGAAGATGATACCGATTCGGATAAACAAATCGCGTATGATGCATGGCATCATGGCGACTTTTTATGTCGCAACTACATACTCAATGGGCTAGACAACACACTTTATAGTGTGTACTCTAGTACCAAAACCTCCAAGGAATTATGGAATTCCTTGGAAATGAAGTACAAGACGGAAGACGCCGGCTTGAAGAAATTCATAGTCGGGTGATTCTTGGACTTCAAAATGGTAGACATCAAGGTTGTCATTGAACAAGTGCAAGAGATTCAACTTATCTTGCACGACATACTCGCCGAGGGTATGGTCTTGTCGGAATCCTTTCAAGTGGCCGGAATAATCGAGAAATTGTCGTCACAGTGGAAGGACTTCAAGAATTATCTCAAGCACAAACGCAAGGAGATGGGTCTTGAAGATTTAATCATTCGTTTGAGGATTGAGGAAGATAATCGTCAATCTGACTCTAAAACGGACAAGTCCTCGTATGAGGAAAAGGCAAATTTGACCGAGTTGAGTAACAATAAGAAGAAACGCAAATTCAAAGGAAAGAAGCACGACTCCAACCCAAAGTAGCAAAAGAGGATCAAAGGAGATTGCTACAATTGTGGCAAACCGGGACACATGTCGAAGGACTGTCGCAAACCAAAGGCGGACAAGAAGAAAGATGAAGCAAACATGGCTGAAGGAAAGACCGTGCCCATCGACATAAATGAGCTCAACCTCTCTGCAATTGTAGATGAAGTCAACTTGGTTGGAAACCTCTTGGGTTGGTGGATAGACACCGACGCGACTCGCCATATTTGCTCCGACAAGGCTATGTTCTCGACCTATGAGGCGATCACCGAGAAGAAGGAGCTCTACATGGGCAATTCCGCATCATCCAAGGTCATTAGATGTGGGAAAGTTGCGCTCTTAATGACATCGGGATTGACGCTAACATTGCTAAATGTATTGCACATTCCCGACATTCATAAGAATCATGTCTCGGGATCTGCCTTGAGCAAAGCCGGCTTTAGAATGGTCTTTGAAGCCGACAAATTTGTATTGACAAAAAATGTTCACTTTATAGGAAAAGGCTATCTAGACAATGGTCTTTTCAAGCTATGTACTATGAATGTACGTATCAATGATGCAATAAACGATAAAGTTGTTTATTTGCTTGAGTCTCCTAATTTATGACATGATAGATTAGGACATGCAAATTTCAAAATAATACGTCGTTTAGTAAAAATAGAGTTATTGCCAAAAATATCATTCGATCATCACAAATGTGAGGTATGTGTTGAGGCAAAAATGGCAAAACAACCAATCCATTCGGTGGAAAGGTCATCAAAACCTCTTGACTTAATTCATACGGATCTATGTGATTTGAAACTTGTGCAAACGAGAGGAGGTAAAAAATTACTTCATCACCTTTATAGATGATTGCACAAGATTTTGCTATGTGTATCTTTTGAGAAGCAAGAATGAAGCCTTCGAAGCTTTCAAAAGTTACAAAAATGAAGTTGAAAATCAACTCAACACCAAAATAAAAATGATTCGTAGTGATCGAGGAGGAGAATATGTTGCGCCTTTTGAAGAATTCTGTCGTGAACATGGCATTATTCATCAAAAGATGACACCTTACTCTCCATAATCTAATGGTGTTGCGGAACAAAAGAATAAAACATTGAAAGAAATGATGAACGCTATGTTGATTAACTCGGGCTTATCATATAACATGTGGGGAAAGCTATTCTTTCGGCAAATAAGATTCTAAATAAGTTACCCCAAAAGAAAGTGTGGGGGTGCTTAGCAAAAGTTGAAGTACCAAAACCCAATCAAATAAAAATAGGACCTAAAACTATTGATTGCATTTTCATTGGTTATGCAAACAATAGTAGTGTCTATCGATTCTTGGTACACAAGTCAGAAGTACCGGACATAAATGAAGGAATGATCATAGAATCAAGGAATGTCATATTCTTTGAAACGATCTTTCCTAAGAAAGAAAAGAAGGACATAAGTTCTGTCAAGAGAACTTATGAAGAAATCTCGCCTATGGATGTTGATCGTAGTGTTGAGTCAACACACGAACCAACACCGGAACAAAGGCGAAGCAAGAGAGCAAAAACTACAAAATCATTTGGCCCCGATTTTGTAGTATATTCATTAGAAGATGAACCAAGTACTATCAAAGAAGCTTTGTCAAATCCTGATGCTGATATATGGAGAGAAGCAATAAATAGCGAATTTGAATCAATCTTAAGCAATCACACTTGGAATATTGTTGATCTTCCTCCAGGAAATAAACCTTTGGGTTGCAAGTGGATTCTTAAGAAGAAATTCAAAGCTGATGGGTTTATAGATAAGTACAAAGCTCGGCTTGTAGTCAAGGGCTATAGACAAAAGGAAGGGTATGACTACTTTGATACATACTCTCCCGTAACTCAAATTATATCCATTAGAATGCTAATGGCCATAGCGGCGTTGTATAATCTTGAAATACATCAAATGGATGTAAAGACGGCATTCCTAAATGGGGAACTTGAAGATGAAATATACATGGAGCAACCCGAAGGGTTTGTAATCCCGGCCAAGAGAAAAAGGTGTGTAAACTTGTTAATCTTTGTATGGACTTAAACAAGCACCTAAGCAATGGCACGAGAAATTTGACGAAGTAATGTTGTCAAATAAGTTTAAAATTAATGAGTGTGACAAATGTGTCTACATCAAAGGCACCCCAAACAACTTCATCATCGTATGTTTATATGTTGATGACATGTTGATTATGGGAAGTAGTCATGATGTTATCATGAATACAAAGGAAATGTTGAAAAGAAATTTCGACATGAAAGATATGGGATTAGCGGACGTGATTCTAGGAATTAAAATTTCTAGAACATCGGAAGGAATAATCTTATCACAATCTCATTACATTGAGAAAGTGCTTAAGAAATTCAAAGCTTTCGATCTACCTCCGGCTAGGACACCCGTCAATTTAAGTCTACACTTGGCTAAAAATCGAGGAGAACTAGTATCGTAAGAAGATTATGCTAAGATCATTGGAAGCCTAATGTATATCACAAATTGTGCAAGGCCTGACTTAGCATATTCTCTAAGTAAATTGAGTCGATTCACGAGTAATCCCGCAAAGGATCATTGGACGGCTCTAACTAGAGTGTTTAGGTATCTAAAACATACCTACATGTTCGAATTATACTACTCATGATATCCAGCCGTGTTGGAGGGATATAGTGATGCGAATTGGATATCCGATACCAAAGACACCAAATTTACAAGTGGTTTTGTGTTTACCATTGGAGGCGGTGTCATAAGTTGGAAATCCTCTAAGCAAACATGTATTGCCCGATCCACTATGGAATCGGAGTTCATAGCCTTAGATAAGGCTGGTGAAGAAGCCGAATGGCTTAGAAACTTCTTAGAGGATGTTCCATGTTGGGAAAAACCCGTGCCTCCCATCATGGTACATTGTGATAGCATGGCTGCTATAGGGAGGGCAAAAAATAGTATGTATAACGGTAAGTCTCGACATATTCGTCGTAGACACAATACTGTTAGACAATTGATCACGACTGGCATAATGTGCATTGACTATGTAAAGTCAAAAGACAACTTAGCGGATCCGTTTACTAAAGGTATTAACCGTGATAAATTCTACAATGCAGTAAGGGGAATGGGATTGAAACCCACGATAAATGGACGTTCATAAATGACACTCCACCATGATGATTGGAGATCCCATGAACTTGGTTCAAGGAGACAACATTTTGTGAAGGTTCAAGTCAAGTACTTGGAATCTACATAATCCATTCTCGCAGCTGCCCAAGTACGAACCTGTCATGCGTGGTAAAGGGTAAACTTGTGGAAAGTTTTTAATGATTTCTATAGCCATGTAAAAGGTGGAGTATGACAGGCTACTCTTTATAGAAGATCACCTATATAAGTGAGAAGTGAGGCTGCTTCTAATTAATAACACTTATGAATCCAAGATATGGTCCAAGGCCAAAACGGACACAACGTGAGAACTGAAAGATATTAGATCTATTATTGTGTGTGTGTTATTGTCTTGATTTGTACAAAAGCTGACCGGTTCAAGACATCACGTTCACCGAGCAGCAAGTAAATCCGATAACACTACATAAAGGAAGGTTCAAGGCTAACTACCACCTATCCTGATGCGATAACAGGTCGTCGGGACTTAGTATATGTTGCATATGCATTAATTTCACTCATGTGGGGGATTGTTGGAATTTTCCCAATAAATGCTCTAAATTAAATCCATAATTAAGTTATGGTAATTCCATTAATTAATGGAATTTGATAATGGATTTGAAATCTACATTTTATGTAAATGAATCTAGTGTATTTATTGTCTAATTCCATAAAGGAATGAATGAGAAATGAATACACAAAGTAAAGCATTTGAATGTGGAAAATGTGGGGGAGAACATTTGTCCCACATTGGAAAAATAATGAAGAGTAGAGCCATATTTATAAGGGATTTTCCAAACACTAAGGAGCAATTAAGTGTGTTCCTCTATGGTTGTACCATAGTTGACTTTTTAGTCACCAATGACCGAACTCCTACGAGGATGGTGCGAAGCACCATCCGAGCCCGAGCCCGAGCACGTGCACTGGTCGCAATGGGCGCTTTGTCGGCGCACTTTGCACTCTGCATCGTCGCGAGGAGCCGTAGGGACCTTTGATGGTTTGGACGTCAATGGTTCAGGTGGGTGACGTGGCAGTCGAGGTGGCGGTGACATAGACAAATGGCACGTGTCAAACCCGGTCTAGGCATGCGTGTCTCGCTGATGTGGCGTACCAGCCGTCGACACGTGTGTGTCTGTTTGGTACATGCTGACGTGGCGGGCTCCGAGTGCGACGCGTGGCAGCCCGTGCTAACGTGGCGGAACTAGGCGCTGCCACATGGCATCACGCGAACCGATGCTCCTCTTGGCCTGCGAACCCATGCACCGTTTCGGCCTCCTTCATGGCTGAACCAATGTGTCTCTTTGGTTCGCAGCCATTTGGTGCGGTCACGTCCTTCGGTCACACCACTTGAAACTATAAATAGAGCCCCCCTCATTTAGTTTTCATTCATTCGAATTCATATCGATCATCTCATACATACTAGTATAGTTTTGTTTACTCAAGTCCCGAGCATCAAGTAAGTTTGTCTGTATTACGACGTTCTAGTACAAGGACTCGTAATCGCTATAACCATTGTATCTTGGAGACAATTGCTATCAAATCGCGTGTACTGTGTGGAGAAATTTTGTCTTGTGGAAAGAGAATTAAATTCTCGCCTCGGTTACTAAGTTGTTACTCTGCCGATTCACATTCTACACACCCGAAATAACAAAACTAGTAGTATCTGCATCCTTGTTGCTCACTACTTGAGGCTCCCGTGCATTTACAAGAAACGACATCACCCTTTCATTAAATATCACGTCTCTGCTGATTAACACCTTCTTGTTACCAGGCTCTATGCACCATAACTTGTAACTTCTTATACATTTGGGATACCCGAGCATTATGCACTTCAGAGCCCTCGGCTCTAGCTTGTCCCGCTTTATGTGTGCATAAGCTAAACACCCAAAACTTCTTAGATAAGAATAATCGACAGCCTTTCCATTCCAAAACTCATCTGGAACTTTGAAATCTATGCCTGAAACTGGACATTTGTTAATAAGATAACAAGTTATGGATGCAGCTTCTCCCCAGAATTTCCTCGGCAAACCCAAACTCGACAACATGTATCTAACTCTCTCAAGAATAGTCATGTTCATCCTCTCAACCAATCCATTTTGCTATGGATTACCAAGTACAGTCATATGCCTCTTGATCCCCTTGTTCCTGCAATATTCTTTAAATTGTTCCGATAGAAATTCCAATCAATTGTCCGTCCTTATACACTTCAGCTTAACACCTTTCTCCAGTTCCACTTCATTGCACTATTCCTTGAACTTCGAAAATGCCTCATCCTTGGATTTAAGAATATAAATCCAAACCTTCCTTGAGAAATCATCTATGAACAAGATGAAATACTTGCAACCTCCAAGAGTTTCTGTCCTTGTAGGCCCATGAAGATCCGAGTGAACATACTCAAGCGGTGCGGTCGAAGTGTGCTTTCCTGCACCATACGGCTGCTTCTTACTCTTACTCATGATGCACGCCTCACATGAGTCAATCTTAAACTTAGTAGGATTCTTGAGCAAATTCTATTTTAACAGCTCATTCAAACCCGTCTCACTAACATGGCCAAGCCTTGCATGCCATAGATTCGACCTATCCTTCACATTGACCTCTAGTTCTCCAGTCACCGTTTTAGCTATGAGATAGTATAAACTATTGTTTCTAACTCCTCTCATAACCGTCTTCGAGCCTTTCATAACATCGATGTAACCTCCAGCAGACTTAAAACTATATCCCTTAGATTATAACGTTCCAAGAAATATCAAATTTCTTTTGAGCTGAGGGATATACCTGACTTCCGTGAGAATCTTGAAGGATCCATCATGTACTTTAAGCTTCACACTGCCAATGCCTAAGACGCTGCAAACTTCATTGTTTCCCAAAAGTACAGACCCCAAACTCTCATATTTCAGGTCAGAAACCAACTCTCGTACGGACACATATGGAACGAACACGCTGAATCCAGAATCCACTCATCGCCAATATGAGTATTCACCACGTTTAGCATCTCTGCAATTTCACATTGCTCTGTGACGTCTATAGAATCTAGCTTTTGATTCTTCAAGGCTGCTATCTTCTTCTTCCACATGGGACAGTCCTTCTTGAGATGTCCCGGCTTCTTACAATGAAAATAATTTCTTGTTTCCTTGTTATCTCCTTCTTTTTCTTTCCATTGGTCAGACTTCTTCCCATCGTAAGAGATTTTCTTTGACTTTCCCGACTTCGTGTACTTCTACTTCACATTCAAGCCTTCACCCAGAGGCTCCGTCTTTCCGTCGTTCAACTTCTGCAGCTCCTTTGCCCTTAAAGCAGACTCCACCTCCTCCAAGTGCCGTTTGCTAAATGCAGAAAATGAACAAAATAGAAAGATGGTACATGTAGACTGGCATGATTCTCATGTACAAACATCCTTTGAATATTTATTTGTGTGTTTAATATGATTATGTGCTTGTTGCATAATGTTTTTTCTCTTACAGCAGTTGATAATAGTAATACGATACGTTGTAAAAAAAAGTACAAACTAAAATAAGAATGGGGAGTGTGATTGACATCCTTCCATTTGTTAGGTGCGGAAGCAGATTCAGGAGCCAATTCCGGAATTCAAGAACTAATGTTTTTGCTCTATCAAAAATATTTGTAAAAATCCAAGCTTTATTTAGTAAAAAAGAATCGATGAAACATAAATTTTTGCAATTCAAAAAAAACAAGGCTGTCTGTTCACGATCTGTTCTTGTCTCTTGCTTTTCTCGTCAATCAAAACAGAAACAGCTCCCGTTTTCAAACAAAATCTTTGACACCCATTTTCAGGAATAAGAAATTCAATCATTTTCATAAATTAGTAGAAATCAAAAATTTCCTGGGTTTTTCACGACATCGAAACGTATGAAAATTTCACCAATCTGAGCAAATGCGGCAGAAGTCGCGGCATTGTGTAAATTAATCTCATTCCGCCGCCGGAAAATGGGCGTTGATGAACTGAAATTCTTGAAACGGAGAAAATATGATCTGGGTTGAGAGCGGAGAGAGGTGGTGCAGCGGCGGCGATGTTTTAAGGGCGGTGGCCGGAATCGGAAAATCCAGAGGCGGAGAATGAACAACGGATTGAATGGGATTGTCAAAGTGTGGGAAGCGAAATTGAAGAAATCTCGAGGCGCTGCGAGGAAGAGGGCGAACAGCATATTTTCAGCAATGTCAGTTGCCCACGTGGACGACGACGATGAACACGAAGAACTGCCGCACATCGACAAGGAGTTCCCCAACCACGACGCCTACTCCGGCCAGTGGTCGGAGAATTGGCCCCACGGCCAAGGCACCTGCTCCTGGGCCGACGGCTCCGCCTACGACGGCGACTGGTACCGCGGCTGGATGATGGGCCGCGGCAAGTTCACCTGGCCCTCCGGCGCCACCTACGAGGGTCAGTTCAAGAACAACTTCATGGAAGGGGACGGCGTCTTCGTCGGCTCCTCCAACGAGAGGTACAACGGCACTTGGGTTTCCAGCTTGAGGCATGGGAAAGGCGTGTGTGAGTACGCTAATGGCGATAAGTACGAAGGCCACTGGCGCCGCGGATTGCCCGATGGGAAGGGGAAGTATAGCTGGATCAATGGGAATCAGTACGTCGGCCATTGGAGGAGAGGAAGGATGAATGGGAATGGGACTATGGTTTGGGCTAATGGGAATAGATATGATGGCAGTTGGGAGGCCGGTTTGCCTCGAGGGAACGGGACCTTTCGATGGGTGGATGGGAGTTGTTATGTAGGAGTTTGGAGTAAGGATCAGAGTGAACAGAGTGGGACTTACTATCCTTCAACTTCAAATTCTGGGAGCTTTGAGTGGGACCCTCAAGAAGTGTACTTGGAGAATTTGAGTGATTGTAGGATTCATCCTGGGGAAGAGGTCTCTGAGTACCCTTCTCAGAAGATCTTGAACTGGCCTTGTGATGGGGAGGATTTGCTCAAGAATTCGGGGAAGAATTTGAGGGCGGGGTCCGTGGATGGAGGGCTTAGTAATGTAGGTTCTGATTATAGTTTCGATGGGAGTAGTGCTTGTTTTGAGTCTAGTAGGGATTTGGGTGAAGGGTCGCCTGCATTGGGGGGCGTAGAATCGGATATGTCTAAGGGAGTGTCGAGGCCCCATATAGTTATAAAGCCGACTAAGAAGCAGGGGAACACTATATCGAAAGGGCATAAGAATTATGAGCTCATGCTCAATTTGCAGCTAGGGATAAGGTAATGGTTTCTTTGGGATGTTGAGCTTTTAAGGTTGAGAAATAGGAAAAAGAGAGCGAGTTTTCATTGATTTGCAATTGATCTTGAATCTACTATGTTTGTTGCAGCGACTTCATTTGATTTTTTTTTTGTAGATTGGCATTTAAGTGAATCTTTCTAGTAACCTAAAAAACAAGCCTACGTTGAACATGAAGAAAGAACTACTTGTGCTAGGACATATTTTTCTTGACTTTTATGTACTAGTTTCTCAACTGCAGTTGCAATCTTGATAGAAAAGACTATCCATTTGAGTTCAGTTCATCCAATATAATGATTTGGCTGCACCTGTTTTTCGATTGTTTTTGGGTTTACTACTCTTCTCTTGTAGCTAATCTGTACTATTTTCCAGGCATGCTGTCGGGAGACCTGCTCCGTCCACAACCCTCGATCTGAAAGCTTCGGCTTTTGATCCAAGGGAGAAAGTTTGGACAAAATTCCCCCCTTCAGGATCTAAACACACTCCACCTCACCAATCGTGCGATTTTAGATGGAAGGATTACTGCCCTTTGGTTTTCAGGTGAGGTACTGCTGTGTAAAATGTTTTACTTCATGTATAAACAAGTCATAATTTATATTACCAGGATTTACTTTTTCACACATGCATCTATATGTTATGTGCTTCTATATTTTCTCAAGGTGTTTACAATTGATAAGCTTGAGCATTAATATTCATTTACTTGCTCCTGTTCTTAAGAAGGCACACCTTGTCTGTTCCCTTTCAGGGCACTTAGAAAATTATTTAAGGTGGATCCGGCCGATTACATGATATCCATATGCGGAAATGATGCTCTTCGGGAGCTCTCGTCACCTGGGAAAAGTGGAAGCTTCTTTTACTTGACCAATGATGACAGATACATGATAAAAACCATGAAGAAGTCAGAAGCAAAAGTGAGTTCAAATACACACATCTCATCTACATTCCTCACAATATTTGAGTGCTTGCTCCATGGTTCTTATGAACTTAAATATAGAAAACTAACTTTGTATTTCTATTTTCTTGATGTTAATGTAATGGAAAATTTCTTAAACTATTTAGCTCATGGGACAGGTCTTAGTCTACATTTGATTTACACTTCTTAAAGATGTACAAAGATATAACAGGAAGCTAATTTCATAATTCTTTAGCAGGTGCTTATCAGAATGCTTTCAGCTTACTATAAGCACGTCCGGGCCTTTGAAAACACCCTCGTAACCAAATTTTACGGCCTTCACTGTGTGAAGCTGACTGGTGCTGCACAGAAGAAGGTAGTAGTAATAAGAAGAAGAGCAACCCTCTCCATCTTATCGAAATTTGAATCATCATTTTCCATAATGTTCAAGACTCTCTGATTCAATTTACTCTAATCAGGTGCGGTTTGTCATAATGGGAAACTTGTTTTGCACCGAATACACCATCCACAGACGTTTTGACTTGAAAGGTTCTTCCCATGGTCGCTTAACTGACAAACCCGAATCCGAGATTGAACCAACCACCACTCTCAAGGATCTTGATTTGAATTTCATATTCCGTTTGCACAAGTCTTGGTTCCGAGATTTCTGCAGGTAATCGGAAAATACTAAATCCCATCACTAAGAAGTTTCTTTCATTGCTTTTTCCTCTATTATGTAGATAGTGATCAAAATGAACAAATTATTTAGCATATGCTTAATTTAGGATGAAATGTTGGGTTCTGAGGTTTCAACTTTTCGTTGTTTGATTCTATTTACGTGTGCAGTCAAGTGGATCGAGACTGTGACTTTCTCGAACAAGAGAGAATTATGGATTATAGTCTTCTAGTTGGGATTCACTTCAGAGAGATGTCGAATTCTGGGGAGCCACTCTACACTTCTGGTTCTCGAACTCCTGTTGGTAAATGAATCACTCACTCCCATTCCTCTTTTCGTCTTTCTATGCATATACATTTTTATCGAATCTCTCCCTTATATCGAAGAACAAACTTCGTAGGGAATGGACTAGCCAGTGGAGATGTGAAATTAGGCTCCAACATTCCTGCAAGAGCTGAGCTGACAGTGAGAAAGAGCGGTGGCGAAGCTCAGCTCGTAGGGGACCCCACGGGGGAGTACTACGATGTCATCCTGGTGTTTGGAATAATCGACATCTTACAAGATTACGACATCAGCAAGAAGCTCGAGCACGCGTACAAATCCTTCCAGTACGACCCCACCTCGATCTCAGCCGTTGATCCCAAACAGTACTCGAAACGTTTCCGAGATTTCATATTCAAAGTTTTCACAGAAGATGCTTGAATCTGCATGCATGATCCTGTTGTATTTATAGGTACAGAAAGAAAGAAAAAAAAAGGTTACACATTTTTGTTTCAAGTTATACAGAAGAGCAAAGTGTGAGCAGAGCAGAAGCAGCCAAAGGGTGCTTGCACCTCGCGCCACATTATTTGTACACCCACCATTCTTTTGGTCCCAGAATTAAAGGTTGGACCACCACTCAATAAGCTTTGTACAGAAAGAAACAAGGTTCTTATTTATATTTAAACAGGAAAAAAAAAATGGCATCCTTTGTACATTTTGGTTTTTTCTTTTTTTTACCATATTTAGTGTTAGAATCCGGATTAGATTTTAGTTATTTTTACCTGTCAACATCTACTTCAGTGTTTTCCTCTTTAACTACCACCCTCTCTCTTCTTTTGTCTTGTTAATTTTTTTAATTGTTTTTATTCTAACCTGATTTGGTCATTCTGTTTCCCAGGAATATGAGTTATAATTCTTTGTCCTATCTCACTCTGCAAATTGATGTCACTTTGTTCTGACATTTAAGATAGATTTTATTTTATTTGATGGAATCCATAAATAAAATGGAATAAATAATAGATTGAAATAAATAAGAGATTGAAACAAAAGCCTAAATAAAATGATGTACGGTTCATATTTTATACTACTACTACTATAAAATATCTTAGCCCCAGAATGCATACCTATTAGCTGGTTTGCTCGCATGCATATGATATTATATTGATTAATAGACACTATGAATCTATATATTAAATCATCGTATTCTTTAGCAGTATATTTTACTATTGTTAATTAAGTTTTACATTACCATTTTTTCTAAAGTAAAATCAAACCCAAAGAACAAAAATGTTGCCTTGTGTGAATCGAACCTCAACCTCTTGGTTGGACTGGAAGCTTTATGTTTATATGTGAAAATCTTTAGAGTACACAATGATTGGAGTACCACTAGAAGTAGCACTTAGGTAAGGCTAAACTTTACATACCATCATTCATTATAACTATATAACGACGTTTTATAAATAAATAAAAAATAAAAACAAATAAAAATTTCTTTGGAACGTAGTGCTTAAAAATATTGGGAACGAATTAGCATTGTGGGGAATTTTACGCTTTAGCCATAATAGCAGTTTATCAGTAATATAAAGCGTTTGTGCTGAACAACAACAAAATGGAGATTAAACTCAACATTCTATTTACAAGTATATAAAGGTTAAAACTCATCAGCTACGAATACAAGGATATAGTATTTCAGTATCTATTTACTATCTTTGAACAACGATTAATATTTACCATGGTTCAGAATTATTGAAAAGGATATTTCTGTTCTCCGGCAGTCTAGACCAACCAGCCTCCATCAAGATCAAGTCGAGCCGTACTATTAGTTTCTCCACGGCATCTTCCTCTACGTTGTCATCTGAATCAGATTGCTGCTGCAATACAACGTCGACTCATCACTTAATACGTTTTTTTTTTTTTTCATGACCTGAAAACAAGTAGTATAGGTTTATGAATTACATACCTTTGCATCCTGGTACTGCTTAAGGAAGTGCAGTGCTTCCTCATAATATCCACAATGGTAGAGGAGAACTGCATAGTCTCTTAGCTCCTTGGGATCATATTTTAGTAAAATAAGGCGTTCGCATGCTGTTACAGGATATAATATATCTGTTAAGATGATATCAAGAGAAGGGTAGCCTCAAAGTACGGACCCTAATGAATTGAGTACTGTATTTATTTTAATCAGTTTCACAAATACCTGGCAAGCTAGGACTTTCGAAGAGAATGTCTTAGGTTATGTATTATGCTGTTCAGATGGTAAAAACACCAAACAATTCGAATACATCCCATCAGAGTTATTAAATATTTGAATGATTCTCCTCGTCAACAGTTACTCTTTTAACAGAGATGATTATTCAATGTAGCTTTGGTTTAAGGTAACATGATCAGATATCAAAGTTGCGAACTTATTGAAAGGATTACGCCACAGAAGCTTTGGTGTAAAGTACAGTGAATATTAAACAATTTTCCTCACAAATATTGACCTTTTAGGTGAAGTGGAAATGCATTCTTGAGAATAAACTAGGCAATAGGAAAGTGTTCCCAAAACAAAGAAGATTAACCGAACAAATTGGGGTATCTTATTTATAGGACTCATCTCTGAAACCTATCTAATGTTAATAGATAATGACAAATTAAGGTGACCGGAACAAAAATACACAAAGTAAGATACCTGATAATGCACGACGCATATCTCCAAAATGAACACTAGTCCAGACACCTCTTTGCAACCGATGGCGAGCAGCCTTAGCAGAGGCAATCTCTGAGGCACTGTGGATTGACAAAGAAGAGGAAGATAGTGCATGGAAATATAAATCATCCTTTTTTTGAGAAGAAATATAAATCATCCTTTTTTTTGAGAAGAATTATAAATCATCCTTTGTTATATTAAATTTGTTCAAGTTACATTACTACCTTTCGTTAGCATTGTTGGCGTCAGTGAAGCAATGAGCAGCTTCCGCGGCCCTTAAAAATGGACTCCGAGAATGATCAAGTTGAAATGGCCAGAAAGCATTCTTTAAATCTTTCAGTATCTGCACATGTAGTAAAATAAATGTACTATATTTATGTATATAGTTCGCAGAGCACAAAACTCCAAAACATCGAGCATGGAACTACATATTGCTTTACAGATTTATAGTATAGAAGAATGTGTATGACCTCTGGAAAGGAACTGCTGGTATGCTACAAATTACTGGACAAAAAATAGTAAAATTTTACCTCAACTAATAAAGATTCTGATGTCATAATATGTGACTGATCAGTTTCTTTGCTCTTTTGTTTTAGATATCCTCTTGGAGAACTATGAGGATCGTGAGGGAAGAAGATTTCCACATCAAAATTCAGGATACCCCACATGCGAAGCATCTTTAGAATTTCTGAGTATACAAGGGAGAGCATGGAAACAGAGCCAGACCGATGTGTTAAGACCTGTAACAGAAATCATTTCTCAGGGATAACAAACCATATATTAGAACCGAATTCACGGATGTTGAAGGACACATACCGAATTGAGATACAGGGAACGGTGCTCAACATGTTTTTTGGTAGTTCTTCGAAAACCCTGAAAAGGACAAGGCCACCATCAAAAAAGAGGTTTACAGAGACCAATTATCCCAAGAGAAATGCTCATTTTCTATGAACAACAATTTATTCCCTAGGCAGAAAGAAGAAGTCATTATTCTTCCTTGAAAAAGTTAGCATACTTCTTGAAAGTTGGCATACTTAAGAAATAGAAATGAGGAAAATCTTATTGTTAGGTCACATAATCAGCTAATACCTTCAAATTGCAACTTGTGGTGGGCATAAAGTAGAATACAAAATCTGTAACTAAGTCATGCATAAAGAGAAGCCTAACTTACTTTATTGAGGTATAGGTATCTTTCTAAGCAGTCAAGAAAATTTTCCGGTGAGGATCTAAATGCGGAGCTGTACTGAGAGCAATAGCCCATAGAAAGGCTATCCAATCTCTCAATGAAATCATCAACTGGAAGTGGAACAGAAGAGTGCGAGATAAGGGAGTCATCTTCAGCAGCAATTTGAAGAGCTACCCGGGCTAAATCAACCCCTCTATTTATTGTGATACTTGTTCCTCTCTCGATATCAGAGAAATTTTTTATCAGCGAGCAAAAACCTACCCTTGCAGCCTGTTCAACAGAGACATAGTCAATAATCAATTCCACAAGACAAAGGTAAAAGTAATTCCTGAATCAACAAACTAGGAGAAAAAAGATGCCAAGCAACCCCGTAGCATCATCCACTATTTTGTGTCAAGCTCATGTCCTGAATTGCATTTCTACTTTCTTTAATCTTCACCTAGTATAGTTCTAAAAGGTTACTGTGGTCCAAGCACCTTGCCATCATGTTCTCATCTTCAATATTAATGCAAATATATATTAGTTAGTTAGGGACACTGCCATGGACTCTTATCATCCATTTTCACCTCACCTCATTCCTAAACAAGAACAACACCACATTTTGAAGCATCTTAAATACAAACCTAAAAACTCTCTGTAATCTGCCACTATCAACAAAGTTTATCACACAAAACTTTTCATCAGCTTCCAAATTTTCAGTGTGATGAAAACCAACACAGAACTAAAAAGAAACATTCAGATAATTACAAGGCTCATTCCACATCATTACATAAACAAGCCTCAGGCAATAAAACTCAAACCTATTTCGAGCACTATACTAGAACGCCATCACCTCAGTCCCTGTTGAAGGAGAAGTCCTAGAAAGAAGAAGATCTATGCTAAGTTTAGGCCAAGGACTCATGCTCCCAAATGACCGATATTGTAGCAAGCACACTAGTACTATCAAATTCAATTTAACCTTAGGAGCCTCGCCTGTTTCTGTAGGTACGAGCGACTGAATTTAATGTAAATTCTGAATTTATTTTAGCTTATAACCCACAAAATAACAAAGCTTCCCAAAATGTGAAAGCCTTCCCAGTAGTGATGAGAATCATCCATCCAGATTGCTGAGAATTGATCAAACAGTTGACTTCGCAAATAGTTCCATTAATCCCATCAACATATGAAAGCAGATTAAATATGCAACTGGAAGAATTCACCCACCCTAGCGTGGGCCGTATCGATGCCGGAAATATCGAGCGCATCATGAAGCACGAATTTGAGCTCATCTTCAGCGGATAATCCACATTTACAGACGGAGGAGCGGGTCGTGGAAGGGTGGAAATGGAATTTGGGGAAAGTTGATGATGTTGAGGGAGAGAAAATGGTGACGCTCTTCGATGCAATCCATGGAAACGCCATAATTGCAATCCACACGAAGATGAAGATGAAGATGAAGATGAAGATGAAGATGAAGCTTACTACAAATTTTAACATGTGAATGTCAATGAAAATAATTACTAGATAAAGCTTTATTATGGAGGAAATATCTTAATTTAGGCCATGCCCCATGCCCATTCTATATGCTTCCTCCCCGTCTCGTTTCTTAAATATACATGAGTGTAAAATATTAAAAATGAGGCATCTAGAGTGAAATGGGAGAATACTATACTCTTTCCGTCTCGTTCAAAATGTTATAATCTTTTAATATATGTAAGGTATAAAATAATAAAGTGTAACGTTTTGAACGGACGGAAATAGTAATACTCACCTATGTTGCATGGATGCGGAGATACGGGTGCGGGCGATAAACGATTTATTTAAAAAATAGGTCATTTAGAGTGAGACGGAGGGAGGGAGTATATAGATGGAGCGGATTCGTCAATAATATGTCTATATATTTATATTTTATTAAATATATCAACAATTTTATAAAAATAAAATTCATAAATTAAATACTAGTACATTATAAATGTCAATTTAAATAAAACTTTCAATCAAATCCCATAAATTAAATCCTATTTTGATTTTGTAGTGAATTTAAATTTTATGACAATATATAATAAAAATTATAAGAAACCCACAAAATACAAAATTATTTAAAATAAAATAAAAACCTCAAACGTGCCTAAATGTATCGGATTCTTGAGGCAGACGCACCCGATACGCGTATTATATTTTTTTATTTTTTATTTTTAAGATTCGCCATGTAGCGTATAAGATGTGTATCGCGTATCCAATGTAGGTGCGATGCTGCAATATGGTATTTTTAGAAAAATTCGTGCATTATACATACTCACACATCGCCATTAGCATGATGTGTCAAAATACATGTTTAAATAAAATGTGATTCTCACTTCATATATCATACTATTATTCTAGTACTTAATATAGTGTATAGTGTATTACGGCGAGACTCAAATTTTTATTTTAACATTCATTATTCAACACATTAAAAATGCGTGTATGAAGTTAAATCACGCTAATATGAAAGACGGAGGGTCAGACTCATTTATTTATTGAATATAAGAAAAAGTAGCAAATAAGCCCCTTAAAGTTGACACTCCTAACGCGTATTCCACTCCAACGTATCGTTCTGAGTATATATCACCCTAACGTATTTTAATTTAAGCAAATTACACCCCTCATATAACGGGCTCTCTAACGCCGTCCCAAATTTCGATATTTACTTCCTTCCTCGTAGTGATCTGTAACGTCCTCCACTTGAGATCTTTGACTTGATTGTCAACAACCTCTCTTTCTAGCAGAGCATCTCTTTCTGCAAGCTTGCTTTCTGAAGGCGCATGCGATTTATTTTATTTTTTTAAAGCAAAATTAACGTTTCAATTTCAGGAACAAAACTTATTTTTGAATCGTTAAGTCCACTTGATTTATTTGAAACAGAGAACTACTCGATTCGATTCTTCTGAGATTGTTCTCTATAGAACAAAGTAAGGCCTCATCTTCACATCTTGCATTCTAGGGGCAAACATCGAGAGGATCCCGCATTAAAACTCTCGCGTCTTCGGAAAATGGGCTCTCTATAGATTGAGATGCGAACTCTTGAAATCCATCTCCCTTAAGATCAGTCAAGCTTCAAAAGGGGATATCGAAAGGGTTCATTCTTTGTAGTAAATCAGAATCATCATAGTTTTTCGTGAAGAAGATCAAATGGAGATTTGGTCTTCTTGTTGAAATGTAAGGAAATGTTGAAAGGAAGACCAGAACTTTCTAAATCTATCCTATCAGGTTCTTTTCTGCAAATGAATTCATGCCTTTTCTTGCTCTCTTCCTCAAGATTAGATTCTCCAAATGTTGGTTTCTCTCGATCAAGGAGGTTCCGAGATCCATGAGATTCATCTGATATTGATCTTGTTCTGTCCATGTAATGGTGAATTTTCTCCATATTCGTTTTCATAATCAGCAGCCTCTTTATGGAGTATATATATAGAGAGAGCTCGACGGCGTTAGAAATCCCATTAAGGGAAAGGTGTAATTGCTTAACTTAATATACGTTGGGGTGATATATGTCCCAAACGTTACGTTAGGGTGGAATACGCGTTAGGGATGTCAAGTTTAGAGACTTATTTGCTACTTGAATATACCAACATGACAAATATGACAGGGCCGGAAGTAGTAGTAAATGCGCTTCGCTTTTCTTTTCTTTCTTTTCTTTTCTTTTTTCAAATGTAATAAAAGATTGATTCAAATTATTATTATTATTGTTATTATTATTATAATTATATCGTTTCACTCCATTAATATATGATCTCAGTGCCTGATTTCCTAATCTGTTTTAACTGTTCATTGCAAAAATTAAGTATACACATGAACAAATCAATTTATTTTCTTCCAATTGACACTAACAAACTCTTCATTGGAAAATCCGAACCGAAAATTCATTACGTATTGAATTAAAAAAAATGACATTCTTCCAAAAAAAAAGAAAAGGTAAAATGATATCAAAAGTCCATAATAACATAGAAAGAAAATGAAAAGTTGATTGTACGAAGTAATATTTAAAAGTGTTGACTACTTCTTATCAATAAATAAAAGTTCATAAGTGAAAGGTAGGAGTATAATTTTAGCCCCTCATACAAAAATTGTATTATAAATTTTATCCGAATAAACCATAAGTCATAATCGTGACGCACGACAATGTTACGACCATGTGTCTTTCTCTTTTAAATTTTAGTAATCCGTAGTATTTTTAGTTTTTAAAATATGGAGTATTTTTTATTAGTACTAATTGTTTTTTTCGAATAAATATATTAATATTACTATTACTAATCCTAATCCTAGATAGATACGGGATCGGAAACTAAAGGTGGGTTTTTTTTTTTTTTTTAATTATTTAATTAAGTCGGTTATTCTATTATAAATAAATCTATTGAGGGAAAAATAGTGTGTTCAATTTCAAACCCAGAAAGAAAAGAGTTCAATTGATTCGCGATAAACTTTATTACTATTGAGGGAAAATATATTAATATTACTATTACTAATCCCTTCTCTCTTGATTCGCGATAAACTTTATTCCAATTTTCTAAAGACTAATCAATCAGGTTAGCGATTTTCTATTTCTTTGTAAATTGTTAGAGTAGATTCCGAAGCTTTTTCGTGGGCAATCGATTCGTTCCGATCACGTGCTTACGAGATACGGCGATGGCAGGATTTCGATCGTCTGATTTATTGTGCGATCGATTTAGGGTTTCGGGATTTAGGCGTTTTTTGGTGTTCGTTCTGTTTTTTCGAATTAGTTAGGCTGTATGGATGTGTGTTTTTCCTCCTTGAATTGAATCTTCGATGCTGTTAAGTTTCTACTGCGTCTGGATTATCGAGATATTAACGCCATGGCTTGGACGTCGTACTTCTTCTTGGATTTTCTATTGCGTCGATTATCCTTTTAATTTTGGATGATATTGAATTGTTTACTACGAAGTGGATTCATGTTGGGATTTGATATGTGGAATCAAGGACAAGAATCGTGGGATTCAATTCTCTCGGCCACATAACGCCGATTGTGATGAGATTAGGAATCTTATGAGTTCGCGGCTCCTGAGTTCTTCATATGAAATTTTTTGAATCACCGTTGTGATGAAGCGCGGGCGAGGATTAGTGGACTTGATCATCTGTTTCCTGAGTTCATCTTTAGAATCATCAGTTTATTGAATATGGATAAGTTTGGTTTTTGTGGAGAATGCATCGGGCTTTCTGGTTTCGACTGCACCAAATTGGTCCAGGTTCTTATTGATGTGCAATTCTTTCTTCATTTAGTATCCTGCGATGGCGATCAGAACAGCAAGGAGAGTCTCGGTGTTTGCTCGAATTAGTGGAGAGCCTGCGCCATTGAGGAACCAAGTTTGCACCTTCTGGCTACAAGGGAGATGCAACAGAAACCCATGTAAGTACCTGCACAGAGAAGTGCTGCCTTTAGAAACTCGGCAGCAGCAGCAGCCCAGAAAACAGACATGGAGGAATCCTAACACTAACACTGATGTTTCGAAGAAAAGTCCCATCTCGACTATTACTAATGAAGGTGGTGTATCCCACACTACAAGTACTCCTGCAAAGAAAGGTTTAGTTGGGAGTGAGCAACAAAAGGTTGCGACTGTTGTAAAAGATGTAGCAGAGAAAACCATTGCTCCAAAATCTCAGCCAAAGCAATGCAAGTACTGGGTTACTGGCAATTGTGTCCATGGAGAAAAGTGCAAGGATTTTCACTCATGGTTCTGCGGTTCTGGATTTACTTTGTTGGGAAAGTTAGAAGGGCATGCAAAGGTACTCCTCAGATTCATTATGCATTGCTTGTGAATTGAATTATATTCATGTAATTACCATCTGCCCCTATTTATATTTAGTGATACAAAATTAACCTTTACGGATTTGCTCAGACCATAACCGGAATTTCGCTCCCCTCTGGTGACGACAAGCTGTATTCAAGCAGCAAGGATGGGACAGTTCGTGTTTGGGACTGTAAAACTGGTCAGAATGTTGATTCTGCTATGATCGGTGGTGAAGTCGGGTGTTTAGTTGCTGAAGGCCAATGGCTGTTTGCTGGATCAAAGAACATTGTGAAGGTATGATTCGCATTGGTAATTGTCAGCATTTGAACTGTTATGTCTCTTTGTTTCCGTATCTAAACCGGGCTTGTTTTTGCGGGTTTTATAGGCATGGGACCTCCAAAATCAGACTGAGTTTTCTCTCAGCGGAGCAGCTGGATCAGTTTGCAGCATCGTCGTGGACGAGGATAAGGTGTTTGCTGGAACTGAGGTAATGCCTCGAGCTGAGGATTCTTCTTCACATGGTGACATGAGCTCCTCCTCACGTATATGGTTTCTCAACTCATTTACAATACATGGATGCAGGATGGTACCATAATGGTGTGGAAATGGAATCCGGAAATCAGTATTCTTGAACCAGCTACCATGTTGACGGGGCACGAAGGTGGTGTGTGTTCTCTGGTTATAGGAGCCGGTAGGCTCTATTCGGGCTCGAGGGACTGCACTATAAAGGTAACATATCTCATTACTTACTCGGAGCAACTTTTGGAACTAGGTTGTTCGGTGTAGGCGCAAAACGTGCTCTAGTACTTATTTAATTTGGAGTTGAGTATTGAGAATGAACCATCAAGCATCTTAAAGTTTGTAAATAGATAAGTCATCCTCTGCTTTTTCATTCCTTTTGGCCGAAAGAATCCCCTTATGTAGTAACTGATCAAATATTGGTTCTAGGTGTGGGACTTGCAAAATTTGCAATGCTTGCAAACTCTGTACGGGCATACAAGGGACGTGACGGCTGTCATTTGTTGGGATCGCTTCTTGTTATCTTCTTCTCTCGAAAAAACACTAAAGATTTGGTCTGCTACCGAAACTGGAGCAATCGAGGTCATTCACGAGATTAAAGAAGATCACGTAAGTAGCCATGCCTTCAACAATCCATTATACTCTACCGTTCTCCCTTGTCTTGACCATTTGCTTACAACATGATATCCTCTGTTTCAGGAGCTCAAGGCTCTATGCGGCATACACGACGCAGAAGTAAAGCCAATCTTGCTCTGCTCGTTCAGCGATGGCACAGTCCGCCTCTACGACCTGCCTTCGTGAGTATCTGAAACCCAAATCAAGATCGCTCGCACTCTCCTTAATTCTTTGCTAACCGTCTAGTTTTGTTTCTTTTTGTGTGTGAAGATTTGAGGAGAGAGGCAGAATATTTTCAAAGAGGGAAGTTGAAGCGATTCAGATCGGCACCAATGGCCGCTTTTTCACCGGAGATGCTACCGGAGAGATTTCCGTCTGGACCTTGCTTGGGAAGCCATAAAATAAACCTCTACTTTTGTACAGCATGTATTCTTATTGTAACATAACTTAAATTTCGAGGAAATGCCATTAATTTGTAGGCACTTCCAAATGTTATTATATATATAAAATATCGTTTTTATTCTACTCATTGCTTTAATTTGGAACTACCAGTGATTAATGGTCAATAAAAATGTTAGTAGTATTGTATAGTACTGCAATATATAAATTCTTTATATTCTTTATAGTGTTAAATTATTACAACCAAATTTTATACAGTAATAAAATAGTTATACGGTGATTCAATTCAACTATGTCCCCATCAACAGAAAACGTCAGGCGCTGCTTTATTAGTAGATACTAATAATCTATAATGCACGGATTCTTCTAAAAATACAACATTGCAGTATCGAATACGTGGGGATACGGGTGCCGGTGCGCCGGATACGTCACTTGGCGAATCCTAAAACAAAAAACAAAAAAAAAACAAAAATTAGGATACGCGTATCTGGTGGGTAGGATGCGCGTATCCGGTAAGAATCCGGCGCTTTTAGGATATTTTTGGGGTTTTTTTTAAATAATTTTATATTTTGGGTTTTTTTATATTTTTTTATATTTATTGTCCTAAAATTTAAATTCACTACAAAATCAATATAGTATTTAATTTATGTGGTTTAATTGAAATCTTCATTTTAATTGAGTAGTATTTAATTTATGAATTTTATTTTTATAAAATGGGTGATATATAATAAAATATAAATATATAAACGTATCATCGACGAATTGCACCCTAAAATTTTTAAAAATCCATATCCCTGTATCCGAATCGTATCGCCCCGCACCCGCACTCTCACATCCATGCAACATAGCTAATAATCCACCACTTATATACATACACTTATATACTAGCTACCTTATCAGTAGATACTAATAATCCACCACCTATATGCATACACTTATATACTAACTAGCAGAGATCACGTGCGTTGCACGTAAATATATATATTTATTTTATTAATTTTGAAAAAAGTTACAAATAATATAATTTTTGTTATATTTCACTATTTATTTCATATATATTATTTATTATATTGTGAGTTTTACGATGTCGTAGCACGTAAGAAGCAATAGATTTTTGAGGAGATGAATAATGTTCTTGGTTGAGAAGATAAAGAAGAGTGAAGAAGTAGAATTATAATTAAAGTATGAGAAATTTATATAAATATAATTCAAATAATAAAATTATATTCATAATTACTTTGTTACCCTTAAAATAGATTTAAAATAGGGGTATATTAGGCAAAACAAAAATTGTAAAAATTGGTTCTTTTATAATAGTAATATATATATATATATATATATATATATATATATATATATATATATATATATTTGAGATAAATAGTAATAGATTAATGTCCATAAATAAATAAATACGATAGATAGATGGATACATTGCCAAAGTGAGTCACGTGATTTCTTGTAGATTCATGTTTTTGTTTCTGAGATTTTTTGTTAGGCTTTGGTTTTCAATTCAGTGTATAGTAAATATGCAAATGTAGGTGTCATGTGCATAGATCAGCATTAAAACCAATTAGTATTATCATAACGTTTACAATAATAAAATCACTTATTTAACACCTTTTTTGAAACGCACTTCAAAATTTAATTATCAACATGAGAAAATTAGTATAAACGTTATTTTTGTTAATGTATTGCATTTAACTAATACTGATACATCATTTTATTGTTAATGTGTCATGGTCGTGTTGTGATCTTGGACACCGTCACCGTCACGACCTCACATGGTCGTGCCATGGACATGGTTGTGTAATCCGGTCAAATTTACTTTTGCTAAAATTAACTTTTACTAATAGAAAAAGGCTGTAGTTGCTCATTGTGTTGTTATGCAACCCTTTAATTAACTACTTCAGAGGAAAACAAGAATAGCAGTTCCATTCCTTGAGGTCACTGCTCTTCTGCATAAAACCTGATCGAGGATAGATACGTTTGTTATTTACTTTCCACATGTTTAGGAAAGTCTGTTTTTCTGTTTCCTCTTTTTGCTCTTCTGTACTCTTTATATGTGAGTTCAATCAAAGGATTTCAATTGAGGCACATAATATTTTTCCTCTCAAAACCCATATACCATTTTTTCACCAACAGCGAAACAAACTCCAAGAATAACTGAAGATGGAATCAAACACACTTTCTTCTCAATGAGACTTAATGTACACAGCTGCATAAACCTATTCATGGCTCATCTTATTACACAGGATCAACAAGTGACGGAAAAACAGAAGTACGGAAATAAAACATAGGACGAAAACGAAGCAGAACAAGTGTTGTGCAAATTAATGGTATGGAGATTGCGTTCACTTCTTCTGGAGCTGGGATCTGTAGATAGATTGGGGCGATGCAGGAGCGATTAGAGGGGACAACCTGATGCTGAACGAGTAAGGCACAGCTGGCACGAGATATTTCTCATGAACGCAAGGAGACCAGCTGTCGTCTCCACCTATACCCATGTGCTTGTGATCAAGATGCACCTATGCAACGACCAAAATGTAACAAACATATTCAGATAATCGGGCATATACTTAGGACGAGATCAAGAAAAAAGAGCTCTGACTGAAAGAGTATATAATAATTGATGCAGTAGATATAATGCTTTTCTGGGAATGTAAATATAAGAGATTAACTATATACTATCATATTGAGCAAATGGGAGATGAGGCGAAAAGGATACCTCGATGTCTTCTCCCTTTACTAATTCCTCATTGTGTGATGCCCTCTCGAGCTCAGCAGTGCCGTAGTAACTTGCATTCAGTTGCATTGGTGGAGACTCTCCGTATGGGGAAGCATAAATCCCACAGCCGTTGTTGTTTTGAAACGTTACCCACCTAACATCTGCCCTTCCGGAACATTCTACGGGAACAATGTATGGCACGTGCAAGCTATCAACATCCTCTTTATACAAGCCAACGTGCGCAGCAGCTTTTCGATCAGGGTAGCACTCGAAAGGTCCCCTTCCATACCATTGGATCTGGTCCAGTGATTTTTCTAAGTGTAACTCGATCCCCACTCGAGGCAAAGGTGGTAGATCGGATTTGGGTTTTACGTTGCATTCTAGTATGACATCTCCAGAACCATATATCGAGTATAACAAATCGACTTTGAATAGAGATGCTTCTGATTGAGATGAGCTTTTATCAGCATCATTAGGCAAGGCAAGATAGACTACGGCAATTTTGACTAGATTCTCTGAAACATCGACAACTGAGAAACTCTCTGTCATGAAAGTCAAGCGGTCAAGTTTCGCGAGTTTCCATTTTGAAAGATAACTTTCTGCATCACCTCCCTTGTCATTATCCGTAGGCGCTCTCCAAAAGCATGGCTGTATACCTTTACTCATTACTAGGACTCCGTCCACCTATTATTCATTGCACAGAAAGATTAATAAGCAAGCTTTCATCAAGAAAATGTATACTCTGAAATTTCATGCGAACAAGATATAAGCATGTTCAAAATGTTACACATGAAATGATAGCACGGGATCCGGTGTAGCTTGATGTTAAATTACCTTCCAGCTCTCGATCGATCCCGTTTGTTTGTTGAACTTGATTCCCCAGAGATTCGAATTCTTAATTTCAATAGAATTGTCGAGAATTTCAGTGGACAAGGCATGCTGGCTAGAATCAATGATCTGAAAAGCATAACATTCGTCAAGCATTAGTAAAATGACAGATACAGATAATACTCAGTGGTGACCAATTACTGCAAGAACACCTACATGAGGAACAATGTTTTGTTTTACTGGCAGTTGGACTTGTGCAGATGAAACTATATGGCCAGCTTCAGCCCAGCGAGTCGAGTTCAAATGCTTTACAGTAATTGTCAAGAAAATTTCTGTTGCGTCTGAAGTAGACCACGAGTCATACCAAGGGCCCGCGTCCCATTTCATTTCATAACTTTTCTGGGGATCTATTGCTGGAAGGCTTAGAATCCCTGTTTTGATCTCAGAACCATCACCATGCACCACCCAGTGGAATGCTACGTCTTGCGTTGTAGAAAAGAAGTGTGTGTTTGTAACCTACAAGGTAAATTTCAGTTTTCAGTTCCAAGAGTAGGATATAAAGGAATAGTGAAGTTGACATGATTGTATTAGATACCACCTTAACTATCCCTTCTGCAAGTGAAATCTTGATGGGCTGGTATACATATTTAACCTCTGATAATTTGATAAATCAGAAAAAAGGAACCCAATCATGATTGTTACTTAAAAAATGCCACGACGGAAGATGAGCAGTCAAATACCATGCAAAGCTGGATGTGGACTTCTATCTGGCCACACAAGGCCATTGAGACAGAAGTTCAAATCATTAGGGGTATCTCCAAAATCCCCTCCGTATGCCCAATGTTTGGTACCATCTGCACTCTCCTTCAATAATCCCTTCAGAGAAGACAAAAAACATTAATTATATAACTCACAAGAAAATCTTATAAAATGGCCTTCCTTCGGTTAGGGAGTGGGAGGCTAAGGTAAGGGTAAAGAGACGACAGACCACAGAGAAAGCTTATTAAATTTCAAATAAATATTAAGGACATCCTAAATGTTGGTATTATAACAACTAAATATTTCCACCTTTCTCAACCTGCTTTCAAAATGTAGCAATGCAAACCCAGATGTAAGTAATTAGAGACCGCATGGCTACATTTTAAACTAAAACTCCTCAGACCCTTCAAATTCAATAAGAAAACAACGTAGACACAGATTCACTGATGCTTCCCTCTTTCAGTAAAGGCACTTAACCATCATATCATCTTATACAACTCCAAATTGTCTCATTAGACCTCTGAAAAAATAGTGAAGTATTTGCTCATGACATACATTGTTTTCGCATGAACAATCTACCTTCCATTTGTCTATAACTACCAGTTGGAATAATAGACTATTGAAGTAAAAAATGACTCATGTAAAACTAATCAGGATGCAAACCTGGTCAACCCAATCCCAGATAAAACCTCCCTGTAGACCAAATGTGCTATCAATTGCTTCCCAGTATTCTTGAATATTCCCATTGCTGTTCCCCATTGAATGTGAATACCTGGCAGTTTTTCAGCATCTCAATCAGTAACCATATGAGATTGGGTGGGAGATCATTCTTTTTTTAGAGATAAGCATTTAAAAAACGGATGAACATACTCGCACAGTATCAAAGGACGTAATTCATCTGGATCTTGAGCAATCTTAACTATATCCCAAACACGCATGTACATGGGGCACACAATATCTGTTGACGATGTCCTGGCTCTCCCACCTTCATAGTGTAAAACCCGTGTTGAATCTTTTCCTCGAACCCAACCTACAATTAAATGAAGTGTATTTTAGAATGTTACTACTCCAGCTAATCCTCAATCTTGGTCACCAGATGAGCACAAAATATTCAGCTGACTCGTATATGTTTTCGTATATGGATATATCAACTCTCTTAAGACTTCAAGTGAGCGGATAAACAGTGCTCTCACACCAAAAACATCAGAGATGAATGAATAACTATGAATAAAGTACACATATAATAACTCGAAATATTTCTGCTAGAGATTAAAAATGTGGTTACAAATTTCAAAGGTATCACAACTCCTAAATCAAAATAGAGGAGTATTGCGTGGCCCTTCTGCTACTGAAAAGGAGTTTCGGGATGATACTACAGCAACCACAATAACAGAAGCGGATTTATGTGAAAATATATGCCAAGTATTTATAGTATGAAACACTTGCAGTTTAATTTCCATGTAGTAGATCTAAATGTCACTATGATATAAGTTTAATTTCCATGTAGTAGATCTAAATGTCACTGAAGCTAGTTAATAATTACCCAATTTCAAAGATGGTGTTTGTAAGCCATGTCACACCAGGAGTAGGACACTTTATCCAAAAATATTTAGGGGAGAAAGTAGACAGACAGCTGATAAAATGCCAATATGGAACATGCAAATTTGCAATATATGTTAAGAATAGTCTAAGACTTAGCAAGACTAAAGTTTAAAAGGATACCTGCAAGTGCAGCATGATTAGGCCCGTAGCTTGCCTCATTTCCTAAAGACCAAGAAATGATGCAAGCATGATTTTTGTCCCTGTCAACCATTCCAATAACTCGATCCAGCATGGAAGTGGCCCAAATTGGTTCATTAGTAGGATGCCTTACATTGGAGGAAAGATGAAAACCATGTGTTTCAATATTGGCCTCATCAATCATGTACATGCCAAACAGATCGCACAACTCGTACCACCTTTGATGTTGAGGGTAATGGCTGTTTCTGACAGCATTCATGTTGTTTTGCTTCATCAAAATCAAATCCTACCGAAACATAACAAAAACAAGCATGACAGTGAGCATTACACAAGATCTATGAAAAACCAAGCTGGCATAGACACAAAAATAAAAGATCCATTACCTGAACCATGCATGACTCCAAGTTTGTTTTACCGAGACGAGGGTGGTGTTCGTGCCTGTTGACCCCCCTTATCATCACAGGTTGTCCATTTACAAGGAGTTGCTTTGGGGCTTTTGATATTTGCCTTATACCAACTTGGCATGATTCACAATCAACGATGTTCCCAGAGGCATCTTTCAGGGTGACAACAAGAGTATAAAGATTTGGCTGTCGTAATACAAATATCAGGTAAGAAGTCCGGAAAACAAAATTATAAATGATATGAAATTCAGCTTTTACAGGTATACTTAGCTACTTATTGATAGATTCAAGTAAACAACTTAGCAGAATGTACATGTACCTATTTTATCTTATCAATGAGAACATATCTAGGGTAGGACTTGCAATCTACAAAAAATGTTCTGTTTGCTGTCACAACTATACACATATTACAGGAAACATACAGATTAAAGATAAGTTGATTAAAGATAAGTTGATCAAACCATAACATGTCTGTTTTATATCTACCACTAGATCACCACTATGCACTGAAATGAACCTAAGAGAAATTGCACTAGAGTGTCAATTAGAGTTTCTGGACTCAGACCAGCAATGGATGGAAGACGGTTACTCGATATATGACCATTTATTTCTAAGATATCAACAAACATATTTAGGCATCCAATGGATGCATGATCCCTGATCTAGCATCTCCAACATGGCAGATCATGCAAGGCTAAACTGAGATTTTGTTCTGAAAGTTGTGTTCTGTGTGAACTTTGTTGAGCTTGAATTCAGTAGCATAGGTATATCCAAAAGAACGGACAAGCAATTAATAACACTGATGATGTTTCTAGAATTCCTTACAAGCACAGGAACCAGGTTGCATTTATGCCCTGGGCAGTTTGCATAAATAGAGTCATGCATAGTTATATTATTATGTAAACTGCAAACTTATACTACATATAAATTATAGGTCAAGAGATATTTACATGCTCAGCAGTCCACGACTTGGGCTTTTGCAGTTTCCCTTTAAGTTGATATCCAATGAAGCCAAGATAATAATCGACAGAATTAGTTAATTCTAACTGAGCCACACTTGTACTTGGCAGATTGGGATGTCCATTGCCGGTGACCCAATTCCCTGAATCAAAAATTTCGGCTTCGATGGTGAAACTTGCTATAAACTTGTCTTCAGATATTTTGAAAAAGTTTCCACTTTCTGCTGAGCCATCAGCATGTGCTTCTGAATTTTCAATTTTTACTTCAACCTGGTCAGAGAATTGTAAAGCATGAATACCAGAATATCTCCAACTTCCCTACATTCTTACAGAATAGGACGGAGGATTCGGTTGGCATCTCGTCTCACAGAAACCCAGAATGATTTAATAATGTGAATGATGAAAGCACAAAAGATTCTGTAGGCATTGCTAATGAGTTGTATCATGTAACACTTCATTTTCCGATATATAAGTTTCCTTCAAGTGAGTATAGTCGAAGCGAAAATACACCCTTGATGAATCTAATCAATTTTTGATATTTTTTCTTAATTATATACTCCATTGAAAAATTGCTACATGTACCAGAGATAAAGGATACTGCATTCACAGCAGCTTTTCAGCACCAGCCAGAAACATCACGTCAGTTACTAAAACATGACAAAGTGCGAAAAGAGTGTGGTTGAACAAATAGTGCCTTCAATGCCTTAGGTAGTCTATGCAGCTAGCCCCAATCAGCTAATATACTAATGAGGATTACTGGAGAGCATTTTCGGTTGCTTTCCAGCATGACAGAAAATACACAGATTGACTATTTTACCTGTATATCTGCATAAGAAAAATCTTCTGCCAAGCTTGATTTGAAGAAATAATCCGCAATAAAGACCTGAAGATTTTTTGAAATGTGGATCAAATAACTCTTACACGTATGAATACACTTCCTCAAAGTTTGCTTATTTACTTGAAGGACTGTAACTGAATTAAAATATTACTACACTATGCAATCTCAAGATTCCTTTCATAGTAATATTGACACTATCACAAGATCATTTTCTTTAAGTGAAGTTAATAAAAGGGTCAAAATAAAGATTGCTGCTGTATTACAAGACAAACCTTCGGTTTAGCAAGAAGTAAAACATCACGATGGATACCAGATAACCACCAGTGATCCTGATCTTCCAGGTATGAACCATCAGACCATCTCATTACTTGAACAGCCAGACAATTTTTCTGGTCAGATCCACAAGGATGACAAAAATCTGTAATCTCGAATTCAGCTGGCAGTCTGCTATCTTGACTGACAATAGAAGGATAGTTAATCTTGTGTTAAAGAACATACTGTTAAGAAAATGCAATTACATAGATGGGTATCTATGCATTTGTGCCGGCCGTGCTTATACATGTTCTGCAAAAATTCAAGTTTATAAGCTAATGAAATAGTTTAGTAGGTACAATCCACGCGTGCCAGTGGTTATTTCTCTGAATATGAAAGCATTTCTTTGCCTTGATGTGTTTATAACAAACAAACCTTTCTGATGAGCTTCTTATGAATAAGTAGGACCTTAAATAGAAAATAATAGAAAGACTCTAAACTCATTTTACAGAGACGATCATAGCTTAGTTACTCAACTATGACAAAGAAAGCAAGACTAACTGGCCCTTTAGGTTACATCGTTTAGTAGCCTATAGCGCTTGCATGAAAATCCTCAACACCCCACAAAAAACAAAAAACAGAAAAATATGAAGTCCTCAAAATGAAATACATTTTAAGGAAATTTTCTTAGCACATTAGATACTGTAATAAATAGAAACTCAATTAAGAGGAAAAGTATAGAATAGAGCCACATAATCTCAAGGATCCACAAAATGCCCAAGAGTCTTGACAAACCTATATCCAGTCAGGTGTCCATTCACCCAAGTAAAGAAGGCAGAATCAACAGCTTCAAAATGCAAGAATATCCTCCGACCTACAATTACAGTATGGATGGTTCACAGCCAATGAAAATAGCATAACAAGTCTGAATAAGTAGGGGTAACCATAAGAACTAGAATAATGTATCTAATGTGCAATACTAGCCCTAGAATCTCACCTTCCCATTCTTTAGGAAGGGAAAAGTAAGTCCTGTAGCAGCCAGTAGGATTATCTTCTGGGACTTTAGGTGGAGTAAGTGGAAATGGGTATACAACATTTGTGTAGATTGGCCTGTCAAATCCATGCATCTGCCAATTGGAGGGAACTGGCAAAACAGGAAAAGACAAATGTCTTAGAATAAGTAAAGAAGCTGGCGCTATAGGTTCAACGCACAGATATACGTAACAGAAACAGTCGTAACTAATTCCATACTAAATACACAACACACAAGTTGGAGAATATATTTTAAAACCATATTTTTTAGCAGTTAGTTGTTGTCACAATGGGTTTTATCCATCTATATGTGTACTTTAGTTCATGAGGGAGTGTTACAATTGAGTTTTTATTATCTCCTAGGTTATAGAAATATCTCTTTCTTATACTATGGTAACCTATGTGTATTTCTATATGAGCTCTTTACCCTCAATATTGATATCTGTTTTTACAAGTGAATTGAATAGATAACTAGAACATTTCCAGGTGTATGCTGACTCTGAATTTAAGAAAACAATATTGTTTGCAATACTTGTATTCCTTGAACTATCAATTATGTATTCATAAGCTTATACTTCATGTTTTATAGAAGAAGAAAAAAGTGCAACCAGTCTAATCTATTTCTTTCTAGTTATAATACAATGCCACTAGTACTGAATTCCTTTGAGCAGGAAGGGCAGCATTTTTACCCTATAAGAGGCTAAAGAACACTGTAAATTTAGCGTGTAATATTTAATGTTTATTACTATGAGTAGAGAGGAGATTACCTGGGATAGTATTCCATGTAGAATCTTGAAATGAAGTGTCATAAAATTCAGGAGGAGTATCATTAGGATTGGAAGCCAAAAAAAATTTCCAATCCCCACACAAAGATCTGACGAAAGGCAGGTTCTTGACCCAATATTCAGCACAGTCAATTGCCCTTGCAACAGCATCATCGTCCCAAACAGCTTCCTTTGACACCGAGATGTTAACTTTGTTGCGCTCATACCAGTACTTCAAAGAACCTAATCAGTAACAACATCAAATTTTGGCAAGTATGAGGCTTGTGTAGTTCAAATCTCAGGATACAAAGCACAACCACCCAACCCCCACCCTAAACAAAATAACTACAATAGTTATGCAATAATTGCATCTTAGTGAGCAATTACTACAATTTTTTGTAAATAATAAAAAGGATAAATTTCACTTTAGTGACATGTCAGATTACAGAGGAAGAAAAATCCTTGAAACATCTCTCCCTTCAGCTACATACAAACAAATAGAATTCTTGACATCAAAACTGAAATCTTAATTATAAAATCAAAAATCAATAATCAAAAGGTAGGTGCAATGAGATAGTATATATAATCCCTTACAAACACAGCAAAGAAAACTCATTAGCAGGTAGCAAAACCTCCAGTCTGAGAAACATGACATGAGATAATTACCTCTTGAAGAAAATGATTTTAAAACATGTAAGCTCCTCAGAAGTAACTGACAATGAAACAATTTAGGCTTCATTTCGATTGATGAGTTATGAAAAAAATTCAAAACTATAACAGAAAAATCCATCGACATTGTTTGTGAACTCATCCTATCATGAACTTGTACCAGTGACCAGTCACTCTCATTTTAACTGTTTTATTAAGTGATTGTTATAGAAAATTATCCACTTTATATGAATCCATTCCTCTCCTCAAATCATATACTCCAATCCAAATGTAACATCATAGTAAGGAAAACTCAAGGAACACAGCCAACCTTCAATAGATTCGTGGCAGTGCATTGGAACATGAGCATCTCTCTTTCTCCACTTGATGAAAGATGGATCTTCCCATATCTTGTAACCATTTTTCGGAGTTAAAGCGAGCTGGCCAACCAATGAGCCCATGTACAAGAATCAAAACCTATGGCAATAATATTATCTTACACATCATCAGCTATGTGATCGTAATAGATAATTAACATTAGAAATAACTTCCCAGGTATACTGAATTCAACTGGAGGTGCCAACTTGGGTATAGAAATTAGGAAACATTAATCACAATCAGCAGTCATTTGCAGAAGAATCGACCAAAATTAAATCAACATCAAAGGAATGAGATGAATCAGATATTTCCTTTGCATCCAACATATTTGAATAATGTAGCAGGAATATATAAATATAAATCTTCAACAAACATACAAAATCATCGAAACTGCATCAAGGCACTCATACAAATCACGAACAACAAATATAGAAAGTTTGTGTATCACTTCATCCGCGACACACACAAACACACACACAGAGAGAGAGAGAGAGAGAGAGAGAGAGAGAGTACACCGAATTACCGAGTAGAAGAAGCTGAGAGTGTTTGGAGTGGGGAAGGATGAGTGATCGAGTGGAAGTTCCACGTATGGGCTCAATTAAAAGAAATTCTCCTCGTGAGAAGACCGTTTAATTATTTCTTGATCCCTCCAATTTTAGGATATTCGAAATTGGTCCTCGAATTTTGTCTTATCTCGAAAAGCATCTCTAAGAACTTAGCAGCATATCTATCGCGTGGGAAACGTTATCGAAAATCAATAGAAAAGAAAGTCCATTGAATAACAATGATTGGTCATTTATAGGTTGGATTTGCTGAAATATTCGATTAGTGCAGTTGCTTGATTTGGTGCGGATTAAATATTACTCGATCTGTCTCCGTTCGAATTGGTTCACTTTCCTTTTAGATGTATCTATTTGATTTGGTTTATATCTAAAATTGAAAAGAATTAAGATTTTACTAGTTTTACTAAACCAATTTAATTGTATAATAGTATGTCACTCCTCATCTACTCATAATAGATACACATACTCCAAAATAATTTGAATTGTAACATTTTAAATCATATATTATTTGTTTGTTTTCCAACTTTTACGATTTTTTTTATGTCAAATTAAAAGTCTTAATACAATCTTTCATATAACAACAGTTATCAATATATTTTTATGGATTTATGATGCTCTACTTTTGAAAAAATGAATTATACATTAAAATGTTCAATACTGCACTTTTAACACTAATAAAGTGTTTCTTAATACTCGAGCCGAATCCAACGAGACAGAAGTGATAGATTCTAACACCTATACATTTTCTTGTATTGTTTTAATACACTTATGAATAGAAAAAGTTTTGATTAAACTTCTGTTGAATAAGTAATGTGTTATATCCATGTACTTGTACTCATTCCGTCCATTTTATAATGAGTTTTTTTTATTCAAAATTAGTTTATTATAATAATGAAAGAGTCATTATAAAGTGAATGGAAGGAATATACAACAAAATTATTTAGAAAATGTATGAACGTTTACGTCGAATCTAGGGTACCAAGACGCTAGGTGTAATTATTTTTGTTTCAATGCAAGTAGCTGCTTTTATTTTCAAAACTAAATATGTCCTTCCATGCACAATCTACTTTGAAAATTAACAATTAGGGTTACGATTTGATTTGATAGCTTTAGTACTATCTGATCTGTAAAGTCAGAAGCAGTTGGGGTATTATAACACCGTCTTCCTATACTTCTTGTTTAGCTAAGAAATTACGCAAAAAATAGAAATATTTTTGTTTTCTACTCCCTCCATCCCCTTAAATAACTATATGACTTTTGTTTTTCAGCACGCTTTTCCACCGAAACCTAGTACGAGTTTCAAACTATAATTTTGAAGTATTTTTTTTTTTACGAAGTACTACAACACTCGTAATATTCCAAAAGAAAAAATACTTCAAAATTATTTGAAACCCGTATTAAATTTCAGTAGAAACGCATGCTGAAAAAGTCAAAAGTCAAAATGTAATTATTTAAGGAAGACGGAGGAGGGAGTATTATAAATAATTTTCTTCGAGCAAGATAACATGTCAATGTTTTCTCAAGCCCTAATACCACTTTCACACTAAAGTATGACAATACTTTCAAACTAATGTGGAGTGATAATATTTTCTCATATACTATTTTTTCCGCCTTAAAAAGTCATAAGATAAATCAAGTGGATACTACATTGGAATAAAAAATTCATCCTGCTCCTAGAAAAAAATTATCCATCAGTCTACAAGAAAATACGGGAAAAAAAATGATGGTAAACATTTATTTTCCTTGTTTTTTCATCAAGAAAACACAGCACACCCTAAATGTAAACTACCTAACTGTAATTATGGAATATTCCACTGGCGGTGTACTCGAGATGCCAAAAACAAGAATAAAATAGTCCAAAACCTGAAAGGAAAAAAAGAAAAAAAGAAGAAGATCTCGGATTATGAAAAGGCAGCACATTGAATAGGAGTAGTAATCCAACTACAACCTACAATAAATAAGTAGATCAATATATCACCCATGAAACAAAATGAGAAACGAAAGAAGAACTCTGCATATATACTTCATAAAATGGAGATTGCACAGTGATGAACCCCAAATGATTATAAAAGGCCCTGCAGGAGATTGGATAATGTGGTAAAAATAAATCCCCAGAAAATCCATTGACGCTAAAACAAACTGTACACCATCAAGGGTTGACAAAAGCCTACTGTACATGCATCAAGTCAAGCAGTTGCACTATCATCGGGGCCCGGAGTCTGCGCCTGTGACCCCCACGGGGTCCCACCTTCGTCAGCTGCGGGAGTTGAGGCGCCACCCCACCCACTTGGCGTCCCAGCTTCACTCTGTGGGCCTGGGGTCTGCGCCCCCCATGGCGTCCCCGCTTCTTCACCGTTCCAACCACGCGGGGTTCCAGCTTCACCACGAGGTGGAGGGTGGCCGCGCTGGTCTCTGTTCCACCCAGGCCTCGGTTGCGGCTTCTTGAAGTACTAGGGGTTGAATGTGTCTGCCTTTTCTGTGTACTTCTCCTTTACGAAATTCTCGAGGCACTTGCGGTATGAGAAATCTGCTTCCACACCATCAACAGAGACGGCGTAGAAGCATCTGCTGTCTTGGAACTCACTGTGCCTCCGAACCTGCCACATAAGGATTTATTTGAATCGAGTAATTGCATAAAAGAAAACTCATGGCATCAGTACATGGTGCAAGAACTAATGTGGTTTAACTTGAAACCAGAATAATATGGAACGTTAAATGCATTGTAGTGTAAGATTAGTGTTCGTTCATCTGAGAAAACGGATAGATCAAGGTTCTGGAAACTAGGCAAATACTCAGTTAGATATATCAAGTTGTTGCTTTAAAAGGGCAGAAACATAAGTTTGCTTTCCATCTTCTGGTTAAAGCACATGTTGATATTTCACAATATAATGACCTAATATGATTAGTGGCCAGTGAGTGTTTTCGGAAAACCAGAAGAATATAGTTTCGTTAGAGAATCAGAGGAAACTCCAGAATATAGATTACACGAACACAACACTTTTTATTTTTACCATAGCCATATTTACTTTTGTCAACACTTTTTATTTAAGCAAATGAAATAGCCATACCTTAATATAATCCAATCCAGCTCCCATCTTTGCACCTTTGTCGGGATGATAATTGAACACATTGTCTACAATGTATGTCTGATCATCCGCAGGTAACCGATCACCATCAGTGTACCTTCACAAAAGTGTACAACAATAAGTTTCAATCATAAAATCGAACAATATTTTCAGCAATATCTAAGATTTATCAACTAATACCTGGCGCATACATTATTAAGAGCATTTCAAATACCATGAGTATACTGGTACTAGCACTACTAAGTACTAATAAAAAGATGAAAGAATTTCCAAACTCTGAAGTTGTAGCACTCGTAAATCAGTGATGAAAAAGAAAGAGGTAGATTTTCACATTTATTCTCAATTTAGACATTTTGCACGCTGTCCCATCTAACCAGAAACTTTAAATAATATTCCAACTTGAAGATTAGATTTCAGGAGGAAAAGAATAGGAAGAGAAAAAAACATTTACCCTGTCTGATGCATTATTCTTCTTATGTTTTTCATAAGCGATTCAACCTCCAAAAGTACATCTTGTTCTTCTGCAGTGAATGAATCCAAACGCTGCCTCGTTGCAGTGAAAAGTGCTGGAGCTTTAGGATCATCAACTGGACGAGGTCTCTTGCTTGTTCCTCCAATCTCCATCACTTGATGGGCCTCCCCTGCCTTGCAAACCTTCCCTAGACCGCCCACGGCCCCTACCACGACCACGCCTGGCCCCCCCACTGAGGCTTTGCATCATTGTCACTGGAAGTATCAACATTTGGTGAGCTGCCCGAAGACTCATTTGACTGTTTCTGGCTGGAACTCCAGTCGTTTGTACCCCAACCTTGAGCAGGTGTAGAGTCTTCGGAATTTTTCTGGCTAGAACTCCAGTTATTCAATTCAGACTCTTTGTTTGAAGCTCCCCAAGCCTTTGAATCGGTCGATTCATCAACCACTTTAGTTTCCCAGGTATCATTCTTTGAACCCCAAGCTTGAGCACGTGTAGAGTCGTTTGAATTTTTCTGGTTTGAATTCCAATTATTCAATTCAGACTCTTTGCTTGATGAGCCCCAAGCCTTTGAGTGGGTAGATTCATCAGCCCCTTTAGTATCATTCTTTGAACCCCAACCTTGAGCAGGAGTGGAGTTGGTCGAATTTTTCTTGATTGAATTCCAGTTATTCGATCCAGACTCTTTGTTTGATGAGCCCCAAGCCTTTGAGGGGGTTGATTCATCAGCAACTTTAGATCCCCAACCAGCAGCGTCAGATGGTTCATCATGAGTCGTCTCTCTCTGACCTCCTCCATCATAAATTCATAATCTACTTTCTTGCCCCAGGCTGAGTTACCGTTCCCTTCTTCAGCCCAAGAGCTTTGTTTCTCACCTCTTTTCCCATCTTTGTTTGATGAGCCCCAAGCCTTTGAGTGGGTAGATTCATCAGCCCCTTTAGTAGTATTCCAGGTATCATTCTTTAAACCCCAACCTTGAGCAGGTGTAGAGTCGTTCAAATTTTTCGGGGTTGAATTCCAGTTATTTGATTCAGACTCTTTGTTTGATGAGCCCCAAGCCTTTGAGTGGGTAGATTCATCAGCCCCTTTAAAATTCCAGTTATTTGATTCAGACTCTTTGTTTGATGAGCCCCAAGCCTTTGAGTGGGTAGATTCATCAGCCCCTTTAGTACTCCAGGTATCATTCTTTGAACCCCAGCTTTGAGCAGGAGTGGAGTCGGTCGAATTTTTCTTGATTGAATTCCAATTATTCGATCCAGACTCTTTGTTTGATGAGCCCCAAGCCTTTGAGGGGGTTGATTCATCTGCCACTTTAGTTTCCCAGGTATTCTCCTTCGAACCCCAATCTTGAGCAGGTGTGGAGACGTTCTTCTTGATTGAATTCCAGTCATTCGATTCAGACTCTTTGTTTGATGAGCCCCAAGCCGTTGAGAGGGTTGATTCATCAGCCACTTTAGAACCCCAACCAGCAGCATCAGACGGTTCATCATAATCAACTTTCTTGCCCCAGGCTGAATTACTGTTCCATCCTTCAGCCTTTGTACCGAAAGAAGACCATCCCCCATCATCCTGTACATATAAGTTAACTTCAAGGTTTCACAATTATGAATTAAAGTAAATGGACTATGTATGGCTGCTCAATAACATGTGGATTTGAATTAAAGATTCTATCTAGTAAGATACTAAACCAGCCCCTGTCACATGAGGAGTTAAAAGGTAAGAGTGTTAGAGGTTGAACCCTCTGTTACTTCTATCAGCCACGATAAAAAGATATGCATTATGAACAGTACCTAGGCAAGTAACAGGTTTGAAAATGGTGGAATCAAATCTTTACCTCCTTAGATATATCATTATTATCATCAATGCCATCCTCAAATGTGGGCTTCTCTGCTCCGGAGTCTCGCACTGGAGACAGCTCAAAATCCATATCTTCATCCTGGTCCAGATCGTCAATTTCTGCTCCAAGGCAACTCATGCCTGCATCTTCCAGCGTTGAGCTATTCACCATGCGGAGGAAATTGTACACGTCAATTGCCTCATCCACCATCATATTAGAAACATGAATCAGTTTCCAGCAATATCTTCATCAGAATGATTTGTTGAAAGAAGATATACAGATAACTTACACTTTTTGTCCCCCATATGATCTCGAAAGGAGATCCAGTTCCCACAGATACGTGTTTTCCCCAGGCACACGAACCCACAATGCTTGATAAATTATCAACAGTGCATTTTTCAGCTGCTCTTTCAAAGCATTTTCTGGGGGTCTGAAAATAGGATAACAAAAACATTTATTATAAAGACAGCTCAAAAGAAGATTTGTACTTACTGTGATAGACAGTAGAACAAGCAAGACTACTTACAAATAATGTTGCATTCATGAATGGTACTTGAACATCAAGTGATTTAGACAGAGACTTGATACCACCAGCATTAAAACCAATCAGCGTTCCAGCACATGTCATGCTATTACCCAGCAAAAGAAGATGATCCTTGAGGACACCTTTCGTAACCATTGTCACTGATGTAGACAAACGCTGTGCTACAATACAGAAAACGAGATGGACTCCCCAGACAAGAAAACTCAACATAGCACACATAAAAAATATAGAGTTACAAGCGAGTCACCCTTCCTAATGAGAGGTGTAGCCTAACAATTAGTACTCGAGGGGTTTTCCTTACAGCAGGCCGATAAGATAATTAAAAAACCATTATTTAGGTAGTAAAAAAAACAAGTTCTATACAGGAAAATACATGATAAGAATATAGAAAATATTATGAACTTTCCAGAGAAGTGAAAAGCAAAATAATAAATGAAGCGCTCTGAAAAGATGGAGAGAGGCTAACTGGAACTCAATCTGAAAACCCAATCATTATTCTGGGATAAGAGCAGCACATTTAGCAACAAGAGACTAGAATCTTTCAGATTTAAGCACATCAGTCATTGCCTGCCTCACATCAGAGTACACCTTCGGATGAAAATATCCTTCAAAGAACAATTTTAGAAGGTATTTTTGAATGAAAGGTGAGGCTATTAGTGAGGTAGGTATCAATTTAACATTTAAATTGGCATTCCACATATGAGAGCTCTTATGGCTGGTTATTTTGATTAAAGCTTTGTACGCGGAAATTATGGATAAATGAGTGGTGGTAAGATTGGAACACAAGGCAATTCTTTGGCCCGGCTTTGTTTACACGGCCACCCCTTAACAAAAATGGAAGCTAGTATAGAGAAGCATCATTTGAACAGTAGTCTAATCTGCAACAAGTGTCATGTCCAGTAACATGTATGACAACAAGATAACATTGTCAAGTAAAGAGAAACATTAAAATCCCTCTTATTTTGCATGTATGTGTAAAATGCAGATATCATAAGTTCTGGATAGTCACTAAGAGGATGTTGCCCTACAAGTAGATGCATGGAGCCTAAACAAATAGTCGGTACTATAAAGCAGATAGGATTTGGTAGTAGTAAACTATCAGTGGCTTTTACCTGCACAGCTTGCTCAAATGCACAAGATATGCCAAGCAGATGTTCAATTTGTTTGATTGCATATGGAATGGAATGCTGAGAATCAATCAAATGGAAAACTGGAAGGCAAGAATCCATCACAACTCTCCATGCATCTCCACTCTTTTTGACCGCTTCCTTCTCAAGGGTTATATCTACAGCCAATTCACCCTTCAGGCTCTTAGATGGGCTCCTGATCCAGGTAGCAGTAGTCGGGACTTATCCATATCAAATTTGCAGTTGAAACCCTAGGATCACCTGTAAAATTTTGACAATTTTTGTTCAGATGATCACAGTCATCAAACCATAAGAACATCATCACGCTCAAGTTTAAGATGTGAGCAAGCAAACAAATGCAACGGACAAACTGTAAAAGCACCTTTAATGACCGTTTGTAAAAGCACCGGACAAACTGTATCAGCTAGGATATCCGAAGCCCTCTCTAGGAGAACATCACTTGCCCCTTGCCAAAAGAACTGGATGCAGGGAGCATTAGTCCATTTGCTTTTGGAAGATTGGCAAAAAGAACAGCACTCACTGCAAAAAAGTATATTGTACAAGAACGTAATTAATTCTGTTTTAACCAAATGAAAACAATAGTTCAGCAAACCTTGCAAATATTATGCACATCCTAATAAAAATGGCATGCATGTTAAACATCCAAGTTAACGCTTGTTCTTATGCATGAGACATAACCAGAATTTTAAACGTTCAAGTACTTTAAATCCAAAATCTTAGTCTATACCGAATGAACGTTATGCTTTCATTGTCTTTTGCAAAGGCCAATAATTATCATATAAAAAAGAATAATAGCCATCAGCATTACAATAACAAATACTCCCTCCGTCTCAAGTATTAAGACACTTTTCTTTTCGGCACGGAACTTAAGACGGAAGTGTTTAGTGTGTAAAGTGTAATGTGTGTAGGGATGTAATGTGGTTTATGTATTTAGACATATTTTTAAACTAGAGCATCACAGATGCATAAAAACATATCCATGTTCGATCTTAAATAAAAGACCGTATCAAGACTTTTAATTTGATATAAAAATCATAAAAATCGAATAACAAACGAAAAAGTTATAATAGTTTAAACTTGTAGGATTTAAATTATATTGGGATACGTGCTGAGAGGTGAGTGGATGATGAGATTTAATTAGATAATGTTAAGTGTAATAAGGGATTTACTAATTGTACTATTAATTAGCTAATTATTTCCCAAAAATGAAAGGTGTCAGAATACTTGAGACGGAGGGAGTATTCGACAATGATGCTAAACAATCCTATTTCTGAAATTATATAGAAGGCACATGTTGCATGTTGGTGTTAAGAGGCAAGATCAGTATTCTAATGGGCCTTTATTGGATCATGCATCAATTGCAGTATGAGCTGAACAATGACTTAACCAATAGGCCATGATTGAATTTTCAGCAACCAAAACTACCTGTACGATAAATCAATCCTCTTGAACAGGCTTCCAACTTTTTTCTTCTTTAGAATCAGATTGATAGTCTCTTGACATTTTTCAAGAACATCACTCAAACTGATATTTGATTGCATCAACTGGGTCTGTTCAACAAACCAGTCATGAAATTCAACACATCAGCAACAAAACTCTAATAAAGATGCAGCATTATACTGAATATCTCCAAGAAAAATACGGGAAATAAAGTGTTCAAACCTCGTTCAGATGAATATGGCCTACAAGATGACCGGAGTTGCCATCATAACTCTCATGCACTAATTGAGATCTATATCTGTTAAAAGAAGCACAAGTGCATGGAATCATAAGCAGGTCAAGGATTGAAATGGCCCCATTAAAGAGGCTAAAGCATGATAAATCAATATCAAGAGAAGTCTCAAGAAAAATGCTATAAACTTATTGTATGACAAGAGAGAGAGAGAGAGAGAGAGAGAGAGAGAGAGAGAGAGACTCTATCAGGAACTCGATTGCTGCTTCCTTTAGACTAACTCTCTTCAAGTGATTCTTGACTGCAAGAGCAGCACTTTCTTGGCAATGCTTTCTGCCACAATCACAATCATTTAGATACAGAAGCACCTGCTGGTCAGCAGTATCATTCTTGAAGCCAACTCCGCAGAGTAGTATCTCCTGAATTAACACAGACAATTATTAAAACATTCTGATGCAGTAAGCTAATAAGTAATAAGGAATACAAGTCAAATGAAATAACCTTCATCATGTCCCAGGATGAGTTGCTACTTGGAGAAGAATCCAACACAGCCTTGTATGCAGGATTGGACATGGCAGTTGCAGCTAACACTCCAACTGGGTCACCAGCGCAGAACTCGCTGGCGATGTTAGCAGTGTTGACTCCGTACTCGAATTGTACTATGGAGTTGCTGCACATATTTCTCACCGTGCCATCATAGCATATCACCACATCTCGAAGGATGGCCATCAGATTCTTGAATAGCGTTCCTGGTTCAGTCAATCCTCGGCTTGAACGGACAATGACTTCCCTGCTGGAGATTGAATGAACCATTTCCTGATAGGGGTTCAATCCTCTAAAGAAAGGTCTGCCAACCAGCCCGAATTCTTCATACGGACTGTCATCATAAGAAGGATACTTCTTTTGAAACAGAGATGACATGTCCTTGACCAATGTCTCAGAGTAGAACTTCCCCTTATCTGATATTTGAATTCCCAAGAACCCAATTTGCTGACCACCTTGCTCAGAGCAGATTCACTTTTGGAATCTATCAGGTGACCAATTGCCGAAGACTCGCGTATGAAGTTAATGACAGGTATCTTCACACTACGCAAGTAGCTATCCAACTGCAAGGCAACTGATTCACGATATGAAGCTCGCAGATGATGCAGCAATGGAAAAATCTTCTGAATCTCTTTCTGGATATCCTCTAGAACATCTCGAGTCAGGAAGAAGTCCTTCAGACTAACGGAAAAGCCCTCTGTGTGAAGACTTTCCATCGACAACGGCTGTACGGAATTGAAGAACCCCAAGACCTCCTTTGGGCCATTCAGGAAGAAAAGTGAGGTGACCATGTCATTGAGGATGGAAGCCATCACATCCCTACTATAATCCAGATATGACAGCTCACTTTTGGATATCACGAGGCTCTCTCCAGAACAACTGAAGGAGGGAGGCAAGGTAAGCTGCAGAATTTGTGATGCTGTCCAAAGGGGGCCATTTGTGGACTTCATCAGTGCAGGTCCTGGCAGCACATTCGGCACAAACATGGCCAACTGCTGTGCTGCTGCTCGGCCCAAGAAGTACCTTCTGAAAAGCATTTTTATGGATAGGAGAGTGTCAGTTCCCAGCTGCAAGTTGAAGTTCCCAGTGTGGGAGCTAAGCAGCTGTTTCTCCACTGAGAAGAGCTCCACCACCTCTGCTTTAGCTTCAAGTGACTGTGGATAGAAAAGATGGATACAGTCCCCATCAAAATCCGCACTAAGTGGTCTGCAAACCAGGGGATTGATCTTGACTGTATGATCATCATGGATGTACACTGACAACGCTTGGAGAGAGTGTTTGTGCGTAGTTGGTGGTCTATTGATGAAGACAATGTCCCATCCATGATTCTTCGGTGCACAACCTGACCAGGCCTAAAAAATGTATGCCCTTTCGAGCCTTCCCTCAGTGAATATGTCGACTGACCATCCCTGTATGTCAAGCACAGCTTTTCATCCACCAGCTTCTGTAGGAACATCATATTGTGCTGATTTACCCGCTCCTCAAAAGTAATCTTTTGTGCTATTTAAGTAGGCTAACAAGGGAACACCCTTACCTAACATTAAAAAATCTCTCTTTCTTTACCCCAATAGATGATAAATACATTTCGAAAACAGAACAACCATTTTTTAAATAAACTAACAGTTTGAAGGGACAACTGCATCACAAAAACTCTCTTATCTTAAGATAAAATGTCACATACCAATGGTAAATAATTGTAATAAAGAAAAAACAGAAGAACTTATTCAAGATACTGAGACCCAACAAAGGAAACAGGGTTATACAAGAGAGGTAGCATGCGAGACAAAAAACCAATATTATCAATTGAACACTCATGGGCCAGTAATATGTGTGGATTGCAGTAAACAAGTCCACTTGCTCAACTTGCTGGATCTGAATGCTCCAACAGAATGATAAAGGGACACTAACATAACCATGTGCAGCCTAGAATGGAAGTTAAAAAGACAATTTCATGTAAATATCATAAGAACCAGAAATACCTTTCCTGTACCCCTAAATTCAAGATACTGAGCCACAGCTGCTTGCAAATCATTTGCTTCAATTTCCTGAGACTCAAAATTTGGCATCCCAGACCTTGAATTTTTTATGATCTCTACTTGTCTCAACACCTTCTTAAGCAATGTTATAGAATAATCCTGAAAATTGATAGATTAAGCCGCGCCCAATAAACTGACAATATAAGAAGGCCTAAAAGGTGAACTATATTTTAGGAAAATGACTAACCGTAGACATAGTACTGATTCCATCAGAAATGTCAGGCACGGACAAATAGTTAGGAGGAACTGGTAAGTGCTGGAGGATATATCCATCTTGAGGAAAGTAACCTTTGGAAGATAGCTTCTTTCTAGTGTCTTGGGGGATTTTTTTTAGTATTGCCACCAGCTTATATATTTCAAGAATAGGCAAACAAACCAAATTAGCTATATCCATTGCAAATAAAATAGCAGCAGTTAAGATTTCTAGATAGTTCAAAGATTTTATCAATGAGAGAGAAAAAACATGAGCAACATAATATTTATGTATTGTTTGGTCATGAACTCTGGTAGATTAAGATATGAGGGTCTTCAGAATTCAGATCACTTTGATATTATCAAGGAAGATTGTAATCAAAACCATATGTTTTTCAGAATCAATAGGCCAAGTTAGCAAATTTAAGAAGAGAAACACCCCCTCTGGAAAAGAGAAAAGATGCAATCATTACTGTATTAATCAAACTAAATTTCATGTGCGCCTGAAATCTATTTGTTTCTTTCAGCAGATTGCTTTTTAATGGAGAACAGCTCTTGATCTCTAGTTTGGTTTCTACTTTTCTCTTTATCAAAAAAACCCATGAGTTCATGTAAAAAGCTAAATATTTGAAATTTTCGATCAAAACTAGCAACTACTTCTTCTTGAATTAGAATAGGCTTAAAGAGCAAGTACTTCACGTGATAAAGTTCTACAGGCTTAAGTACCAAATATAGCTTTAGTAGGCACAAACCTCAGAAGCAAGCAACGGCCGAGAATACATAGAAATATCTCCATAACAAAAACCATATTTCTCCAGGAACTTCCAAATTCCATGTCGAGGATTTGATTTTGACGGTATTTTCAACTCCAAATAGTAAGCCCCGTCAGTGGTCTTGGCTTTGTTGATAGAGATATGTGATGTCTCCTGCAGAAAAGTTAACAACTTGAGGCACCGCAAGAATTTATGTTCAGAACTGTCTGTCGTTTGTTTAACTAACAGAAATGGCAGCAAGTTTGATTCTGGCATTAGAGCAATAAGCCAAAACAACAAGGGGCTAAACTTTAGCAAGAAAAATAAGGTCACTGGTATTCAATCGAGCTACAAGTGCTTGTTGTTGGACAAAATTGGCCATAATGGAACAGACCATGACCTGATTGACCAAACTGAGAGACAATCTTTCACAAATATGGAATTACAAAACAGCATAACTATACTTCACTTGAATATCCAGAAAATGAATGATATATTTAAACAAATATTCATCAAACTACAAGTGCCTGTTTTGGTCGAAATTGGCCATTATGGAACAGACCATGGCCTCATTTTCGAATCTGAGAGACAGTCTTCCACGAATGCAACTTGAAATTTGTAATAACATAACTAGTCTTCACTTGAATCTCTAGAGAATGAGAGAGTAATTTGAACAAATACTTGCTCAAACTAAAAGTGCATGTTTTTGGATAAACTGGGTCAAAATGGGACATGCCTTAACCTGATAGATTGATTGACTGGCAGACATTCATTGTCAAATGTAACGTGAAACATAAAATAAAATAAAAATATATATTTAAAAAAAGAACATGACAAGCCTTCACTTAAATCTCCAGAAAGTGAGAGGCATAACAGATAGAATGAGCACTCTATCAATCAATTGTACTGCTAACCATCAAGATTGACTATAGATCTAGACAGCATGACTAGAAAAAATTAATTATATGCCATAAAAGTCATCTCGGGATAAGTTTAACACAGTGGCAAGCAGATATTCTGCAGAGAGAATTGACCATATCCAGTTTTGTAAGTCTAAAAGGAAAACATTGTATTTTCTAGCATTGTTGCCTGTACTGACTAATTTAGGAAGATTGTATCCATTATTTCGAAAATGCCCTTCAGAGAAAACTAACCATAAGTAGTTTTTAATTCCAGAAGAAGCTATTGTATTGTTGCCCATCTGTGAAGGTTCTTTTGATTTTCAGAAAATGACATTTAATTCAGTGTTATATTTTTAGAAATTAAGAGAAAAGGATTGCATTTGCGAAATTGAAATACTATATTCAGGGCATGACTATCTAGCACCAAATTTAGAGCATGAAACTTAAAGATTTTCAGGAATAAATCCCAAGGTGTCAATACGCATATCAAGCATTTCTTCTTACCAACCAAGTCTATGGGCAAGATTGCTATTTATGATTGAAATGTAAATGACATTCATCCACAACAATCTGCCACCAGAAATTGGGGATGTATAAAGGCCAGGAAGGATAATCACATAAATACATGTACAAATCAAAATTAACCAATAACATAATTATTTCCTGTTTATGACTCTATGTTCCACACAAGAACACACTAACATTTGTATTGGGAAGAAAATCTAAACTTCTTGAACTATGTAAAACAAATTGAGGTTGTCATAAGAACCATGGACAGCCGTGCTAGCTTAAAGATAAAACTTAAGACCTTATAAAAGAAAATACCTCGCAGCAAGATGACATCATTTTTTCAATAACACCAACATTCTTCACCTGAAACCAAAAATAACGAGCAGAATGATTATTCATGTCGGTGGTGTTAATAGACCCTAATAGGACAATATAAGAACAGTTTCCAAAGTTCATTCCATATTAATGCTTACATTCTTCCTTGCTTTTGCGAAAAATTAAAAAAAATAAAAATAAAAATAAAAAAAAAATCTACCAATTATCATAGTCTCTGGTCCCACAGAACAATATTAAAAAAAAAAAAAGGATTAAAAAACAATTTAAAACACTAAGCATTGTATATGAAAGAGTCCCTCCATATCTTCAAGGAAATGGAACCTAAATGGACTTGAGGATTTCATTACTTGGTAGAATCTTTACAAAAAAATCTGACAGGCATTATTAGATGTGTACAGTAAAACAATAAAATTTCACTTGGACAAAGAAACCATATATATAGTCAGAGAAGAAACAATTTAACATAAATAAAAATAAGTGAAGAGAAGTTTGTCATGGTTTATAATACCTTCCTATTTTTAAATTTTAAACACTTCAAGCACAACAAGCTCAACATTTATTTCAGCTCACGGACATGATCCGGATGATATATAGGAGTTGGCAACTCAATGTACCCAAAATGGCCTGGAACATCAAGAATGGTGTTAAGAAATTCACTTGTTTTCAACTATGAGAAGTAGCAGCTATAGTATAAATTTCTTTCTCAAAAAATCAGCATACCTTCACATTGTCCAGCCTCCCCCGTACCACAGGACTCACATTTTCCAGTTTGAAGTGGCAGACCAAGAAAAGGATTGGTAAGTTGACTGGCATGGCTGATTGGGCAGTCGCTAATTGATGCTTTAGACTGTTCAGGAAGACAATCGAATGTCAGCTATAAACAAGTAGTACCTTCCTATCTTGAAAATCATGGGCATTAAATCAAACAAGCAGAGAAATAAAAGTGGATTATTTACAATCTCTTGACGAGTTGCCAAAGAGAATCTGATTCCTCGTATTTCTGCCTCAAATGCTGTGGATACTGAAGGGCCTTCCATTTACTCTTAACAACTGGAATATAAGATTAAATACGAATTGGGACATCAGATGCAATATAAAAAATGCAATGACATGAATTATGCATGACTTCTGTGTAATAGTACTCCCGTAACAAAGTTTAAACGTCAAGCAACGAACTGATCATCTTCCATACATAAGTGATCCATCCAGACCATCACTAATTCAGATTTTATGTTACGAAACAATGAACTACAAGCAAATGAATGTTCTGTGGTTTGAACTACAAGTGCAAAATGCAGAAACTAAAGAGAAAACACTACAGAAAATGACCCAAATTAGTACCAGAATCAGATGCCCTTAAATTATGCAGACCAAAACCCCCCAACCCATTACAAAACAGCTAAAGTAAAACAATCACATAAACAAAAAACATAACACGGAAAAACACAAGAACATGCATAAATAGAAGAACAAAGTGGAAATCGTACCTATTTCCCAAACCAAAAAATGTGGGACGAAGAACAACGGGACCCCTTCCTCAAATGCGGCTCAAAATTTAGAGTCTACGCCTTCGGAAACTGCCAAAACGGACAAGAATCAGTCTGCGAGCATAAGTTTTTTGGAGTTAGAGAGAGAAAATAGAGTGGGGGGAGTGAGAGGGGTTTTAGACTTTAGAGAACTGGACGTCAACAAATTCTGCATGCAGTGGGCTTTGGATGGAGATGGGAATTTCCCCCCTTTTTTTTTTTTCTTTTTTTCGTTTCTTTTAAGAATTTAAATTTTTGCTGTATGCGATTGGGGGGCTGTGCTGTTTCCTCTAATTTTAGAAATAAAATAAAATAAAGTAAAATTCATTTTCACTCCGTGGAAATGTTGGGAGCTGTTCAGTCAGCGAGGACTCATGTTGAAAGTGAGCGTATTTACTTTTTTACCCTTCCAGTATTTGGAGAGACTGAAGACTTGACTGTGATTTATGGAGTTTCTTGATGGGTAGAAACGACAAATGATTGTTGACATGCTGTATCTATGACTTTGTTTTTTTTATTTTATTTTATTTTCTCCACCACAATAAGGAAAGTAATTAGTGTACTTAGATTTTAGATAGAGGAGATCAATCCTTTATTTTCTTTTAGAGATATTTACCAAAAACATTCTAAATTATTCTCATTTTATTGAAAATACTCTATAAACAATTAAAAGTAACTGGCTAAATCTCAAACTATTAATGTTTTATCAAAAACTAGTGTACCGTCCGTCGAACTTCGACGAAAAATTTCGGATAATTTTTGTTGATATATTTTAAAATCCTATAGTATTGTTGTCATTCTCTTAAATAAAGAACAAAGCATATATCCCTAACAAAAAAAAAAAAAAAAAAAAAAAAAAAAAGAAGAAGCATATAGCCAATTGTTAATCTAATGGTTTTAATAGTATAAGTAATCCTAAAAAAAAGTAAGAGAATAAGTTAATAGAAGCATCATTTTTTGGTACGTATTTTTTATGTCGACACGCCTGTTGTACATGTAATATAATGAGCTCGGAATTTCATTTTAATTATCAAACGGTCCATTGGCTAGATGTATTAGGAAACATGCCAAAGTGAGGTTGCATTTTCTAGTGTAGCGCCCGTCGAAATTCGGCGGGAATCACTTTATTTTGTAATTTTTCAAGTAAAATATATAAAAAAATAAGTATTTATTTCAAATGATAGAATTACGATAATTAATTATTATAAATAAATGAGAACAGTAATTGTTGTTGAGAATTACGCATCTTGAATGTCATGTAGCTCTTTTTCAATAACAATAGAAAATATGTTAAATAGAGTTCTTGAGTAGTCATCTACATTTAAGGAGCTTGTTAAACACGTAATAGAAAAATAGAATAAGAAGGTATATAAGTTCTCATACAATTTCGTTTTAAATATCATGTCACTCGTTTGTTCAATATAATATAAATTAAAATAGGTTAAGGTGTGGTAGTATTTTTAGGTAATGGTACACATTTTGAATGTCAAGCCTTTTACTATTTGAGTCATTGTTGTGGGGGCTGAGAAAGTTGCTCGATCTGACTTACTATATATTTCAACAATCGTTAACTATGATTTTGCATATTAAGAAGTAGGATTATGATTCGTAATCATATTTAAATTTAAAATAATACCCTCACTGGACATGTAATAAAAAATAAGTTCAGAGCAGATATCATTTAATGTCGAGTCGCATGATGTTTCGAGTTGTTGCGCGAAAAGTTGTTGATTTGATTAACATTCAAATCCAATTAAATGATTATTTTGTTTTTCTAATTGAAGTTAAATTGTCACATCGAAGATAGAGGACATCGTGATGTGTCAATCTTACATAGTAGACTTAGTCCTTGATAACGATTCTGCAACAAAAAGATTATAATTAAACTTTCAAAATAGAATATCAAATTTAATTTATTCTTTAAATCGAAATTAGTAATGAATAATTTAAATATATAATGTCTGATTTTATATGAGTTATGATTTGATGAATTGTAATAACCCTGAAAATCCGTACTGGAAAATTTTGAACTTTTTAAAATTTCTATAAATTAATACGGTATCGAGCTATGCTTTATTTTATTAGTAAATTAGTTATTCGTTTATTGATTATTAGCTCGACAATTTACAAAGTAGCTATTTGGCTATTTAAGAATTCAAGCTCGGCAATTATTTAGCAGCCTTGTGTCATTCGAGTTATTATGATTATTATTAAGAGCCGACTTATTATTATTATTATTATTGTTCTTATTATTAGAATTCAAGCTCGATAACTATACTAACGACGTTATGTTATTAGCCTACGGGCTTAGCATGACAAGATACGAGCTAGCAATTAAGTATAGCAAGCTCATATAAGCATAGCAACAATATAGAATTATGTCGAGCTACATTAGCAGTTTAATTAAATTGGGAGGATGGCACACGGTGCTATTTCACGAGCATAAGTACTCGAGCACGACATGATGATGATGATGATGATGATGATTAAGTTAATTATGTGCCTAAATGCCTCATAAAATGGTTATGTGATTATGCGATTGAATGCTTATGTGATTAAATGTGTACATAATTTAATTATGTGAAGGTGATCGAAAACCACTAAGTATGAATGATGTTTGATTAATCAAACATCATATGTATTTTTATACATTATTAGGAGGGAGATTAGATATATAAAAGAGTGATATCAGTGTATGAGTGATCTCCAAATAAGTGAACAAGTGGGAGGAATATACCATCTAAGAGTTGGACAAGGGTCCAACATGTACAAGAAAAAGCATAAATATAAATAGGAAAATTAGTCAATGGTCTTCATTTGCAACCAAGACATCACCCCTTAGAGAGAGAAGCTCTCCCTTCTCTCTACAAATTCCGGCCAGCCTCCTCCCTTCTCCTCCGATCACCGCCGCCTCCTTGAAGATTCCGCGTAAAATCTCCAACCACCACCGATCTTCACCAAACCTTGCACCCCCATATTTTCCAACCTCCTAAACACGATTCCGGCGTCTGTTTCTCCATTTGAAGGCTGCAAGTGCTGCATGCAAGCGCTGAGTTTTTGGTGATGAACTAAGTGTTCAAGTATTTTGTATTTTTGAGGTATAATCTCTCTTCCCTTGTTGTTTAGAGCATGGATCTAAGTTCTAGATCTGAATATGATAATGTATGATATAGATTCGGCCCTTAGGAAGAAAGTTGATCAATCGTGTTAATTCTTCCATATTTGAACTCCCCATGATCTCACGAACACTTTGATGTAATTTTCGTCGAATTTAATAGGTAGAAACTTGAACTTCCTCTTGAACTAGCTTTGGTACTTCATGTATTGTGATGTTCTTGAGTTTATCTTTATAAATCGAGCCTTGATTCATGTAACACCCTAATTTTTATAAAACTAAAGTGCATTTAAAGTGTGAAAACATAAGAAAATAATTTACTTTATCTAATGCAGCGGAAGAAATTTAACAATTAATTCCTTGATATAATTAAAAGTAACGAACAATTTTAATATTATGTTTTTTTTTTTTTTTTCCTTTGAATCAAAGTAACATGTACGCAGCAAAAGAAACTAACTAAATATATAATTACTGAATGTACCTCATGAAATTAATAAAGAAAATTTTGACTTGGATACTAGACATGGATAAATTATTTATTGGTAAGTATTGCAATTCGAACCATGAAATAAGCTTAAGCAATTTACGAAAAATAGCACGGATACATGTTTACAACCATTTAAAGTAAACTAATGAAATAATAATTTCTGAAGTAGAATATCAATTAAAAACAAAACCCCCTGCAACTCTAATTTAATAATTAAATCTAATAGGCTGAATACGGAAATTAACTTAAAATAACTTGTAAAAAATCTTAAACTTTCTCGCTAATAATTATACTTCAAGGTATTCCATAAACGAAAATTTAATGCATGCTAAAATACTTCAATATCCTCAAACACACAGAAATCCTAAAACTTGAATTGACAAAACTAATTAAATCATGTAACGTAGGAAACAAAAATTAAAAGTTAAATAACTTGTGATCTTAAATCCTTGCACTAGTCATTCCCGTCTCCACAACCGCTTCGACTTTGAATCTTGACAAAAAAAAACTGAAATAATAGGGATGAGCATATTGAAATACACTCAGTGAGAAACAATGCAACTATCCATAATTGAAATTCATGCTAATAATTCATAAAATCACATAAACTTGGCATAACTGAAGACTTTATAACCGTGAGGGCAGAGACATGGCCCCGACTTTATAACCATGAGGGTAGAGACGTGGCCCCGACTTGATAACCGTGAGAGCTTGCATAACATGAATTCATATAACAATGACATAATATATGTGAAATATATAAACTAAAAGCATAGAAAAACAACATGGATAAAGAATCAACAAGGCATAAATTCCCCACCTTAATCTTGAATTGAGAAACCTATAAAACATCAACTCGTAAACCTTAAAAACTGATACGCCTCCCTCCTTTCCCTTACTACTCGTCGCAGCCTTATATATACATATATATATATATATACTACTAGTAAGTCGAAATAAAGATTAACATGACTTGAAAACTTCTTCCGTAAGAGACTAGGACTATTTACGTATATATATATATATATACAACTACTAATTTCTAAAAATTTTAAGTGCTTATCAATCTAGGAGAGGATATACCTCATTACGTGTCCCAAAGGAAAAAGAAAAAAATATATATAATCCTTATCTAACTAACAAAAGAGTCTAATTATAAAATATTTAATTACACTTAATTACTAAAAAATCACGGAGGTAATTATATTAATTAGAGAACCTAACCATTAAAAATAATTATGCCCAACTATATATATATATATATATGCAAAAATACGTACACACATACACATATATTTTAATAAATATTGATTATTTGTCTCATAAAAACTGGGTTGTTACAATTCATGTATCTAGAGCCCATAGGAAGATGATTGCGTTCGTAGTTCTTCAAGAATATATTTTCCAAAATTTCCAGATTAAACCTTGGTACTTGTGAGCATGATTCCGGGCAATTTGTTGATCTTTTAAATCTAATTCTTTTTCTATGAAAAAGTTCATTGTCTTATCTTTCTGCTAGTATATCACACGCCCTCATCCAAGCTTGTATGTGCTTGCAATGTTGATTTAAAGTTGACATGTCAATTCTGCTGAATTCTAGAAAACAAATAGACCAACTGTTTGAACACCATTTTTCATTATGATTCCTTGTTTATCCTAAGTCGGACCAAACATAAAAGTTGTTCTCTATCTTTCAAGCTTTCTATTGATATATGTTGCGTCCCGAGTGGTCAAGTAATGAGTGAGATATCCTAACTCGAAGTTGGTTGATAGCAACTACTTCTTTCCAGTTTTCAAAGTGTAAATTACTCAATAAATTGATCATTCCTCTCAATCCATACGTGGATTGTCTCTGAAATTTAAATATGTTGTGGCCTCATGTCTTTACTTCTAAGTCACCTATTTGTACCCTGTTTCACCTGACCATTCGTGAGAAATAAATTATTTTCCAAGGTGTCGCAGAGTTGCCTTCCCTATTTGAACTGAGCTAATGATTGACTTATAACTCATGATCCACTTATCTTTAGCACTTGAAATATCATTGAAAAGATTATTGTCTTAGCCTTCCATCCATGTGCACTACACCTCCATTGATGATTAAGTATTCGAGTTATAGTATAATCTTTCACATGTGGCAATTCTGCCGAATCTTATTTCAAGTGTTCATTTTACACATACTTCCAAGATATTATATTCATGATCCAACTTGATTCTCGATTTTCCAAATCCATTGGTGTCCTGTATTCACCCTCATGTCATTCTCATACCTCCTTAGTCAATAAGGTTAAGTGTATAAGTATGAGATAAGCTAAGTGTACAAGTATAGAATAAGTTCAAGTGTAAGTGAGAAGCATTAGTTAAGAATGTCTAAATACAGAAAGTAGCTAAAGATTAATTATAAAATAGCCTAAGTATACTTAGACTAAAGATACAAGATTAAGACTAAGTATATAAGAAATACTAAGTTACTAAAAGGATAAGTACAAGTATAAAGATGTTTATGAGCTAGTATTGATGTGATATATGTGAATAGGTGCTAGCTTCGAAGACAAGGCAACGAAGGGAGCCGGAGCTGATTGCTTGCTTACCTGCTTACTTGTTTGAGCACATTTAAAGAGTGAGCTTTATTTTTGTATAAAGTTTTCGAAGCTCATATGTTTTAAATTGCACATTATGCATGAAAGGATATTTATGAAATGTTAGACTTGCCATTTTTCTGCATGCATCTACCAGTTTACTTGCAGCTGATGAAGGTATCGGTTGCTATGAATAATATCGACCCTCCTGATAAAGGTATCAGTTGGGTGTGAGCACAAGAACAGTAAGGTGCTCGAGAGGGTGGTGGCACAACTCTAAACTGTAGACTTGGGTATGTCATAGCTATTTTGTCGCGACACATGATAATGCATGAGCATATAGAAATATAAGAGCATGCAACTATGTTTTTCAAAGGCAGCTCGAGTTCTTTCATAAAACTCCTGAGTTTGCATAAATTGGGCAAGTCTATTTCTATAGCCCTAAGTGGCAATACTTTTGGGCGACAAGCTCACTCAGTACAATCAATGTACTGACGCCCTGTACGTATTTCTAAACGTGCAGGCTAACTGAAAGCGATGGGATGAAAGAGAGGCGAGCCGAGGATTGAGATATTATGGTTGTAGCCTCGTGGCATGTGTCCCCATACGTGCGTCACAACTATGTTTCCGCTGTTATGTACATGATCAATAAGCCAAGTAAAAAAAAAAAAAAAAAAAAAAAAGCCAAGTAAATCATGAAATGTTTGTACAAGTTAAGTGTCCATGAATTCTTGTTTTGTAACTAAGACCCTTGTGTTGAGATTGTATTGAAATAAACGGCCTCCCTTCTTTGACAGCATTCCCCTTTATTTAGGCCTTATAAATTTATCGTCCTTATTATAATACCCCCTCTCACCGACAATTCATATTTAAAAGAGCCAAGTTCACTCATGATTCATAAATTTCCCAACGTTCCACTTGTAGCGCCCTCTCTCCGAGGCACATTTTTACATGCCCCTGGGGGGTGGGGCGTTACATGAATTCTTATAATTTTTTGATATGGTATAGTTAAAATAAATATTAGTATTAATGAGTTAATTAAGCTGAAATTATGAAAAAATATGATTTTCTAATAAATAGGGGAAATTCTACATAGAATTAGGATTTATATATAATAGACAAATTCATTAGTTATATCCATATTATTACAAATTTGATAGTGTGGAATTGAACATTTTAGATAGAAAAAAAAAATAGTCAATGAAAGAAATGTTACGTAAACATGTCAAATTGATGTGGTTTCAATGTGGGACATTAGATCAATTTCTCTTTAATAATAATTTTCATTGCATTAATATAGCTGGAGATTATGATAATAAAAAAGTACTCAAGCTACCAAATGTAACATACTCATATCATAGTCTAGTGTATAAGTATATTATTCAAATTTATATGAATGTACTATGTACATAACTTTATTTCACCATATATGATATATATTGTACATAGAGGAATGCTCCAACGTCCACCGTGTACATATTTAATGTATCTACGAATGACGTGGTCATGCTATAAATTAAAAAAACTAATATTGATATATACCCTAAAAACTAAACCCTACTTTAAAGACTCAACCCTAAAAAAAAAAAAATTACCGACGTAACACTACCACATTCAGCGGTGTGCATATTAAATATTCTCATAGTGGATAAGTGAGCATTTCTAAAAATTTAATGAATTTCATTAATAAAGTTAAGAATTGAATAATATCTTGCATTGTCAGAGATGATATATAATCCTTATATACAAATCTTTACAATGGAACAAAATCCATTAATAGATTTCATTCGTGTTTCTAAATTATCAAATTGGTTGTCTGTTTGATTGACTATTTATATGAGCTTTCATATTGACGAAGTTCACTAAAAAATCGATAAGGGATAAAAAATTATACAAGCACAAGAAGAAATACATAAGGAGAAGAGAAGAATAAACATTGTTTGGGACGTGTGGTATTAGATACTTTAATATGCTTTTATATATAGAGAAATTATATGCTACTCCTCCATTGGTGGGCACCTTCGTGAGCACATTCGTCATTTTTTCATTTTGACAATACTTTTTTAATTTTTGTTGTTGTTTTATATTCTAATATATTAGAAATTAATTTAGAAATTATAAAGTCTAGAAAATCAAAACTCGATTTATCCTTTTCTATTTTTAACTACGAAAAATGATTAATAAAATAAATCAAGCTTTAATTTTTATTTATTTATTAGATTTTATAGTTTCTAAATTAATTTCTAATATATCAGAATATAAAACAACACAAATTAAAAAAAAAAAAAAGTAATGTCGAAGTAAAAAAAATGACGAAAGTGCTCACGAATGGGGAAGTAGCATATCATTTTTATATATATATATATGGATGCGTTATGCTGAAAACTAATTATTACATGAAAATTGCAACCCATCATAAAATATTGTATTTTTGCACAAAAGTGTTGCATTTTAATGCATAAAATGTTACATTCTCATAATGATGCATTATATGCACACAAATAATATAAAATAATAAATTTTATTATGCAACATTTTATGCATAAAATGCATCATTTTATGCATAAAATATAACATTTTATGATGGGTTGCAAGTTTCACATAATAATTAGTTTTCATATGATCTACTCTATATATATAATTTGTTGATTATTGTAATCCTAGTATAAAATGGAGATATACTATATATATATATATATATATATTATACATGTGAGATGGAGATATAGTATAATATGGAGATGAAGATATATATGTGAATTATTTTATATATGTCCATATATGTGGATAGTCGGGGGATAAGAGTGATGGTTGTTTCAAATTATAATATTCGGATATGGCAATGGTGAAGAGAGAATGGGTGAAGGGGAGAAGGGAAATGATAGAAGAAGAGCCAGAAGAGAAGCATTCATGGAATGAATGTAAGCTATGGAGTAGGTATTATCATGGTGGTGTTGAACGATGAGAGAGGAGGGAGGGAGAGAATGGGTTTGAGAGAGTAAATTCAAGTATGATGATTCTTGATTATTACAAAGATTTGTTATAAAAGGAGGTGGGATTTGAGGAAGGATAAGAGCGTAAGGGAATTATAATATGGAGATATAAAAAATTAAATTATTGATTAATAAGTAGAATTATGAGAATTTAGAAAACAAGATATGGAGATATATTATAATATGGTATTGATTAACACGTATTTTATGTGCATGTCAAGTGTATTTTACATGTGTTTGAGTCTCGATTTATGTGCTTAAATGTTAGAAATGCTAGGGTTTCTTAACTTGTAGCATACTTTTTACTTTTCTCGTTTTCTTTCGGTTTTCGATCTATTTTTGTGAGAATTTCAAAGAGCATTCAAGTAGCTAAGAATTGGAGGCTGGAAACGAGGGAGAATCGAGCTCAATTAGAGTGAAACTTGTGTTTTTAAATGTGGAATTTCAAGTTATATAGTTAGGGTTTCACTAGTTTGATTTCATTTATGTTTTCCTTATTCTCTCGAGTCTCTTTATGCTTTTTGCAGGAATAATGAAGAACTCATTTGGCCAATTTGATCATTCCATGTCGAAGAGGGGTTCGTTAGGAGTCCATAGCAAAAAGCGGATCGAGAATCGGAGTTCGGATGAGAGAGAACGAGCGAAAACGGCGAAGTTGCACAAGGAGAAATGCTGACGGCGACTGGCTGGCGACCTGCCAGACCGCCGGCCAACCTGCCAGGCCGCCGTGGAGGACAGAGAGGACGGCGGTCTGGGCCGGCGACCTACCAGACCGCCGGCGACCTCCTTGACCGCCGGTTGGCCGCCCCACTTCACTCAAACTCGCCCGAACTCGTCCCGGTTCACCCCGATTCGTCCCAACTCGACCCAAACTCGATTTTCTATGTATTTAACCCTTAAATTCAACCTCATATGGGGATCTTTTCATACTTGAACACCCCAAGAACCCTAATTAGATTTTATACTTTCCTCTTTAGTATTTTCATGATTGTTTGAGCTACAATTGTTGGAATTTACATTCAAGCATAGATTCTTCTTCCTTATTCAATTCTCCTTCTTTTCCTTATGATTTCATCTATTTTTCATGGTTTAATTTCTTCAATTATGTCTAGCTAGATTTCCCTTTGGTTCCAATATATGAAGATATGATCTAGAAAACTAGGTTTTTGGATTTTGTTGTTGGATTTACCTTCTAATTCATATGTCTTGTGGTTTAGGACTCGTTTACATTGCATGATTGATTGGCCATCATTGAGTGCATACAAGATGTTTGGTTAAATGCTTAGGAGGCTGATTAACACGTATTTTATGTGCATGTTGAATGTGTTTGAGTCTCGATTTATGTGCTTAAATGTTAGAAATGCTAGGGTTTCTTAACTTGTAGCATACTTTTTACTTTTCTCGTTTCCTTTCAGTTTTTGATCCATTTTTGTAAGAATTAGAAAGAGTATTCATGTGGCTAAGGATCGAAGGCTAGAAACAAGGAAGAATCGAACTTGATTAGAGTAAAACCTAGGGTTAGAAATGAGGAATTTCAAGTTATAAAGCTAGGGTTTCATTAGTTTTACTTCATTTATATTTTCCTCGTTCTCTCGAGTCTTTTCATGCTTTTTTGCAGGATAATGAAGAAGTCATTTGGCCAATTTGATCATTCCATGTCGAAGAGGAATTCGTTAGGAGTCCGTAGCAAAAAACGGTTCACAAATCGAAGTTCGGATGAGAGAGAACGAGCCGAAACAAAATTATTGCGCAGCGGAAGCAACATGGGCGCGACCCGGCGCGCGACTGCTTCAGGGGCTACCCCCAGTCGCGCGCCAATGAAGGAAATTTGGCCTTGGGCGCGCGACCTCTGGGAGCGGGCGCGCCGCCCAACTTCTTTCCTCCGAAAATTCGATTTTCTCCCATTTTTTATGTTTTTCTAATTATGTTTTGACCCCACTCAATGTAATGATATAAATAGGATATTATACTTCATTGGTATTATCTTTGGAACATTTTTTATTCTCCCAAGAACCCTAGAACATTTTCCCTCTTTCCTTTTTAGTATTTTGAAGATTGTTGAAGCTACATTGGTTGGATTTGCAATTGGAGACCATTTTCTTCTTCCTCATTAAATTTTCTTTCTTTTAAGCATGATTTCTTCTATTTTCTATGGTTCATTTCCTTTAATTATGTCTAGCTAATTTCCTTTTGGTTCCAATATATGAAGATATGATCTAGAAAATTAGGTTTTTGGATTTTGTTGTTGGATTTACCTTCTAATTCATATGTCTTGTGATTTGGGGCTTGATTTAATTGCATGATTAATTGGCCATTATTGAATGCATACAAGGTGTTTGGTTAAATGCTTAGGAGGCTTTAGTTCATAACACTTGGAATCAAATCACACCATATTAGTAACTCTTGCTAGTAGGAGCTTCTGGATAATTAATTGAGTTATTTGGAGTTAATTTATGCATCTTGAGACCTAGCGGAGATAGATGTCATAGGTTAATCTACTAATATTGATTGCTTCGAGAGAAGAATTGATGTTTACTATATATAGAACTCCCATATGAATTAGATTAAAATGGCTAATCCATGGAAATCCATAAACCTAGGCTTTTAGTGATTATTGGATTATATTTGGAACCATACTTTCTCTTATCGATTTTATATCATTTGCCACTTGTTACTTGCTTAGTTAAGTTTGAGCTTTGTTAATTACTTTTCAATTGTTTTTACTTAATCAAAAACACAAAAACATGATATATTGTAGCTTGGATAGTAGGTTTAGTAGCTAGGTTACTACTTGAAACTTGAGCGTCCTTGCATTCCTTGTGGTTCGACTCGATTACTCAATCGATTATTATTGCTCTCTACCCTCACCCTAAAGTGAGGGCGGACCAATTTTTGGCGCCGTTGCCGGGAAATGTATAGTTTAAGTTTCAATAGTTGATTTGGTTATTGAATTACTAATTCAAACATTCTTCTCTTTTGATTTTTGTTTTGTAGGTGTATGCACACAATGTCTAAAGGAAGACTCGTTCAACCTTTAATCTTGAACTTTGAAAGAAGAGATAGAAGACGGAATTCTATTGAAGAACAAGACATGGCCAACAATCAAGATTATGAGGCTCTTAGGAAGAAACTTGAAGATATGAGAGCTTGGAGAGATGAGCAAGAAAGAAGGGCAAATGAGGCTCCACCACCTCCTTTCAACCATATGTTCCAACCTCCAATGGAACAATTCCAAGGAGGAGAGTGGGGGACGATCAATGCCAACAATTTTGAGCTCAAATCCGGACTTATTCAAATGGTGAAGAGTGAATAATTTGGTGGAAGTCCCATGGAGGATCCAAATGCCCATCTTAGCATGTTTCTTGATATGTGCGATACGGTCAAGCTAAATGGAGTGCCAAGTGATGTTATTCGTATGCAGATGTTTGGGTTTTCTCTATGGGATCGAGACAAGGATTGGTACAAGGGATTGAACAAGGCCAACATTCATACATGGGATGACTTGTGCAAGGCCTTTCTCTCCAAATACTTTCCACCATCTAAAGCTCAAAAGCTCATCTCCGACATCTCACACTTCTCTCAACAAGGTGACGAGACCTTGTTTGAGGCATGGGAAAGATATAGAGAGTTACTAAGGAAGTGCCCTCAACATGGTTTCAACGAGGGACAACAAATCACCACATTCTATAGTGGCCTCACACCTCACACGAGAAGCATAGTGGATGCTACTTCCGGAGGATGCCTTGTGAATAGAAATGCAAAGGAAGCTCTAAGGATTCTTGAGGAAATGGCTTCTAACAGTTATCAATGGCCCATGGAGAGGGCTCCATCAAGAAGAGTTGCTTCTATTGATGATGAGAAGTATGATGCTCTAGCAATGGAAGTTGCTAATATGAAGAAACAATATGAAGAAGAGAGGAAAGCTCAATCTCAAGCTCAAGTTCAAAGTGTTCATCAATATCAAGAGAACTTGGAGCTTAGTGGAAGTGAAGACTTGAATTTTGTTAACCAAAGGCAATATGAAAATTTCAACAAAGGAGGTTTCCAAGGTCAACAAGGAGGATTTCAAGGAAGGCCACAAGGAGGAAATTCTTATGGATATCAAGGAGGTTATCAATCATACAATCCCAACAATTGACCTCATCCTAACCTCTCTTATGGTAATCCTAACAATGCTCAATTGCCACCTCCCAGATTTTCGGTATCTCAAGGAGTTATTGAAGAACCAAAGAAGAATTCTCCATCAATGGAGCAAATGATGCAACAAATGTTGGCAAATCAAGCTCAAATGTCTTCTCAACAAGGAAATTTCATCACACAAACCGGGCAAAAGGTGAGTGCCTTGGAGAATTCACTTACCTCTTTAACAAAGCAAGTGAAGATGATGGAGGGCCAAATAAGTCAAATGGCTAACCAAGCCACCACTTAACACACACCGGGAAAGTTTCCAAGCAACACGGAGATGAATCATAAAGGGTGTAATGCTATCACCTTGAGGAGTGGAAGGGCTTATGAGAATGAAGCTACATCCAAGAGGAAAGAAGAGGAAGTTCTTGTTGAAGACATACCCTATGAAAAGTCTCCAACTATTGATGAAGAATCAAGGAAAGAAGTTCAAGGAGAAGCTCCTAAGCGGTGCTAGTAGAGGCCCCTCTTCCTACCAAGGATGTTATTATGAAGGCTCCATTCCCTCATCGTTTAGCCAAGCATAAGGTTGATGAAAAGTTGATGGGATTCTTGGATATATTCAATAAAGTGCAAATCAACATTCCCTTACTTGATGCGCTGCGTGATATGCCCGGCTATGTGAAGTTAGTTTTGAAGGATGTCGTGGCTAAAAAGAGAAGTTTGGTTCATTTGAAACAATTAGCCTTACGGAGGAAGTTAGTGCGGTGATTCAAAGAAAATTGCCTTTGAAGAAGAAGGATCACGGAAGCTTCACAATAGCATGTGTGATTGGAGGAAAAAAGTTTGGAAATGTCTTATGTGATCTAGGAGCTAGTATCAATTTGATGACATTGTCTATCTTTAAGAGGTTGGATATTGGAGAGATCAAACCTACATCTATTTGTCTTCAAATGGCTGATCGTTCTATATCATATGCTCAAGGAATTGTTGAAGATGTTTTGGTAAAAGTGGAGGGATTCATATTTCCCGCGGATTTCGTAATCTTAGACATGCCGGAGGACAAGGATATGCCTCTCATTCTTGGGCGTCCTTTCCTAGCAACCGGAAGAGCTCTTATTGATGTACAAGACAGAAATCTCACTTTTAGAGTGAATGGAGAGACCCTCACTCTTTCAATCTTCGATGCAATGAAGCGAGGAGATGACTCAACTTATGAGGAGTGCAATGCAATTACCACTTTGCCTACATCTATGGCAAAAGACCTCATGGAGGAAATCATCTCAATTCTTTCTATTCCTATTCCGATTTAGATGATGCTTGTGATGACTTATTGGAGTCCATTGCTTATTTGGAAGCAAATCAATGATCATTGAAGGATGAGGTTCATTACCTTGACATCAACCAACCGGGGGAGAGTGGGAGTTCAACTAAGGCGGAATCTTCTTCAAGTGTCTCTCAAGAATTGAAACCTCTTCCCGATCATCTAAGGTATGCCTTTCTTGGTGATAATGACTATTTTCCCGTTATAGTGTCACAACACTTGTCAGAGTCCGAATTGGACAAGTTGTTGAGAGTCCTTAGGGAGTTTAAAGATGTTATTGGTTGGTCTATTGATGATATCAAGGGTATTTGTCCATCTATATGCATGCATCGTATATTGTTAGAGGATGATTGTCGACCTAAGGTTCAACCTCAAAGGAGGTTGAATCCGGTTTTGCAAGAAGAATGAGAAAAGAGGTGTTGAAGTTATTAGATGCGGGAATGATCTACGCTATTTCAGATAGTGAATGGGTGAGTCCTACCCAAGTGGTTCCGAAGAAAGGAGGGATGACCGTGGTCAAGAATGAGAAGGAAGAGGTTATTGCTACAAGAGTTGCCACCGGATATAGAGTTTGCATTGATTATAGGGCTCTAAATGCGGCAACAAGGAAAGATCACTTCCCTTTGCCCTTTATTGATCAAATGTTGGATCGTTTGGCGGGTTATGAGTACTATTGTTTTCTTGACGGGTATTCTGGATACATCAAATTGCCACCCCGGAGGATCAACACAAGACGGCCTTTACATGTCCCTATGGAGTATTTGCTTATAGGAGGATGCCTTTTGGGTTGTGTAATGCTCTGGCCACGTTCCAAAGGTGCATGATGTCTATATTTGGAGGGTTGATTGAAAATATTATGGAGGTATTCATGGATGACTTCTCAGTTTTCGGGAGGAGCTTTGATTCTTGTTTGGATAACCTCACAAAAGTGTTGCAAAGGTATAAGGACACTTCTCTTGTCTTGAATTGGGAGAAGTGTCACTTCATGGTTAAAGATGGAATTGTGCTTGGGCACAAGGTGTCTAGAGATGGTTTGGAAGTTGATAGAGCCAAAATTGTCGCCATAGAGAAGCTTCCGCCTCCAACAAATGTGAAATCAATCCGAAGCTTCCTTGGTCACGCGGGGTTCTATAGAAGATTCATTGAAGGTTTTCCAAAGATTACCAAGCCACTTTGCAATCTCTTGCAAAAAGATGTTAAGTTTATCTTTGATGAAGAATGTTTGAAAGCTTTTGAGACATTGAAGAAAGCCCTTATTTCTACTCCTATTCTCATCAAGCCCAATTGGAGTGAATCTTTCATATTGAAGTGTGATGCAAGTGATTATGCTTTAGGAATAGTTTTGGGGCAAATGAGAGATAAAGTGTTTCGGGTCATTCATTATGCTAGTAGAACCTTGGATGGTGCTCAAAGGAACTACACAACAACCGAGAGAGAATTCTTGGCCATTGTCTTTGCTTTTGACAAATTCCGGTCATATCTTGTTGGGAATCACACTATTGTCTATTCGGATCATATGGCTATACGACATCTCATGGCTAAGAAGGATGCAAAGCCTCGATTGATTCGTTGGATTCTCCTTCTACAAGAATTCGACATGGAGATTCGTGATAGAAGAGGAGTTGATAATGTGCTAGCCGATCACATGTCAAGGCTTGAAAATCCGGTTGAAGGTGAAGATTTGAGATTGAATATCAATGAGTGCTTCTCGGATGAGAGAATCATGGTCTTGAAATGCAAGGATTCTTGGTTTGCCGATTTTGCTAATTATCTTGTGCTTCGAGAGTTGCCACCAAATCTCTCGGATTATCAAAAGGCCAAGTTCCTTAGAGATGTGAAGTTCTACTATTGGCAAGATCCATATTTATGGAGAAGATGTGTCGATGGTCTTATTAGAAGATGTGTTATGGATGGTGAATGGCTCAAGATTATTGAAGATTGTCATGAGGGACCAAATGGGGGTCATTTTGGGGCAAATCGTACGGCTTGGAAGGTTTTTCAAAGTGGATTCTATTGGCCTTCGATTTTTAGGGATTGTCAATCATTTGTTAAGAATTGTGATAGGTGTCAAAGGATGGGAAATATCACAAAAAGGGATGAGATGCCTCAAAACATCATGGTCGAGGTTGAATTATTTGATATTTGGGGGATAGACTTCATGGGACCATTCCTAATTCTTGTGGTTTTTCTTATATTCTTCTTGCCATTGAGTATGTTTCAAGATGGGTCGAAGCCATTCCAACTTCGACTAGTGATTCCAAGGTTGTGATCAAGTTTTTGAAGAAGAACATATTAACTCGGTTTGGAACTCCAATGACATTGCTTAGTGATGGGGGGTCTCACTTCAATAATAAATGGTTGGGAAGTGTTCTTGCTAAGTATGGAGTGAAGCACAAGATTACATCTCCATGCCATCCTCAAGCCAATGGTCAAGCCGAGCTTGTAAACCAGGAAATCAAGCAAATTTTGGAGAAGACAATCACTACTCGAAAGGATTGGGTGAAGAAACTCGATGATGCTTTGTGAGCCTATCGAACCGCCTATAAAACCCCCATTGGTATGTCTCCGTATCAACTTGTGTTCGGAAAGTCTTGTCACTTACCTTTGGAGATTGAGCATAAGACATTTTGGGCTTTAAAGAAGATTAATCTTGAGTTTAAGGAGGCCGGATTGAATAGGAAAAACCATCTTGTGGAGTTAGAGGAATGGAGAAACGAGGCTTATGAAAATTCTCGGATTTACAAGGAAAGAGCCAAGAAGTTTCATGATTTGGAGATTCGAAGCAAGGTGATCATTCCGGGTGATGAGGTTCTTCTCTTTAACTCTCGTCTTCATCTTTTCCCCAGAAAACTCAAATCAAGGTGGACCGGTCCTTACATTGTGAGTAAGAGTTTCAAGAATGGTACATTCGAACTTCTCAAGAATGATAGTTCTACCTTTGTTGTTAATGGACATCGACTCAAGCTCTATTTCAATTCGAAGAAGTGTAAGGAGGAGTCAACCATTCTTCTTAATGATACTTGATTTGGAGGCTATGTCGAGCTAACGACGTTAAACAAAGCGCTAGTTGAGAGGCACCTCAACACGTATCCTTTTCTTTTCGTTTTTGTGAGTTTTTATTTCATTTTTCGATTTTTGAGTTTGTTGCAATTTTCGTTCCATTTTTGAAAAAAAAAACCATAAAAAAATAGAAAATGTTAAAAAAGAAGGTTGAAAAATGCTTAGGAAGAAGCAAGAAGAAGCGAGAGAATAGAAGATCTACTTGAGAGCTTTAGGGAGTATCAAATTGGCCAAGGTACCACTTGGCCGAGACCGCCCCCGAAGTAGCTCGGAGAGTTTGTAAGTGTAATTTAAATCCATTATTTATCTTTCCCTCCAAACTCATTTTAGAATTCATTTTCTAAAATAAGTTTGGGGGAGGGGGGTATGATAATGAATTTAAATTACTTACATTTCATGTTTTTAAGTTCCTTTTAAATTTGTTTGACTTTTGTTTCTTTGCTTCTTGAGTTATTTATTGTATCTCTTGGTGCCTATAATGTGACTTGGTGATATCTATGTGCTCTATTTGTCATTTGATGGGGTGATGAATTGGATTTGTTGGTTTTGATTGAGTGAATGGAGTTTGTTGAATTTTTGGTGAGAAGTTTGGTTTGGAGGTGGTTCTTGGGTTTGTTGTGAAAATGTTTGGTCATTGTTGGTTTATCTTGTGGCTTTATGGTGTGAATTTGTTCAAAGTTTGTTGATTTGTTTTGTAGCATTTAGGATGATAGGGATGAGTGAATTTTTTGGGATTCATGAAGTTGGTGTCGAGTTTGGTGGTGTGATGTGAGAAAATTGTGAGAATTGAAAAATTTTGAATGGAAAAAATGCATGTATGCTGTGAATGCGAAAGCACGTGTTTAATTGCTCATGTGCATTAGAGTGAGATGCCAATGATTAATGCTAAATGGTGATATTTTTGAAATTTCTCAAGTTTAAGTCAAGCATGATTAGGGTTATTTCACTTGAATGGCTTGAGATGATTGAACTTAAGTACTTAGGCTCTAGGTACAAAGCTTGAGAGGATTTTTTAGCCTAAAACTATGCATTTTACATAGTAATATCCTTTCTTGAGAGCTTGATCTTGCATTGCATATTCTTTACTAGGAACTTGCCTTGATATTCTAGCTAGAAATATTACATGTTTGCATGATTAGGAGATGATCTTAGGCCATCATTGCATAACCCAATTTCCTTAAACACTAACCTATCTTTCATTACCATTGTCGTCCCATTTTGAGCCTTGAATAGAGCCTTTTCTTCTTGAACCGGATGATAGGGGGTGAAGGATGGTTAAGGGAACCTTGGTGAAAGTTTAAAATGCATGAAAAATGGTGGGTGATGGTGAAGGGTCTAGAGATTGATTGTGAAATGAAAAGACACTCCTGTAAGCTCTATGTTAGAAGAGAAAATAATAATAACGAAGTTCTTATTGAAAAAAAAAAAAAAAAAAACGTAAGAACAAAGTTTTTACAAGAAAAATAGAGGAATAAGAGCATAAAGGAGTGTTTCTTTAGATATTTGGTAGAAGCTTGAGTTCATTTGATAAAAAGGGGTTGGACAAGGTGGAAGATGAAGAAATTCATACTTAGAAAGGTGAAGAAAGGGGGTAAGAGTACTTGAATAAAAATTGAAGTCACTTAACCTAAAATTCCCTACCTTAACCAATGTCCCTACATTACAAGCTTAATAAAGACCTTTTTTATTCTAATTTGTGCATGCATTGTAGTATTGGGAACTTGAGTTGATAGACAAGCTTATGGTTAAAGATGTGTATTGCATGATTTCGATGAATGTTTACCATTTCCATATATTGAGGGATCGAGTGATACACATGTTCCTTGAGAGGTCTAGAGTTTAAGATGCTTGAGTGATTGAATTCTAAGTTAGGATAGTGGTTGATCTTATGAATGTTTGGTTTGACTTGAGAATTTCTTTGAATAAAAATGGTGTTTGATGTGATATGAGGCATCGAGGAACTCAAAATGCACACTTCATACGTGTTAAGTGTTTTGATTGTTCGTTTCATTGTTCGGGACGAACAAAGGCTTAAGTTTGGGGGAGTGATTAACACGTATTTTATGTGCATGTTGAATGTGTTTGAATGTGTTTGAGTCTCGATTTATGTGCTTAAATGTTAGAAATGCTAGGGTTTCTTAACTTGTAGCATACTTTTTACTTTTCTCGTTTCCTTTCAGTTTTCGATCCATTTTTGTAAGAATTAGAAAGAGTATTCATGTGGCTAAGGATCGAAGGCTAGAAACAAGGAAGAATCGAGCTTGATTAGAGTAAAACCTAGGGTTAGAAATGAGGAATTTCAAGTTATAAAGCTAGGGTTTCATTAGTTTTACTTCATTTATGTTTTCCTCGTTCTCTCGAGTCTTTTCATGCTTTTTTGCAGGATAATGAAGAAGTCATTTGGCCAATTTGATCATTCCATGTCGAAGAGAATTCGTTAGGAGTCCGTAGCAAAAAACGGTTCACAAATCGAAGTTCGGATGAGAGAGAATGAGCCGAAACAAAATTATTGCGCAGCGGAAGCAACATGGGCGCGACCCGGCGCGCGACTGCTTCAGGGGCTACCCCCGGTCGCGCGCCAATGAAGGAAATTTGGCCTTGGGCGCGCGACCTCTGGGAGCGGGCGCGCCGCCCAACTTCTTTCCTCCGAAAATTCAATTTTCTCCCATTTTTTATGTTTTTCTAATTATGTTTTGACCTCCACTCAATGTAATGATATAAATAGGATATTATACTTCATTGGTATTATCTTTGGAACATTTTTTATTCTCCCAAGAACCCTAGAACATTTTCCCTCTTTCCTTTTTAGTATTTTGAAGATTGTTGAAGCTACATTGGTTGGATTTGCAATTGGAGACCATTTTCTTCTTCCTCATTAAATTTTCTTTCTTTTAAGCATGATTTCTTCTATTTTCTATGGTTCATTTCCTTTAATTATGTCTAGCTAATTTCCTTTTGGTTCCAATATATGAAGATATGATCTAGAAAATTAGGTTTTTGGATTTTGTTGTTGGATTTACCTTCTAATTCATATGTCTTGTGATTTGGGGCTTGATTTAATTGCATGATTAATTGGCCATTATTGAATGCATACAAGGTGTTTGGTTAAATGCTTAGGAGGCTTTAGTTCATAACACTTGGAATCAAATCACACCATATTAGTAACTCTTGCTAGTAGGAGCTTCTAGATAATTAATTGAGTTATTTGGAGTTAATTTATGCATCTTGAGACCTAGCGGAGATAGATGTCATAGGTTAATCTACTAATATTAATTGCTTCGAGAGAAGAATTGATGTTTACTATATATAGAACTCCCATATGAATTAGATTAAAATGGCTAATCCATGCAAATCCATAAACCTAGACTTTTAGTGATTATTGGATTATATTTGGAACCATACTTTCTCTTATCGATTTTATATCATTTGCCACTTGTTACTTGCTTAGTTAAGTTTGAGCTTTGTTAATTACTTTTCAATTGTTTTTACTTAATCAAAAACACAAAAACATGATATATTGTAGCTTGGATAGTAGGTTTAGTAGCTAGGTTACTACTTGAAACTTGAGCGTCCTTGCATTCCTTGTGGTTCGACTCGATTACTCAATCGATTATTATTACTCTCTACCCTCACCCTGAAGTGAGGGCGGATCAGAGGCTTTATTTATAACACTTGGCATCAAATCACACCATATTAGTAATTCTTGCTAGTAGGAGCTTCTAGATAATTAATTGAGCTATTTGGAGTTAATTTATGCATCTTGAGACCTAGCGGAGATAGATGTCATAGGTTAATCTACTAATATTGATTGCTTCGAGAGAAGAATTGATGTTTACTATATATAGAACTCTCATAAGAATTAGATTAAAATGGCTAACCCATGCAAATCCTTAAACCTAGGCTTCTAGTGATTATTGGATTATATTTGGAACCAAACTCTTTCCTATTGATTTTTAATTGCTTGTTATTAGTTGTTGATATCTAGTTGCCTACTTTTCATTGTTATTTATTTTATCTAATCATTGAAAGGAAAAACACAAAAACATGTTTGTTGGTAGCTTGAATAGTAGTTTTAGTAGCTAGATTACTAGTTGAAACTCATTCGCCATTGCATTCCCTGTGGATTCGACTCGATTATATTACATCGATTATTATGCTCTCTACCCTCACCCCTAAAGTGAGGGCGGATCAATTTTTGGCGCCATTGCCGGGGAATGTTTAGTTTGAGTTTCAATAGTCGATTTGGTTATTGAGTTAATAATTCAAGCATTTTTTTTCTTTTAATTTTAATTTTTTTGTAGGTGCATGTACACAAGGTCCAAGGGAAGGCTTGTTCAATCCTTGATCTTAGAGTTTGAAAGAAGGCATAGAAAAAGGAATTCTAGTAAAGAACAAGTTATGGGAGCTAATCATCAAGCTATGGAGGCTCTTATGAAAGAAATGGAAGAGTTTAGAGCTTGGAAGGAAGATCAAGAGAGGAGAGCTAATGAGGCACAACAACCTCCACTTAACCAAATGTTTGAGCCTCCTACTCAACAATATCAAGGAGTGGGGAACGATAAATGCCAACAACTTCGAGTTGAAATCCGGGCTTATTCAAATGATAAAGAGTGAGCAATTTGGAGGATCACCTATGGAAGACCCAAACACTCACCTTAGCACATTCTTAGATATGTGTGACACCGTGAAGCTAAATGGTGTCTCCAACGACGCAATTAGGATGAGGATGTTTGGCTTCTCATTGAGAGATCGTGCCAAAGATTGGTATAAGAGTTTGAATAAGGCGGACATTCACACATGGGATGAGTTATGCAAGGTGTTTCTCAACAAATACTTTCCACCCTCCAAAGCTCAAAGACTCATCTCCGACATCTCACATTTTTCTCAACAAGGTGATGAAACCTTATGTGAAGCATGTGAGCGATATAGGGAGCTTCTAAGGAAGTGTCCTCAACATGGCTTCAATGAGGGTCAACAAATGACCAGCTTTTATAGTGGGCTAACACCTCATACACGAAGCGTTGTAGATGCTACTTCTGGTGGATGCCTTCTCAACCGAAATGCAAAGAAAGTTTTGAGAATCATTGAAGAGATGACGGCTAATAGCTACCAATGGCCAATGGAGAGGGCCCCTTATAGAAAAGTTGCTTCGATTGAGGATGAGAGGTATGAGTCATTAGCAATGGAACTTGCTATATGAAGAATATATGAAGATGAAAAGAGAGCACAAGTTCAAAGTGTTCAATCTCAAAGGAATTTGGAGTTCAATGGAAGAGAAGAATTGAGTTTTGTGGATCAAAGAAGCTATGGGAACTATAATAGGCAAGAGTACCAAGGAAACTTTCAAGGAGGCCATTCTTATGGTAATCAAGGAGGTCATCAAGCCTATAATCCCAACAATCAAAGTCATCCCAACTTGTCTTACGGGAATCTGAACAATGCTTTTCAACCACATCCGGGATTCTCCGTTCCTCAAGGAGTTATTGAAGAGCCAAAGAAGAATTCTCCATCGATGGAGCAAATGATGCAACAAGTGTTGGAGAATCAAGCTCAAATGGCAAATCAACAAAGTGCTTTTATCTCTCAAACCGGTCAAAAGGTCAATGCCTTGGAGAATTCACTCACTTCATTGTCAAAGCAAGTCAAGATGATGGAATGCCAAATTAGCCAAATGGCTAACCAAGTTACAACTCAAAACAAGTTCAGAGAATCCTCTAGCAAGGCTCAAGAAAAATTGAAGCAACAATGCAACGCCATTCATGTGGTGAGTGAACTTTCTTCGACCTCTTCACATATACCTTGTCGGAAATCTCCGAATCTTGCTAAGAGCAATCTTGTGGAGCCAAGACAATCATTTAAGCTTCCATCTTCGGAGGTAGTTATGCTTGATGAGAATGATCCAAGAATCATAGATATTTGGCCAATCATCCCATCTATAAAAGGTTGGACAAATTGGGACATTAATGATTATTATTTGAGGATAAGGATTGCCAAGGCCGTTCCATATGATGAGCATCTTGATAAGCCACAGGATCTACAAAGAAGGAAGGATGCTTATGAAGCTTCAAAGTTGAGGAGTAAACTAGGTGTTCAAGAACCTATAGAGAAGGAGAGTGCTCACAAGACAAATCAAAGAGGTATCCCTTCTACTCTAACTCCTAAATTTTCTCAAGAGCATGTTGAGTTGAATGGCTAGGATAGTCTAGCATCTTCACATAAGCCTATTGAGGAAAATTTACATGAGAAGAAGAGTGATTTGATAGATGTATTTAAGAAATTGGATATAAATGCTTCCTTGATTGGTTTGTTGAGTAATATCCCGGATCATGAGAAATTCTTGGAAGATGTACTTCATAAGAAGGTGAAATAGGATGATTTGAAAACCATTGTGCTTACGGAGGATAGTAGTGCTCGTTTGAAAAAGAAGATCCCGAACAAGGAATTGGATCTGGGAAAGTTTACCCTACCTTGTGAGATTGGAGGCAAATGGTTTAAGAAAGTCTTGTGTGACTTAGGTTCGGGAGTCAATTTGATGCCTCTTTCCATTTTCAATCGCTTGAACATTGGAAATCTTAAGCCTTCATCACTTGTGCTCTAAATGGCAGATTGCTTAAGTTCATACCCCAAAGGGATTGTTGAGGACGTGCTTATCAAAGTTGGAAAGTTCATATTCCCGGTGGATTTCATCATAATTGACATGCTGGAAGATCATGATGTCCCAATGATACTTGGAAGGCCTTTCTTGGCTACAAGTCGAGCCCTAGTGGATGTTTTTGAGGAAAGTCTTATCCTTCGAGTCAATGGAGACAAGGAGTCATTCTACATGTCGAATGATTTGAAGGATTGTGAGGAGACAAGTGAAGGGAGTAATGGAAAGATGGACAAGAAGCTAATGGTTGATAAAGGAGGGAAGTCATTTCAAGTTCCTTGAATGGAGATTGAGGTATCGTCGAGCTAATAACGTTAAACTAAGCGCTCGTTGGGAGGCACCCCAACAACTATCCTTTTCTTTTTCATTTTAGTTAGTTTTCTTAGTTTGATTTTGGTTTTTGTTTCTTATTTTTGATTTAATCGTTCCTTCTACTTTCCTTATTTCTATGCTAATACTTCCTATTTTTAAGTTCATTTCTACTTCACAAGTTCTATGTGTTTCATTGTCAATGCATGAGGTCGAATCATGATGGGAACGAGTGAAGGAAGAGAATCAAATCAATCAAGCAAGCAAAGGATTGAATGACCTTCAACACCATCATCAACATAGCTTTGGGCCGTTGTAAGTGTAATTTAAATTTCTTATTATTCTTCCCTTTAAACTCATTTTAGAAGTTATTTCTAAAATAAGTTTGGGGGAGGGGGTAGAATAAGAAATTTAAATTACTTTACTTACTTTTGGTATTTTTTTTTAAGCTTCTATTTGATGTGTTCATTGATTGTATGCTTAATTTTGCTTGATGATTGTGGTTGATTGGGGTAAATGCATGATTTGTGCTTGTTTAAGTTGTTTGGTATCGAGTTTGGGAATTGATGAGCTTAATTGATGAAAATTCTTTTTTTGGTTTGTTGGTTTGGGATTGGAGCTTACATGGAGAATCTTTGGTGAGGATGATTTTGTTGATTGATTGGAGCTTGAGTGCGAAATTTTTGAAAAATTGAAAAGGTTAAATGAATGCTTGCATGTGTGAATGTGAAAGAACGTGTTTAATTGCTCAAGTGCATTTGGGTGAGATGTCAATGATTGATGCTAAAATGGTGATATTTTTTGAAATTTCTCAAGTTTGAGTCAAACATGATTAGGGTTATTTCACTTGAATAGCTTGGAAGGATTGATCTTAGGCACTTAGGCTCTAGACAAAAAAAAAAGCTTGAGAGGATTTTGAGCCTTAAACTATGCAATTTACATAGTTAATATCCTTTTTTGAGAGTTTGATCTTACATTGCATTCTCTTTACTAGAACTTGTCTTGATACTCTTGTTAGAAATGTTACATGTTTGCATAATTAAGAGATGATCTTAGGTCATCATTGAATAGCCCATTTTCCCTAAACACTAACATATACTTCATTACCATTGTCGTCCCATTTTGAGCCTTAAATAGAGCATTTTCTTCATGAACCGGATGATATGGGGTGAAGGATGGTTAAGGGAACCTTGGTAAAAGTTGAAAATTCATGAAAAATGATGGGTGATGGTGAAGGGTCTTGAGATTGGTTTTGAGTTGAAAGAACACTCCTATAAGCTCAATGTTAGAAAAGAAAAGAATAAGAACAAAGTTCTTATTGAAAAAAAAACGTAAGAACAAAGTTCTTACTAGAAAAAAGAGAAGAATAAGAGCATAAAGGAGTGTTACTTTAGATTTGGTAGAAGCTTGGGTTTCATTTAATAAAAAGGGGTTGGATAAGGTGGAAGATGAAGAAATTCATACTTAGAGAGGTGAATAAAGGAGGTGAAGGAGCTTAGATGAAAATTTAAGTCACTTAGCCTAAAATTCCCTACCTCAACCAATGTCCCTACATTACAAGCTTAAGAAAGACCTTTTTGATCCTAATTTGTGCATGCATTGTAGTATTGGAAACTTGAGTTGATAGGCAAGCTTATGGTTAAAGTGATGTATTGCATGATTTTGACGAGTGCTTACATTTCCTATATATTGAGTGCTTGAGTGATACACACTTCTTGTGAGGTCTAGAGTTGAATGTGCTTGAGTGATTGAGTTCTAAGTTAGGATAGTGATTGATTTTGTGAATGTTTGGCTTGACTTGAGAATTTCTTTGAACTAAAATGGTTTTTGAGGTGATATGAGGCATCGAGGAACTCAAAATGCACATCCCATACGTGTTAAGTGTTTTGATTGTTCATTTCATTATTCGGGACGAACAATGGCTTAAGTTTGGTGGAGTGATTAACACGTATTTTATGTGCATGTCAAGTGTATTTTGCATGTGTTTGAGTCTCAATTTATGTGCTTCAATGTTATAAATGCTAGGGTTTCTTAACTTGTAGCATACTTTTTACTATTCTCATTTTCTTTAGGTTTTCGATCTATTTTTGTGAGAATTTAAAAGAGCATTCAAGTAGCTAAGGATCGGAGGCCAGAAACGAGGAAGAATCGAGCTCAATTAGAGTGAAACTTTTATTTTTAAATGTGGAATTTCAAGTTATATAGTTAGGGTTTCACTAGTTTGATTTCATTTATGTTTTCCTTGTTCTCTCGAGTCTCTTTATGCTTTTTTCAGGAATAATGGAGAACTCATTTGGCTAATTTGATCATTTTATGTCGAAGAGGGGTTCGTTAGGAGTCCATAGCAAAAAGCGGATCGAGAATTGAAGTTCGGACGAGAGAGAACGAGCGAAAACGGTGAAGTTGCGCAAGGAGAAATGCTGACGGCGACCTGGCCGGTGACCTGCCAGACCGCCGGCCAACCTGCCAGGCCGCCATGGAGGATAGAGAGGATGACAGTCTGGGCCGGCGACCTACCAGACCGCCGGCGACCTCCCAGACCGCCGGTTGGCCCCACTTCACTCAAACTCGCCCGAACTCGTCCCGGTTCACCCCGATTCGTCCCAACTCGACCCAAACTCGATTTTTTATGTATTTAACCCCTAAGTTCAACCTTATTTGGGGATCTTTTCATACTTGAACACCCCAAGAACCCTAATTAGATTTTATACTTTCCTCTTTAGTATTTTCATGATTGTTTGAGCTACAATTGTTGGAATTTAAATTCAAGCATAAATTATTCTTCCTTATTCAATTCTCTTTCTTTTCCTTATGATTTCATCTATTTTTCATGGTTTAATTTCTTCAATTATGTCTAGCTAGATTTCCCTTTGGTTCCAATATATGAAGATATGATCTAGAAAACTAGGTTTTTGGATTTTGTTGTTGGATTTACCTTCTAATTCATATGTCTTGTGGTTTAGGACTCGTTTACATTGCATGATTGATTGGCCATCATTGAGTGCATACAAGGTGTTAGGTTAAATGCTTAGGAGGCTTTAATTCATAACACTTGGCATCAAATCACACCATATTAGTAATTCTTGCTAGTAGGAGCTTCTAGATAATTAATTGAGCTATTTGGAGTTAATTTATGCATCTTGAGACCTAGCAGAGAGAGATGTCATAGGTTAATCCACTAATATTGATTGCTTCGAGAGAAGAATTGATGTTTACTATATATAGAACTCCCATATGACTTAGATTAAAATGGCTAATCCATGCAAATCCTTAAACCTAGGCTTCTAGTGATTATTGGAGTATATTTGGAACCAAACTCTTTCCTATTGATTTTTAATGGCTTGTTATTAGTTATTGATATCTAGTTGCTTACTTTTCATTGTTATTTTGTTTATTTAATCATTGAAAGAAAAAATACAAAACATGTTAGTTGGTAGCTTGGATAGTAGTTTTAGTAGCTAGATTACTAGTTGAAACTCATTCGCCATTGCATTCCCTATTGATTTGACTCAATTATATTACATCGATTATTATTGCTCTCTATCATCACCCATAAAGTGAGGGCGGATCATGTATATATATATATATATATATATATATATATATATATATATATATATATATATATATTGATTAATAGGCAAAATTATGAGAATTTAGGAAAATCTTCACGAAAAATTGAGATTATTCCACGTAGGGTGAGGATCCGTAATCGTATTGTATATATATATATATATATATATATATATATATATATGTGGATGGGTTATGGTAAAAACTAATTATTACGTGAAACTTGTAACCCATCATAAAATGTTGCATTTTATGTACAAAATTGTTGCATTTTTATCATAAAATGTTGCATTCTCATGATGATGCATTATATGCATAAAAATAATATAAAATAATATATTTTATTATGCAATATTTTATGCACAAAATGCATCATTTTATGCATAAAATGCAATATTTTATGATGGGTTGCAGGTTTCACGTAATAATTAGTTTTCATATGATCTACTACCTATATATATATATATATATATATATATATATATATATTGATTGATATTGATACTTTTAACTATTGAAGATCAATTAAATCACAAACTATTTACTTTTTATATTAAAAATACTTTAAACTATTGAAAATAACTAATTAAATCATGACTCTCAATCCATTATTGAATTTACTTTGGGTGCCATTTTTCGGCAACAAAATATCTGCATGGCAAGCCGAAAGCCAATCTACGTTTGCGATTAACCCGAAATAATTTGAGATTCAGCGAGAAATAGTTCAGAGTAGTATTTTTTGATAAATGGATAATGGTTAATTTTTTTTTTTATAAACCAAAAATAGTTTGGATTTAATTGATCATTTCAGTAATTTAGAGTATATTTTTAAGGGAAAAGTAGCAAATACCCCCTAACATTGACACCCCGGAGCAAATACACCCCTAACGAAACGTTTAGGGCTGCCAAACCCTTAACGTACACTTAAGCGGTGCAAAAAAACCCTCATTCTTTGAGAAATTTTGTCGAACACCTACTGTGAACCTGCAAAATCAAGTAGTAAAGCGCAAACTCCTCAGTCATCATCGATTCAGAAATTCAACTCACAACGAAGCGAAATCACCAACCAAAATCTCTGCAAACATATGAAGAAATCGAAGAAAATGTTTTACCTAGAAGCCCCAACAGCTTGAAGGTGAGGCGAGTGATGAGAAAGGTCTCGGAAGGCAAAACTATCATCCGGCCGAACCTCCGGCGGCTGCCGCGGAGGTATAGGGTGACGCGGAGGCCTTGCTCACCACTCGCCACTGCCGCTTCTTCTAATTGGAGGCCGATTTGTCATTCGTGTAGCTCGTGGTTCGCGGAATCAGCAGCTTCCTCTCGATCTCGATCTCGGACGACGCGGGCATGAAAATCCTCATGGAATCAGCGTCCGAATCATGCTCCGATCTGAACAGCAATGCGGCCGAGGCTGCTGCATATTTCACCGTCGAAGAAGGTGGCGAGGATGATGACGAAAATGTATATATGCTGCAAGTAAATGTGAATACATATATAATGTTTATATATATACACACACACAAAATTAAGTACTTTCTTCTTCTTCTTTTCATCATTTTAATCAAGTTTGAGTAGAATATTCAAACTCGCGCTATTGGTTCAAGCACGAGAGCTTCTTGCGGGTAATCTTCTAAGAACTTGTGTTTTACTACTTGATTTTGCAAGTTCACAGCAGGTGTTCGACAAAATTCCTCAAAGAAGGAGGGATTTTTTGCACCGCTTAAGTGTACGTTAAGGGTCTGGCAGCCCCAAACATTTCGTTAGGGGTGTATTTGCTCCGGGGTGTCAACGTTAGGGGGGGTATTTGCTACTTTTCCCTATTTTTAATCATACTAAAATTATTTGGGATTTAATTTGTTGTTTTCGATAGTTCAAAGTATTTTTGATAAAACCTAAATAATTTGGGATTTAATTGGTTATTTTCAATAGCTCAGAGTATTTTTGATAAAACAAAAATAATTTATGATATTTTTTTTGTAATTATCCCTTTATTTTACTCCCCCCCCCCCTTCTCACTATAGTGGCCATTTTTATTACTCTTATATATGTGTGAAATTTTAATCAACACGAATTTAAAAAAAAAAACTGATAAAGTTGTTGTAAGAGCATTCACAATATTACTATTATAATCAAACTAGAGGGCTCCCAAATTTGCTGCACGGGAGCCCTCCGAGGGCTCTCAATATTTTAATAATATTTATTATTCAATTATGTAATTATTTAATTATTTAATTTTTTTAATTAATCACAAATTGTATAAATATGAATTATTTGCGAAAATTCGATTGTATTGTACATTTGGAAAATTACAATACAATTGAAACAAAATAAATAAAAAAATTACAAAGTGAAAAAAATCTAAGAGTCGGAAGGCTTGGGGAGGCCGAGCTTTTCGGAAATGTAATCTACTATTACTAGGTGTTTTTTTTTCGTCCTCGGAGATATTTGGGAGGTATCTTTCATATAGACCTCGTACATGGTCCCAAACTCAAGAGACTTTGATATATTTTGGAGAGCCTCCGCCTCCTTCTCCTTCGCACCCGCCGAGCCCACCTCGTCGGATTCGGACATTCTCGACTTCCCTCTTGCATTTGCCTTGGACGCTTTCGAACTCTCAGGCCGGGGTCGGTATCCGCTGAAGCTCATCGAATCCCCCATCTCCGTCGAAGGAGTAGGCTCCCTTTTTGCACCGTTTCACAAAGTCGAGGGAGCCGGTGGATGAGAGGTGTTAGAGTGTAAAGTGGAGGGCTTGAAGATGTTGCATTCGGATAATTTGGGAAATTTGGATAAGTTGGATAATTTGGATAATTTGGGTAATTTGGATAATTTTGGTTATTTGGATAATTTGGGTTATTTGGATAATTTGGATCGTTGTAGTCGTTTCCAAACCAAGAATAGAGGTCGTTGGGATCGGCCATTTCAAAAAATTGATGAAAATGTAGAGGATTAGAAGATGGATTTGAAGAAAATAAAGAGAGTTGAGAGAGTTTGTTGAAGAAATTGGTGCGAAAATATGAGAAATGTGGTGTGGCATTTATAGGAAAAAAATAAAAATTAAAAAAAAATAATTAATTCGGTAAGTCAACGGTCAACGACCGTTGACCAACCAAGTGATGCCACGTGGCGGGCGCAGCAGACGGGGTAACGGGCGGAAACGAGCCCGTTGGGCCGCGCCCTCCGAGGGCCGCATCAGGCGCGCCCGGGCGCAGGAGGTGAGCTGGCGGCGGGCGGGAGGGCTCTGCCCTCCTGGTTGCGAATGCTCTAAGTGCATGGAGTATGGATCTCATTTATGTGAGCGAGAGTGTATTCTTTTTTGGGGACATCCCAAAAAAGAAACTTTCACATATTTATTGGAAGCGGAATGAATATTATAATAGACCCAACATAATAAAAATGGTTCATACCAGATAGGACGAAAAGAGTAATTTTTAAATGTTAAACATTCATACATTTTCGTGCATATCTGCCTTCGCCGTTCTCCATCTCATGTCTTCTCTCTTTATTTTATATCCTCTGTTGTTCTTCACCTGTCATCTTCTCTCTTCATCTTCTTTGTCATTTTCTCATGCCACGTCATTGTTGCTCTGCAAATTTCCTTCAACGACACGACCATGGGATACAAGAAACACGAGCACAACTTCACGAATGCACGAGCACGACTAGTCATGCAGTGCGGTCCGGTTATGTGGTCGTGATGGTACTCATGACTGTCATATGAGCATCAGCATCACGACCATCACCGGTCGTGTGGTCCTGCAACCCTACATATGTTGGAAAGAAAGTTTAGAGAAAATAAGTTTATCTTATTTTTAAGTATTTTCTTGTAATTAAATGTCGTATGATCGATGTAGATAATCGTGGTGTATTTATTTTATTAAAACAGTATTCCAGTGAGTGAGAAATAATTATTTAAAGTTGGTTACTTGAAGTGGAGATGTGTGAGATTTATTACGTTAATGATGTAATAAAAGTTTGTCCCACATTGGTTATTTAACTTTTAATGGATAAGTATCCATTCTTGTACTTGAAAGGTACCTTGTTGTTGTTCTCGAAAAAAACAAAGTCTCCGGCTTTTCGAGTACGTCTTTGTCGTTGGCTCCGGTTGGCCAATCTCTTCGCACCTGGCAGTAGTAGTCGTTGAAGTCCTTGCATTTTGCTTGGACTCTTCCAAAATGCGACTTCAGCTGCTTCTCATCCCTCGGAATCGTTCCTCCCGGCCGCCTTTGATTGTACACTTCAGTGATTCTCTCCCAAAATCTCCCCAAAGTTTGGTCGTTGCCAATTGACGGGTCTGAGACACGGCCAATCAACCAAACAACCGCGAGAAACTTTATTTCTCCGGGGTGTGTCATGTGGGCATGGTCTTCGCGGTGCCTTGCGGGTTGCTCTTCGCCTTGGTCGCTTTTCCCTTCCCTTGTTTTGGCGATGGAGCGGGAAAATTGGAGACACTCTCAAATGAGGCTGAGAGATTCATCGACTCCAATCCCGGAGTTGCAAACCGAGTTGCACCAGAATTTGACGGGGGGTTGAAAATTGGCCGAAACCTTGACTATTGGGCGGAGAGTAAGGCAGATAACCTTGGTCGGAATATCCCATGAACGGTGTAGAAGAGTTGGAATATGCACTGAAACCGAGCGTTGATGTTGAATTCGCGCCTAGAGTCTTCGGTTGATCATCCGGATTTGTGGAATTCCCCCGCCTTGTAGTTGCCCGCATTTTGACCAAACCAATTGTTGAATTCATTTGCCTTTGTATCTCCCATTTTTTTGGAATAAAAATATGTATAATTGCAAAAATATCATGAAAATTAGAGAATAAGGTGAAGAAATTTGTGTGAGGAAGAGAAGAATGAAGATGTAAATTTATGGGTAAGAATTGGAGTAATTGTTGAGCTCCCAACATTCAAATTTTAATATTTTCGCCGAAATTCCAATTTTAAAAAAAAGTCAAGGTGATGTCATTGTGACATCACCAGCCGGGCCTCAGAGCTGTTACGCTAGAGCGAGACCGGGCTCTCCAACGCGGCACGGACTCGTTGCGGGTCTCGCGCGCAACTGCGATTGACCTTTGCAATGCAAACGTTTTTTAATCGAATTTTCCTAATTAACCAAACAAAAATAGAGAACATTCCGATCCCAAGGCCACATATAATAGGGCCTATACTTCCATTGGGTCGTAGCTATCCGAATCAGGGCTGGGCTCATCGGGCCACTTTAACAAAGGCGGCTTTGTTGGGCCGAGTTATCTTTGTAGAGCCCAACTCTCTATATTGGGCTCGTACTTATTTTTGTATCGAAGAAGACAAAAATAGCCAAGTCATCAAAAATCGAATAAAAAATATATTTCGATTTTATAATAAATTACAAACGTTTGAGATTTTATTCGATTAAATGCTACCGCTCTTTATGTCTCGAGTAAAAAATTAAAACTACCGAATCTAAAATGGGCAGTCCTTAGAAGCTAAATTATTTTTATTTTTTTCGGTTAGTATAATTTTAACTCTATCCCATTCTACAATTAAGCCAATTTCTCTATATCACCTAATTACCCATTATATTCAAAATACATACTCGTAAGTCGTACCCATCTTTATCTTTTATGCAGAATGAATTATAATAATTAAAATAAAATAAAAAGAAAAAAAATGGAGTAATATAAAATCATCATCTAATATGATGCATGCAGATTGGCAGACATATCAATACTGTTAACGATGTGAAGATAGACATTTAATTACAGTTCAATAATAATAATAATCAGGTTCCTGAGATGTAGACATGCATGTACGATTCCTAGAATCCAACTTATATATATTTAAAGAGAAATGATATGTTATTCTCTATTCGTGGGTATCTTCGTCGTTTTATTATTTTGGCATTATTTTATTTGATTTTTTCAATTATTATATATTCAAGTACTTTATAAATTAATATAGAAATTATAAAATCTAAAAATAAATAAAAATCAAAATTCAATTTGTTTTATTACTCATTTTTTGAAGTTAAAAATAAAAATAATAAATCGAGCTTTTATTTTTTTGATTTTATGATTTCTATGTTAATTTATAAGGTACACAAATATAAAATAATTAAATCAAATAAATTAATATCAAAGTGATAAAATTATAATGGTGCCTATGGAGGTGCCCACGGATAGAGAGTAAGATATTATTTCTCTATATTTATATATGCGCGCATTTGCAATTTTATTTCACATAAATATATATATATATATATATATATATATATATATATGTGTGTGTGTGTGTGTGTGTCCTTTTATGTATGTATATGTTATGTGCATGTTTTAGTGGCTTCTGAAAAGCTAGATCATACCCACATTCATCTGTTTGTGGCTCGAAAAGGTCACTCGTTGATTTGATTTTCTTTTATTTATATATATAAAGAAAAAATGTATTCGCTTCGTCCCGGCCGAAGCGGCCACGTTTTTTTTTTGGGACGTCCCAGCCGAAACGGCATGTTTCTATTTTAGGAAGATAATGTGGAATCTCAGCCACATATTTTCTAATGCATCCAATCAACACCATAAATTTTTTCTACTTTATTCTTTCTTAAGAAACGTGCCGAAAAGAAAGTGGCTGCTTCGGAGGGATTATATATAATTCTAGAAATTTCATGGGATGATGTAGCATGTAGCAAAAGTTGAGGCTACTATTTGTCTAAATTTTTATAGTGTCAGAGGCTTGAAAGGGATATTTAAAAATTGTTACTGATTGAAAAGGTATCAAATTAAACACAACATTCAATGTGTCAATTTCATCAAAAGCATTTCTACATAGCTAGCTAGAGAGAAACTCCCACTACACTTTGGTACATAACTCACTTAGTAATATGAAAATACATGCAGGCAATACATGGACATAATAATCATGATGGTGATAGCTATTTATAATCTTTTGAACATGATAATAACTTTAAATTTTGGGATTGGATCCCATGCTGTGCACCTTGCCACAGCAAATGCTGCTGTGCATAAAACGCACACCAATTATATACAAAACGCAAAGAATATTACTCATTTAGTCAATTATTTTATTTTGTTTTAAGATAATTAAGAGTAATAAATCATTTATGGAAATATTTTGTATTTTTATTATTGAATTTTAGTTAGGCGTTTTCCTCAGTGTTCATTTTTCATAATTAGGTGTTATGAATACATTTCATTTTTATATTTATTGTTTGGTTTTTTTTTAACGGACAAATGTTAGATGTTAGATTAGTTGTTAGTACATCAAGCTCCCAAAAAACTCCAAGATATCTCCAAGTCATCTTATATCTCCCTTAAATTCGTTCTCAAAAGGAATCGAACCTGGGTCACTCATTAAAGAGAGGAGTCCAGTGTCAGGTGCGCTAAGTCACCTGGTTATATTTATTGTTTGGTATATAAAACAAAATGAAAATAATTAAACAAAAATTAAAGAGATAACACAATCATGTTGCGTTTTGTATACAATTGGTGTGCGTTTTATGCACAGCAGCATTTGCTAAATTTTAGATAGAGGAATGAGAAAAGTACTTTGTTGGATTTTTATCTATGTACATAATAATTTGGTGGTATATATATGACTTATTATCTTGAGTGCTAAATTATTAAAACCAACAATTGAAATACGTACATGATTTTTATTTGATTGTACACACTAATTTTGAGCAATTAGTGAGCACTTTTAGTGTTATAGATGATGTGTGAGTCGCTATTTAATTAATTGTGTGCTTACGGAAATCAAGTCATCTCTAGATGAATATGACTGCATTGTTTGTAGATTAATATTATCATGACACACTCATACACCACACCGATTGAAGAATACGAGAAGAAGAAAAGCAAAAGAAAGATACACAAGAGAAAGAAGGGAGAAGCTGTTTTAATATACTCTCTCGTCCCAACTCAATTATCTCACTTTTTATATTGGGATGTCCAATTTTAATCGGCAAAAGCCCAAAAAAGGAAATAAGTACAATGGATAGTTAAACCCTAAACTGCTCTACAGGTAATGTACATTATTGTAAATAAACAAAATATTTATAACATACGTTAATTATTCACTTCTTTTATATCAGTTTTATATATTAATTTTGAAATAAGGGCTGTATGTGCATCGTCTATTCGAGGACATATCACATGTGCGAGAGATCGAGTGCTAATTTTTTTATTTTTTTATTTTTTGAAACGGAAAAATGAGTTCTAAATTAACACACAATATTACATGTACTAGAAAATCAATGATGTCATGTAATCGGTCATAGAATGTTAATTTTAACAATTCTTTTGTCACTTCGGTATTGATGGGGAAATAATTCCATCATTGAACGTTGAACAATGACATAAAATAAAAGTTATAATCATGTGCAAACCACTTAATTAGTAATTAGTGCAGTATTATTAAATGTATAATGATGGAAATGATGGACTAAATTGGAGATAAAATCCCTTGTGACATTAGCGCTCGGGTGGTGATCTTAATCCAGATTGACTTTCTTGTTACAGAATTTGTTGCATTTTGTATTTAATAGTATTAATATACGGGATAAATATCATATTCTAATTCCTCTTTTGTCAATTTAATAAAATTCCGAAGTTGAAAAAACTATTGGTAATATGTCGGATTGAGTAAATGCTAAATTATCTAGTATCCCGTAAAAAAAAAAAAAATTCAAAAATTCATTTTACAACCCATCATCAAGAAATGTGTAAATTAAACGTGCGCCCAAAAAAAATTCAAAAAATGAATGATGGATGAAGTATTTGGCAAAGTCCGTGACATTTTTTAAAAATAAATCAAAAGTATATAATAACCGGGATATGTCATTAACTATAGAAAGTATGACAAACTCATTCCTAATGTTTATACTCCCTCCGTTCATTCCGAAGTGGCTACTTTCTTTTTGATATGATATTTAAGAAATACATATGTGAATGAGTTAATGGTGGTGTCCACCCCTTTTAGTAAGTGTAAATTAAGACTTAAAAAGGAAAGTGGTCACTTCGGAGTAAACATCTCAATACAACAACGTGACCACTTCGAAGAATACGGAGTGACTACAAAGTTAAAATGGTGAAAAGAAAGTCAAATTACATCCGTGTATACAACGATGACATATTGTATAAATGCCGACTCTTGTTAAAAAAAAAATTGGCAAAAATCTCTTTGTTCGACCACCAAATTTAGTAGATAATGTTTTATATGTGATAGGATATGGCCCAACACCTAGGCCCAAAGCATCAGGCCCAATATAATTGGGCCTCGGCAGTTAAGCTCGGCCCAGGCAGCTCGGTCCAATTGAAGATAAGAGACTTTATCACCAAGGCAACCAAGACTCCTACATCGGCTACAACTCAAGCTCTAAGAGAGATATAAAAGCTCGGTGTTTATCCATAAAGGAGGAGATCAAGCCAAAGAGTCCAAATAGGAGAAGAATTCGTATTTAGAAATGCTCTCCTACCCACAGTGGGCACACTTAATGTGCCCACCGGTGATGTGGCAGTGCCACGTCTGCAATTTTTCATTTTAGGGTTTAGTTTTTTATGTTAGGGTTTAGTTTTTTATAGTAGGGTTTAATTATTTTTAGTAGGTTTTTATTAATTTCCTTATATATTCCAATGTCACGTCATCCGTGGGCACATTAAGCATGCCCACGGTGGGTATTGGAGCATTACTCAATTCGTATTATAATCGAACTTCATGTAACTATCTATAAATAGGGGGCTTAGAATAGATTGAGAGGGGAGAACAATCTTGTAATCACTACTCATACAAGCAATAAAGATCCATACTCTTTCCGCCCGTGGACGTAGATCTATTCCAATAGATCGAACCACGTCAATCCCTTTGTGTTCCGTCTGCTTTCGTGTTCATTAATTCCTTATCTATGTGCATTAATTACCTTACGAAAACAAGATTGATCACTGCGCCGTCTGTGGGAACCCGAAAATTTGTGAATTTCGATCAAAGTTTTCAAGGCAACGCATCACGATGACGGGGAGACCTACACGACCAGCTGCCGCTGCTACCGCCGCTGCCAAGGAAAAAGAGATTCAGCAAACAAGACAAGATCCGGTAGCAAATCCACCGATCAACGAGGCTGAAGCAAGCTAAGTGCAAGATCAGAATCTTACAGCGAATAGACGACCCGGGAAGGAACCTGTGAAAGATCAAACCCCCGAGGGTCACATCGATCATGTCCCGTTGGACAAATTCGGCAACCCCCTCCATCACAACCAAGAAGGTCGTGACAGCAGCAAGGAAGGCGACCTTGCCAACTTCCAGTAACAGTTCGACGACGCTGTAAAAGCGTACCTGGGGACAATTGGCAAGATTTCCTAAAGTTCGTCCAGCAGCAGAAGGCTCATAGCCGAGGAGGAGAGCACGAAGCTGTATCCGAATCGAGGCACCGGCAAAAGTCCCCAAGCGTCAGGATCCTAGACGCATGGGACGCCAGGATTCATCCCAAGTGATTTGCTGATGACCGCCAAGGGAACTATAATCGCGTCTCACCTCGGCGAGATGCAATTTCACCTCGTCCCCACGCTGACTCACCTCGGCGAAGCGAGGACAACTACCGAGGAGAGAGGTTCGGCGTATATGGGAGAATCTCTATGCCTTTCACCAACCGAATACTCTACACACCTCTCCCTTCTTCGTACAAGGTGCCACCGGTGAAGCCGTACAATGGATCATGCGACCCGCATAATTTTCTGTCACAGTACCAGTACAACATGGTTAACCAGGGACTCAGCGATGACATCTACATGTGCAAGGTATTCCCGAAGCTATTGATTAATAATGCCCGCATGTGGTTCGACAGTCTACCACCTCGCAGTATCGGGTCGTACGACGAGCTGATGGACGCCTTCGAGTGGAGATTCTTTAAAAAAGCCGAGGCTAAAACCACTGTGGCGCATTTACTCACTATAAGGCAGAGGCGAGGCGAGTCCATCGGTGACTTTATGACCAGGTTCAATGAAGAAAGTCTGAAAGTTGATCACCTAACTGATGAGGTCCTTATCTCGGCTTTCCAAAATGCTATCCAATCAGGCGCCCTATACAAGGAGCTCGTAAGGAGCGAGCCCCGCATTGCGAGGCAATTATGGAGCATAGCTGATCAGTTCGCAAGAGCCGACGAAGCTGACAGGCACAAACGCGAAGCTGACAAGGCCGAACCGTCAGATTGGAAGAAGGAAGATCGCAATGACCGAGGCCAAGGCGGCGAAGCGCCCTCGACAGGCTCCAGCGGGGACCGATTGAATCCAGGCTGGGACCTCAGCAGAGCCAGGAAAAGAGCCAGTTCACCCCATTGACGAAGCCGAGGACAGAAATCTACTAGCACCACACCAACATGTTCGAGAAGCCTCATCCCATGTCGCGAGGAGGGTCGAAACGCCGATCCAAGGACAAGTATTGTCGATTTCATGAGGATTACGGCCATGACACGGAGGACTGCAGGAATCTGGCTGAAGATATCTAGCACTTGGTACGCGACGGTACCCTTAAAAAATACCAAAGTCGCGGCCAATACGAAGCCCGACCTCAGGGCAAGGGAAAGCGCAAGAACAGAGAGGGGAATAATTGTGGCCCCCATGTGGATAAGAAGCCAAAGCGCGAGGATGAAGACGAAGACGAGGACCAACCTCAGTTCGACGGAATCATCACAGCCATCACCGGGCTCCCTCAAGGAGCCACGAAGTCATCACTTAAGGCCGAGGCCCGAAGTCCCCAGACTGACGAACCTTCACAAAAAAGGTTCAAAAAGGACGAGACCATTACATTTTCTGAGAAAGATCCGGTGCCGTCAACCATGCCTCACCAAGACGCCATTGTGATCGAGGCTGGGGTGGCCAACAAGCTCGTTCAATGAGTATTCATTGACAACGGAGCCTCGGTAAGCATACTCTTCAAGGATTGCTTCGAGAAGCTAGGGGTCGAGGAGGCACGCCTCACACCGGCGCCAATCCCCCTAAAAAGCTTCGTCCAGCAAGAGACGCAAATAGAGGGGATCATTCCACTCCCCGTTACAGTGGGGAAGCATCCATTGTCATCCACCAAAGTGATAAACTTCTTCGTCGTGAAGGCTAACTCTCCCTACAACATCATTCTAGGAAGAGATTGGTTGGTGGCAGTGAAAGCAATCTGCTCGGCATACCACTTGACGATCAAAATCCCGTCGAGGGACGGGGTGATCGTAATTCGAGGTGATCAAAAGCGAGCCAAAGAGTGCATGCAGATTGCCATACGAGGTGTCATAACACCTCAGCACCCCCAAGCATAGCAACCACAGAAACCCGAGGAGTTGGAGCTGGAGAAGGCATCTCTATCTTACGAGCCAGTAGAAGACGTTACACTCTACGAAGACGACCTGTCTAAGGTCGTCAAAGTAGGTTTTGCGAGCATAGCTGAACTCCGAAAACAGATCGTCCAACTTCTTCAGGAATACCGAGATTTCTTTGCTTAGTCACCCCTTGATATGACCAGGGTGGCACCAAGTATCATCACACACCGGCTGAACATCGACCCAAGAGTAAAACTAGTTCGGCAAAAGCAGCGAGTGTTCGCAGCAAAGCGGAACCAGGTCATCTATGATGAAGTGCGTCAACTTTTAAAGGCGCAGATACTCTTCGAGGTCAAATATCCGACATGGATAGCAAATCCGGTGATGGTCAAGAAGCAAGGAGGAGGGTGGCGGATGTGTATCGACTACACCGATCTCAACAAATACTGCCCCAAAGACTGCTATCCCCTCCCCAACATCGACAAGAAGGTCGAAGCCCTCGTCGGCCATAAAGTCTTCAGCTTCCTAGATCTGTACAAAGGGTACCACCAAGTCCTCATGAGTGACGAGGATGCGCCGAAAACAGCCTTCATCACAGACTTCGGCGTTTATGCATACAAGAAGATGCCTTTCGGACTCAAGAATGCTGGAGCGACCTATCAAAGAATAGTCGACAAAATATTTGAGCCTCACATCGGCAAGAACGTAGAGGTGTATGTGGACGACATCATCGTCAAAAGTAAAGAGCCGACTACTTGTGTTGACGACCTCAAGCTCGTCTTCAGCCTCCTTCGCAAGGTGAACCTTAAGCTAAACCCCGAGAAGTGTACCTTCATGGTCCGATCAGGAAAATTTATGGGGGTGTTGGGTTTCTCAAGAGGGGTTGAAAGCTAATCCATCCAAAGTCCGAGCCATCCAAGAGATGAAGTGCCAAAAACCATTCATGATGTGCACAAATTAACGGGTTATTTGGCCGCGCTAAGTCGTTTCTTGTCTAAAGCCGCCGAAAAATAGCTCCCTTTCTTCAAGATTTTGAAAAAGGCGCCGGACTTCGCATGGAAAGACGAGCACAGGTCGGCATTCGAGGAGCTCAAGAAGTACCTAGCTAATCTCCCGACCTTATCTGTTCCAAAGGAGGGATAAGTCATTTCCCTATACCTCACAGCCTTGGACGAGGCCATAAGCGCGGTGCTAGTTCAGGAGGAAGGACGTCGACAGCTGCTAGTCTACTTCATCAGCCGAGCGCTGAAAGGGCCGGAGAGGAGGTACCAACCACTTGAGAAAGTTGAGCTCGCATTGGGAAATGCTGCAAGGAGATTGCGGCCTTACTTTCATGCGCACTCCATACAAGTCCTGACCGACCTGCCACTTCGACAAGTGCTGACCAAACCAGAAGCGTCGGGAAGGATTGCAAAGTGGGCAGTCGAGCTCGGCGAGCACACCATCTCTCTTTGCCCACGTCAAGCTATCAAAGGTCAAGCCTTAGGGGATTTTCTGGTGGACGCAAAATTTACAGAAGTGCCAAAGCTGACCGAATCCTCCCCAAGCAAAACCGATGCCGAAGCTCTGACCGAACCACCAAAAGACTGTTGGAGAGTTTACGTGGATGGGGCATCGGGACGTTCGGGCTGCGGAGCAAGTGCCGTACTCCTCAGCCCAGAAGGACAAGAGACCACTTATGCACTTCGGTTCGACTTCCCAACAATAAATAACGAGGTGGAGTACGAAGCTCTAATCGCCGAACTTCGTCTAGCTCAGGCCCTCCAGATACGAGTTGTTCAAGTCTACAGTGACTCTTAAGTCATAGTGAGCCATATGCTAGGAAAGTACGAGGCTAAAGGCGAGAGGATGAAAAAGTACCTCCACAAAGCCAAGAGTTTGCAACAAGGCTTCTCATACTTCGAGTTGGTTCGAATTCCAAGGGGTGAAAACAACCGAGCCGATGCTTTAAGCAAATTGGCGTCATCATCTACAAGCTCTCCCATGGAAGAAATCAAGTGTCGAAGCATAGATGAAACCAAAGTCAACCTGGTAATTGAGGACGAGCCGAACTGGACGACCACCTTTCGAGCATATTTGGAGAAGGGCGAACTACCCAGTGATAAGCTTGAGGCTAGGAAGATCTTAAGCAAGTCTCCGAAGTACACTCTAGACCAAGGAGTGTTGTACAGAAGATCGTATCTTCAGTCTCTCCTAAGATGCGTTGGGCCGAACCAAGCAGACTACGCATTGCGAGAAGTGCATGAAGGATCGTGCGGAAGTCACATAGGAGCTCGAGCATTGTCAAAGAAGGTAATGAGATGGGGATACTACTGGCCCACTATGTTCCAAGATGCAGTCGACCTCGTCAGGAAGTATCCGAAATACCAAATTCATGGGACAGTGCCGAGGCAACCCCAAACTGACCTCACGAGCATGCAAAGCCCTTGGCCGTTCATGCAATGGGGGATAGACATCGTCGGCCCATTTGACAAAGCTCCCAGACAGCTCCAGTTCCTCATCGTAGCCATCGACTATTTCACTAAGTGGGTCGAGGCTGAACCCTTGGCGAAGATCACGAGCAAGAATGCCCTTAACTTCATCTGGAAGAAAGTGGTTTGCCGTTTCGGTGTACCTCATATCTTAGTCTCGGATAATGGGACGCAGTTCATAGATAGGACATTCAGGGAATGGTGTGAAGGGCTTCATATTCAACAGAAGTTCACTTCTGTAGCTAATCCTCAAGCAAATGGCCAAACCGAAGTCACCAACCGGATTATCGTCAAGGGACTCAAAACTCGCCTAGGTAAAGCCAAAGGAGATTGGGTAGCGAACTTACCCCAAGTCCTATGGTCATACCAAACAACTCCCCGGACCTCAAACGGTGAAACGCCCTACAGTTTGGTGTACGGAACCGAAGCAGTGATCCCGGTAGAGATCGGTCTGCCAAGCCCCCGCACTATCAACTTCTCAGCCGAAGACAATGAAGAAGGCCTCCAAACTAATCTGGATTTGTTAGAGGGGAAGCGAGAGCTCGCCTACATAAAGGAAGCCAAGTACAAGCAACAAGTGGCTCGGTACTACAACCAAAGAGTAAAATATTAGCAATTCCAAGTAGGCGACCTCGTACTTCGAAATAACGAGGTCAGTAAAGCGGAAAGGCTCAGCAAGTTGGAAGCCACATGGGAAGGACCTTACCGAGTTGAAGAATTCCTCGGCAAAGGGTCGTACAAACTCACCTACTTATCCGGTGAGCCAATACCCCGAACATGGCATATTTCTCATTTAAAAAGTGGTTGAGAGTAATGTTTAAGTCCATTTAGTTTGTCTAGGTTGCGCAGGTCGTTTTATGATTTTTGTCTCTTTCGAACTTCAGTTTTCTATTAATAAATTCTCTATTTTTCTTTAATTTGTTTGGTCTTGCATACTTCATCTTGCACATATTCTTTCCACTTATGCAAATTATCTCGCCCTTTTACTCTAAAAACTCTGACGAGGGTAATTTAATATCCTTTTAAGGATAAATAAACTCCATAACTGGAGTAAAATTTAAACGCGCGTAAGGGGACCACCCCTATCGATAAATTCGACAAATAAGGAACTTCGAGCCTACCTTAGTTAAAAACAAGGACGAACTACCTTTGTTTAAAACAAGGAGGCACTACCTTCGTTAAAAGCAAGGATGGATTACCTTTGTTTAAAATGAAGAAGAGCCTAAACCTCGTCTTATGATGAGGTCGTGCTATCTAGAGCCTAAACCTCGTTTTATGACGAGGTCGTGTTATCTAAAGCATAAACCTCGTCTTATGACGAGGTCGTGCTATCTAAAGCCGAACTTCGTCTTATTACGAAGAAAGCTATCTAAAGCCAAACTTCGTCTTACGACGAAGTGAGCTATCTAAAGCCAAACTTCGTCCTATGACGAAGTAAGCTATATTAAGCCAAACTTCGTCCGGTAACGAAGTAAGCCAAAACCTTGTCTTATGATGAGGTAGAGCTACCTAAAGCATACCTTCGTTTAAAACAAGGAAAACTACCTTAGTTAAAAATGAGGACGAAAAGCTTGAATACAAGAATGTAAATTCCATTTTATTTCATTTAAAAAGGAAGAATACAAGGATTACATCAAGAAGACGAAGAGCCCAGAGGCCGACTAAAGATAAGTCATTCACTAGCAAAGTCACTCCGGACATTCAAGATGTCATCTATACTAAGCTTACCTCTACCCCGTCCCCGATCTGCGCTTCGACCTCTACCTCGACCACCTTGAGTTCCCCGAATGTGGGTATTTTAGCTTGCTCGACCTCGGCCTCGTACAGAAGCCGACCGCCGTTCTTGACCATAAAATTCTGGAGGGTGGTGTTTGATAATCCTAGAATTAGGATTAGCCGAACTTAAAGGTCTATCTTCCAAGAACTCCATAGAAATACGGTCAAGAAGACCCAGGTTTGGACCAGGGTTGGCTGAAGAAAACTCGGCTTCAGACAAGATACGACGCTTCAATTTCGGGTGACGAGCCAAAACTGACTTATACGTACTCGCCACTTGTATAAGCTCGACCACTTCATTCCGAAGCTCCCATGAGTCATCTCCGTATTGCTCCCTGTAGCTTCGACACCGAGCTTTGAGCTCTTTGACCTTCTCATAGGTCTCAGATATGGTAAGTCCTCCAGCTCGGTGGATGATAGCTTCATACTCCGCATGCTCCTCAGCAATCCGCTCGGCGTCTTTAACCTCGTCCTCAGCAATTTCTAATTTTTCCTCAAGCTCGAGAAGCCGAGCATGTAGTTCGTCATGCCTCTCTTGAGCAGCAACATGTGGCACTTTGGCCTCGTTCTGTGCATGACCACGGAGGCCCTTCAGGTGCACAATTTCATGTTCTTTTGCCTTGAGGATTCGAGATAAGTTGATTTGTTCAACCAATGGAGAAGCGTCAAAAAGTGCGAGAGAAGACTACAAAAGTACGAAAGAGATTTCAATAAAATTGAAGTTTCATTAAAGCCACTTCGGCAGAAAGCGTCATCCTAGTGATGACGTAGTACAAGAGTCTACAACAAAAAAAAAAAGGAGATGATCAACTGACCACTCTAATGTCCTCCTCCTCGTTAAGAGGTGCTTCAGCCTCCCCCGGAGTTTCGTTGAAAGCACCGTTCGCACCTACCTCAGCCTCGGTCCCTTTGCCCTGCTGTCCGGCATTTTCAACAGGAACCTCTACAACATTATTAAGTTCGACGATCAAGGCCTCCAGGTCAGCATCCCAGTCGACCGGGCAGTCTCGAACGACCTCGGCTGTCAGGATGACGGAAGACGAGGCCAGGTTGTCTAGGAGAGGCACAACCTTCATCCCCTCCAACAGGACCTCGGCGTAGGCACGGTTCACCGCCTCATCCGACATCACTTGGTACCCGTACTTGGACTTATCCAAGTCAGGGAAGTTAGCGGAAATGTTGTCGATGAGGTCGGCAGCGACACGGATATTTAGCACCGAAGCTACCTGTCCAACCAGATCCGAGAACATCTCGGATTGGAAAAGTCACTCCGTATATGCCCGAAGTAGCGGCCCTTGCCTAGCCACCACTTCGGCCTCCCGAAGCTTCGCCACCTCCAGTTCGGCCTTTAATGCAGCCGCCTCCAACTTAGTTGCTTCAGCTGCAGCTCGAGCCTCAGCCTCCTTAGCCGAGGCAACCTTCGCCTCGGTCACAGCAGCAGCTAGCCGGTTAGTGAGGCCGACCTTCTCGTTCTCCAACTCCCGTTGGACCCGAGATGCTTCAGTGAATCGACTAGTCCCCTCGTCGAGGAAGCTAGACAAGTCCGAAGCCTCCTTCAGCAGCACCTCCGCGAGGCTAGTGAATTTGGTGGCTATCACCTCGGCGCCCTACAAAATCCCTTAAAAACATTATTATACAGAAGGGAAAAGTACATCAACACTCCTAAATAGCTATCATACCTCGGGGAATGGTCAACGCCTATTCACCAGTTCTCCAAATGACCGACCCGATAACTTAGCGAAAGGTCGGCCGGTCACCAGGGCACTGCCACTCTCGAGCGATGTGACCTCAGCTCTTCTCGGCCCCTTTTGTCGACGTACAAAGGGCTGCTCCGGAGGAGATCCCATTGGCGACAAGCCAGGAGCGCTTTCAGTTTGGTCTGACGAAGCCTCGGACATAGCCTTCTCGGTGGTAGATGGCTCCACTGATCTCGGCCTCTTCAAATTCATCAGCAGCTTCACTGCAGTTCGAATAAAAATACACTTAGTACATTGTTCAAAAGAAGAAGTGAACGCACACAAAGAAAGAAAAAAAGGAGAGGATGCCGAAGTGGGGCCTCACCCTTCTCCGGCTCTTTCATGGAGGCTGGATCATAAGGGCTTAGCCCCGCCCTCGCAAGGTCAGCTTCGGGAAATTCTCCCTCAACCAGACCCTTCATTAGCTCTTCAAGGTCACCGAATTTCTCTTTGGTGCCTTGATCCCCCGATTTACCCACCTTCCAAATGAACTGTGGGACCTCACCCAACCGGCAAAAGAAGAACTTCGATTGCCAGTTCACAACTTATGACTTCGTCTTGACTTTAAAGCCAAGACGAGGTGTCAGGTAAAACCAGCCTCCACTAGACTTAAACTGGTAAAACCTAAGAATAAGTCCTAGGGTAAGGCCGCACCCGTGACGGCCAGCTACGACACCAAGGCTCGTCAATTGCCTAAACGAGTTCGGCATAATCTGGGCTAGTGGAATGTCGAATTTTTGTAAAAGCTCAGCATAAACAGGCGGCAGAGGAAGATGAAGACCGTGGTGTAAACAGTCTTCGTAAATAGTCACAAACCCATTCGGAGGCTCTGAAGCCCTATCCTCCGACCGGGGAACTACGAGTTCATTTATATCTGGAAATAAATAATTTTTTGCAAGAAGTTGAATTGCAGAAATATCAAGGGTTGAGGCAAACCCAGAAACCTTACTGCCTGATTCTAAAGGAGGGGGAAAATTACTCTACGTCTAGACGGAATCGCGGAATTTACGGTATATACTTCTATTTCTACAAGACCGCCCCGGCGAGATGGCGCCGGCGGCGACATTGACCCACCGCGGTTTTCATTGGAGTAACTTTGACTACTTTGTGAAGAGGAAGCCATGGAAATAACTTACTTGTGTAAGAGGAAACGGGGATGGAAAACTTATACGGCAACTTTGACGATTTTGACGGACGGTGGAGAACAAATGTGCAGCAACAAAAATCGCGAAGAGAAAAAAAAAAAAAAGAAGAAATTCCTTTTTCTTTTACAGACAAATATTCAAATTTTGAGAGATAGTGAGAAGAAATGGCGTATGAGGGAAGTTTTACCAACTTTCCGCCTCTTCCGCTTCCCGCATCGCTAATCGTGCCCTACTTTATCGGGACCCTAAACGGCGCATTAATTAAAGTAACTGACACTCCATGTTCGTCCTCCGCAACTATTTCTCCGACCTCGTCTTAACGAGGCGGTATGAACTCGACTTCGTCAAATTTATTTTTCGACGAGGCAAGTTACTTTTCTCCGACCCCATCTTAACGAGGCGGTACGAGCTCAACTTTGTCAAATTTATTTTTCAACGAGGCTACTTCTAACCGACCTCGCCTTAGCGCGGTGGTACGCGATTGACTTCGTCAATTCTACTTTTGACGGGGCAACGCACTTTAAACTGACCTCGTCTAAACGAGGCGGTACGCGATTGAATTCGTCAATTCTACTTTGGAAGGGACAACGCACTTTAAACTGATCTCGTTTTAACGAGGCAGTATGTGATTAACTTCGTCAATTCTATTTTTGACGGGGCAATGCATTTGACATCACTCCTACCTCAGCTATTTCCCCTAAATCACACCCTCGCTTCTACATCTTTTTAGGGGATGATGTGATAGGATATGGCCCAGCACCTAGGCCCAAAGCATCAGGCTCAATATAATTGGGCATTGACAGTTAAGCTCGGTCCAGGTAGCTCGGCCCAATTGAAGATAAGAGACTTTATCACCAAGGCAACCAAGACTCCTACATCGACTACAACTCAAGCTCTAAGAGAGATATAGAAGCTCGGTGTTTATCCATAAAGGAGGAGATCAAGCCAAAGAGTCCAAATAGGAGAAGAATGTGTATTATAATCGAACTCCATGTAACTATCTATAAATAGGGACTTAGAATAGATTGAGAGGGGAAAACAATCTTGTAATCACTACTCATATAAGCAATAAAGATCCATGATCTTTTCGCCCGTGGATGTAGATCTATTCCAATAGATCGAACCACGTAAATCCCTTTGTGTTCCGTTTGCTTTCGTGTTCATTAATTCCTTATCTACGTGCATTAATTACCCTACGAAAACAAGATCGATCAATATCTAATAATTAAAATATGTTAATCATATAATAAAGGGAATGCTGTTTATGTGTATGATCCCGTTTATTGTATTTAATGCCATCATTTTAATTTTTATTGTTACACGTTAAAACACAAAAATTTATCGTAGCATAATGAAACATGCCGCAATTTAATTCAAATTTCAAGTAATTAACTCCAAAAATCCCATATACACGATGTATATGTTTATTATGGGCTTATAATGTAATGTTAAGGTTAAACACATATCAGTTATTGTATAAAACTTGAAAAATGAAAAAAGCATAAAAATCGGCGGTTCGGCGAGTCGGAACCGCCGATCCTGTCCCGACCCTTCGGAATTGAAACCGAACTGCTGACTCCAAACCTGAACTGTTGGTTCCGATTCCAAAATCGCCGGTGCCGGTTCCAACTAAGATTCGAGTAGGCGATTTCGATATTCGTGGATTCCAGTGTTTTTTTTTTTTTGTTCCTTTAATGCTTGTTTGGTAGGGATTATTAGCATGCATAACATATTTATGACACTCTAATATCTTATTTATTTGAAAACACAAGTGAGTATGAAGAATATTGAATTGGGGATAAACAAATAAGCTGCCCTTATAAAAGGTTATAATCAATTAACTATCTAAGTTTCCATAATTTCACTTTCCTGCTTATCTGACCAAATATAGTATTAATATCTTATACTACATTTTAGTCTTGTATGTCAATTTTTATTTCATACGCCGTTATTGTAATCTAAGATTAGGCCTTATATTTTATTATACTAGTATCACTCACGTACGCAATAGAAAACAAATAATTTGTGAGTTTTTAGAAAGAGAAAATATGAATTAATGAGAGGAGATATCTTGCAATCGAAAGTGGTAAAAAAATACAGTATCCAATCTGCCTTAGCTGCACGTGCACGGCTGACTTCGTCAATTACACCACTAATAATAAATCATGAAAAATATTAAACCACATGGATTTCTAGTTTTCAAGGTAAATTAAATTTCTTTTTATCCTTCTTCTCATAGGCATGTCGGTCAGTGGATTTTTTTCCCCACTACTGTATATTCATTCAGTGAAATTGCTCACCTAGCAAATGTCAACTATCACTAAACCTATTTATAGTAACTAATAAAAGTAATTTTGTTTTAACCAACAAAGATAGATTACAATTGCCGACTATCCACTGTTTTCATTTTTCATTTTTTAATTATTTTTTAGTGGAGACTATCGATCCACCTTCAATTGTGTGCAAGTTTGACGAACTTGACCTCCACTATTTGGTCAATTACATTTCAAAGCTTGTCTAAATCAATGCATATCTTAATTAGATTTGTCCCATGCTAATCTCTACGTGGCTATGATGTAAAATGTTGATTTCTTTTTACAAGCCTTGTATTGTTGCGCGAGATTCAAATATATCTCTACATTATTATTATTATTATTATTATTATTATTATTATTATTATTATTATTATTATTATTATTATTATTATTATTCTGCTGCTGGTATTATCATTACTTTTATTGTTAATTACTGTGGACTACCTCATGAACTAGAGTTACACGTGAACAAATAATATTGCCACAGATTCAAAAGAATCTTCTATGAGTTCGAAAGAATAATTGAAGTAGACAACAAAATACAAAGAAAACCCATTCAACGGCTGACATTGAAATTATTATATAAACCTCAAAATTATTGGGATATATAATGAATTACATGAAGCAGTTTTCGATTCTTGTATCATGATATACACATATATACCCAAGTCATAATCACAGAACATAACGAAACTAAACAAGAAAAAGATTTCCACAATTTCATAATGCTCGTCCATTACCAACCATATATACACAAAAGATTTTAATTTGACTATTGTGTGGATTGAGAAAATAACTAGTGGTAAATATAAATATATTAAGTAGTCAAAGGTACTCAATAATATTGATACAAAGAACATAGACATGACAATCCACCAATAGGGACCAAACTACAATTCATCTTTAGCTGCAACACTCCCATATTGGTGTTAAATCAATGAGGGGAAAAAAAAAAATCCCATTTGCAAAACCTCAAAACAATTTCACATTCAACCTATCTATGCTAGTGTTTTTCTCACCAAATCTTACTTCATTTTTAAGTGCTTCATGACCCTCCCAATTGCATCCCCATCTCATGTGAGGTGGGCCTATCTACCTCCTATCTATTTTCTAATACTTCATTATACACTGCACATACCTCCCATGTCATGTTATTTCTTGATAACATAAAATACAATACTGGAACATTATATAGCTCTTGTATTTAGAGTGGGGTCTTGGGAAGAAAATGTACATACGTCAGCTAACATATTGACTGCTGATGCGATAATGTCATGTGGGCCGCAAAATTAAGAATCTGGCCTGAATTTAGGTGGAACTTAATGAGATTTTGAACCGGGTCGGCCCGTCCAAATGATAAGAGTCAATGAGCTCGAGGAGGCCCAAAATAATTTTACACTACAAAGGAATTTTCAAGTCGGATTCGACCATGATAATTAAAGCCCGATTCGCCTATTTTGTCAGGTCAGCTCTACGTTGTTATATATAGATGTGAAAGTGTGTGGAAAACTTAATATTAATAGTAAGTAGAGACATAGTAGTTTGGAAAACATAATATGGCTGCGAATTCCCCTTCCACGAAGCCCTCAAGAGGTGGCTGGAAATCCGCCATTTTCATCATCTGTACGTGCAAACTCTCTCTTCAATTCTTTTTTTTTTTTATTACTTGTATTAAATTCTTATCAATTCTCTTCAATTCTTAAATTTATAAATCTTAAACGGAAACTTGATTTAATTGAATAGTTGTGGAGGTGGCGGAGAGATTTGCCTACTATGGAGTGGCCGGAAACCTGTTCATGTACCTGACGAAGGTGCTGGGGCAGAGCACCGCCGCCGCTGCCAAGAATGTCAACACGTGGCAAGGCGTCGCCGCCGTCTTCCCGGTGGTAGGCGGCTTCCTCGCCGACTCCTACATCGGCCGGTTCAAGACCATTCTCATCTCTTCCATCATTTACCTCATTGTACGTCTCTCTCTCTCTCTCTCTCTCTGCTAACAGATTTAATAATGGTTGATTCCTTCTTTTCCGCTGCAGATTTTCAAGAATCTCTCATCATTTCATTTAATTCTCTTAAATCTAATTTTTGACTATAAAGAAAAAAAAGTACTCCACTGCACTGCAGCAGCAGATATTAGTTCAATATTTACTGGGAAAACTTTATTAATTTAGAATAATCTATTTATATCTGTCCCAAGAATCCAATAGAACAGTAATTGTATTTTAAGGGAATAGAAAAATCTTAATTACTTAATTACTGTTGGATCTTGATTTTCTTGGGGAAATTAAAAAGCGTAACGAGAATGTAAAAGAACACCAAAAAATTACGTGGTTCGATCTTTTGTGAGATCTACATCCACGGAGCAAGAGTATGAATTTTATTCGAATACTTTCTGTCCCCCTCTACAAGGTTTCTTTCCCCCTATTTATAGAAGATCTACACACATAACCCTAGCCCTAATTTCTCTTGGGCTTGATATTGGGCTTGATATTGGGCTTCACTTCTATTTCTTCTGGGCCACATCCTATCAATTACCTTTAAGCTTATTAGCTATTTTGCTCTATCTAATTTATTTATTGTTGCAAAGGGATTAAAATTGATCATGTTGTCCCCTCAACATAAGGCAAAAAGCAAAATTTACATGAACAAAATTTGTCACTATTTTTTCGATTTTTTCTCTAGTTGGGAAAGTGCTTTTAGACTATGTACCTCACCGTATATGAACGAAATGATTCCACGACATTTCATTTCATTTTCACGCTAAATTATAAATAAATAAATAAATAAAAAACTTAAAATTCCGACCGAGACCTAATTAATAAATAATGTAAATTTGTGACAGGGCCTAATACTGCTGACGTTAGCAGTCTCTACGGTTCCTCTCCAGTTCCGCGATACGGTTTTCTTCATTGCGCTATACGTCCTCACCGTAGGCGAAGGCGGGCACAAGCCCTGCGTTCAGACCTTCGCCGCCGACCAATTCGACGAGAATGTCCCCGAGGAGAAGGCGGCGAAGAGCTCCTTCTTCAACTGGTGGTACGTCGGGATCGTTTGCGGCGCCACGGCGGCTGTGCTGGTGGTGATCTACGTGGAGGATTACGTGGGATGGAGCCTGGGCTTCGGGATGCTGGCGGCGGCCGTGGCGGCTGCGCTCGTCCTCTTCCTGGCGGGGAGCGGGACCTACACCCGCCAGGCTCCGGTGGGGAGCCCTTTCACGAGGGTGGCGCAGGTGGTGATCGCCGCCGCGAGGAAGCGGCGGTTGTCCGAGGGGGCGGCACGTGGCGTATGCGTGGAGGAGGATGACGAATTCGGTGACGTCAGCATGGAGGGCGGTGGCGCGGAGGTTCAAATTTTGGCTCGTACTAGCCAGTTCAGGTAGTGTTTTTAATAAATTTTTTATACTTTACCAGAAAATAGAAAAATAGTAGTAATACACTACCTCCGTCTCGCTCGAGGTGGCTTGTTGTTTATTCAAATGAGTGATATAAAATAATAAAACAGGTCATTTCAAGCGGACGGAGGTAGTATATATATATATATTATTGATTATTATTAATATTATCATACAGTTACATATAATCTTTGCAAATCTTTTGATGAGAAACCACGATCATTTGCATTTTCTAGAAATTGCAGTCCTATACATATCTATGTTAGTGTGTAACGTATCACTTACAAATTATTCGTGATAAATGGGGGTTAATATATTCTAATTCTAATAAATAAGCAGTAAATTATCCGTTTTGAGGCAATTTATTGATATTACGCCAGTCTTGCTTCGTTGCATAATACTATAACATTCAGTGAGTTCGTCGAGCTCATGAATGTACATAAATACATATACTTAATTAGAAATGCTCTCATACCTACTGTGGGCATATTTAATGTACTAACGGCTGACGTATCATTGCCACGCCAATGATATATCCCCTTAGGATTTAGTTTTTTTGGTAGAGTTTTTTTTTGGTATGTAGGATTTTTTATTTATTTATAAAGTATACTAATTAATTTTTTTCTTAAATAAAATATTGTCACCTCAGCCGTTGACACATTAAGCATGTCTACGGTAGGTAGGGGAGCATTATTCTATACTTAATATGAGTAGACTATTTTTGAATGATTAGGCGGATGGTATAATTTTGACAAATTGAGATATGGCTGTCATTTCAATAAATATTTTTAGGTTAGAAAGTAAACACCTAAGTTAGGTGACCTAAGGATGGATTATTTGAGTATATATATGGAAAGTGAACGAATTAGGTGCAAATTCCTCGTTAGATTTTTCACTCTTTTATTTTTATTTTTATTTATGTAGTAGTGTGTGGATTTTCCTCATCCTAATATATCTTGAATTGATAGCCATTATTCCAATCATAATTTGGCGCACTTAGTAGCTAGATGCTATATATAGAGAACTGCAAAAGAAAATTACGAATCCATTTTTTTACTTTGGGATATTAAAAATCCCAGGGGTGCTATTTAAATACTAGTAATATTTTTACTTATCGTAAAGTACTGATGAAAAAAAGATTAACATTTCCTGATTTATGAGTGGTTAGCAAATTCAAAGTAAAATAAAAATGGATGACACAAAATATATAAATTCCATTATATTAATTAGAAATTCAGAGACTAGTAGCGATACATGCGTTGTCAATTTTTTATTCAGATTTGGATATTGGTCGGAAGTTCGAGTCATTAAAAAAAAAAAAGGTTAAATCGAAAATTCTGAGAAAGAAAAAAAATAAATTGCAAGGTTTTTGGACAAAGCATCGATGATGGATGAAGGAGACGCATCAAGCGAGAAGCGGAATCCATGGCGCCTGAGCTCCGTGAAGAAAGTGGAGGAAGCGAAGCTCGTGTTCCAGCTCATCCCCATCTGGTTCAGCTGCCTCACCTTCGGCCTCGTCATCGCCCAGCTCGGCACCTACTTCACCAAGCAAGCCTCCACCCTCGACCGCCACCTCACCCCTCATTTCGAGATCCCGGCCGCCTCCTTCCAGGTCATCACCGGCCTCACCATCCTCACCTCCGTCCTCCTCTACGAGCGCGCCCTCGTCCCCCTCGCCCGATCCCTCACGGGCCGCCCCTCCGGCATCACCATCCTGCAGCGGATCGGCCTAGGCCTCTTCCTCTCGTCGCTCACCATGGCGGTGGCGGCGCTCGTGGAGTCCGAGCGGGTCCGCGTCGCGGGCCGGCACGGCCTGCTGGACAGCCCGAGGGCGGCCGTCCCGATGGCGGCGTGGTGGGTGGTGCCGCAGTACGTGCTGTGCGGGCTGGCCGACGTGTTCGCGGTGGTGGGGATGCAGGAGCTGTTCTACGACCAGATGCCGGCCGCGATGCGCAGCGTGGGGGCCGCGGCCTACATCACGGTCACCGGAGTCGGGAGTTTTCTGAGCAGCGGTTTGATCGCGGCGGTGCAGAGGATGAGCGGAGATGGGGGGTGGCTGGGGGATAATATAAATAGGGCCAAGTTGGAGAATTTTTACTGGGTTTTGAGTGGGATGAGTGCTGTGAATTTGTGTGTGTTTGTTTGTGTGGCCAAGAGGTTTGTGTATAAGAGGATTCGATGAGGTTCATATATGCGTGTGTGTCAGTGTAGATTTGCAAGAGAAGATTGATCTATTATTATTTGGTGCTGTATTAGATTTCTTTTTTCTTTTTTCTTTTTTCCTTTTTTGAAGTTGGGTATTAAGGTAATGTATTTGTAATGCTCTTATATACAGTTTTCGATTTAGGAAGGGTGTTTGAATTGTATGATTACAACTTTAGATGATTTCCGGTATAGTATATGATTGGAATCAACTAAGTCACCATTCTAATTCTGCATATAATATTTAAATCAAGATTTCAAGATTAAAGAATTCATATAGTTAATCATATTATATTATATTATATTATAATATTATATATACGTATATTAAATAAAAAATATTATTAAATTTAAATTTAATTACAAACGAAATATTATTAAATATTATCAACTAATGTTAATAACATAATATATTTATTTTATACGGAGTATATTTAAATATATTATATTCTTTCAAATATTCAAAATTACTGAATATATAATTGAACAATTATAATATAATAATATAATATAAAATATATTAGATTGTATAAAATAATATTTTATTTAAAATAAATAATAATAATAGTATATATTTTAATTGTTAATGACATTGGAGTATAAATTTTGAGGAGAGATGAAGAGATGAGGGGAAAGGGAATCAAGTCACAAGTAAAAAGAAGGGAATCAAAAATGGAGCAAGAGGGAAATCAATTACTCCATAGTGAGGAATGAGAATCATTGAAAATGTGTGCCACTCACTAAGGGAATCAAAACTTTTGATTCTCTTTTCCTTTCCCGATTACTCCGAAACAAACGGCCCCTTATTATGTTTCTGATTTGAAGTTTCATATGCTTATTTACCTTATGGGATTAAATTGTTAGCTATTGTTATTAAGCTAATGAGTTGGTATATGCTGTTGATTGACTATCGTGGGCATTGGATGAATTAAGATGAGATGATTGTAATGTCTGCATTAATATGCTTTTCTTACACATTTATGAGTCAGTTTATGTGTGAAATGTGAGACTTGATTTGATGTGGTTTCATAAATTGAAAGTTCAGGTTTCTGAAACAGTGCATTGAATTAGTCCAAGCATATATGCATCTAATTGGATCTTGCATCTTCTATGAGGTTCTTGCTCTTGCATGTTCTATGAGGTTTTTCTTCCATAGGGATCATGTAGTATTTGTGAGTGTTTTTGGTTAAGTAAAACCATTTCTCATCTATATGAATAATGTTCTCCATAAGCTTGAATTTTAGAATGTTGAGATCACTATCAAAATATGGCTTGTAAACTGAAACTCAACCTCAACAATTTATTTGAAACTGTCAAATGATCAGGTTTTATGGCATAGAAAAAGTAATTCTCATCTAATTGTAATTCTTGGATGGCTAATTTTGAATATATGCAGTTTAGGTGTCAAATTTGAATATATGGCACCAAATTTTAATTTCAGTTTCTTTTTCATTTTCCCAGAAAACATTTTAGTAGCTTTTGAAAATTTTGAAACTAATAAAAAAAGTAAAGGGCATAAAAAGACAAAATAATGTACAATTAACTCTAAAACTTAATCCCATCATTAATAATATCTTCAAATGCATTATCTCATTTCTCCCTTGGTTACTGTGCGCATCCCCTTTGGGACTAATAACAATGGACAGCGGGAGTACTAGCTTGTGCCTTGTCGAAATTCGAGGAGGAATTACTTTACGAATTACGACAAATATTACATAAATAAGAGCATAAAAATAATACAATAACTTATTTTGAAATGACAGCAGTATAGTAATTCATTAAATGAAAAAAATATTAAATATACCGAAAAAATAGATTCATGTGGTGCAATGTTCATCGAGTAGTCATACTCTTTTTATATCTCTAGTCATTTGGTATTCGGCCCGCTCTAATTTCAAAGTTATGTCAATAAAGGAAATATTTTCATGTAGTTAAACCTATATTAAGTGCTCGTTTGGTTCAAGTTGGGTAACGAAAACGGAATGGAATCAAGTTAAGTAAGGGAATGATAATGATAATGGTTACTCTTATTGAATGTTTGGTTCAATAGTAAGCACATGTTTGGATCATATTTTTTTGGGTAGGGAAAGGGAAACAATTAATGGATTCCATTACTTCTTGTTTGGTTGGAGTAATATGTTATCCATTTCCCTTACTTGGGGGTAACCCAATCCATTACATTGTTACCCCTCAAGAAGGAGGGGAAACAAAGAGAAAGGAAACCCCTTTACAAGTGACTTCATTTCTACTATTGAACCAAACATTCAATAATAGTAACCATTTCTCCTTGTTTTCCCTCCTTTTTGAGGAGTAACAATGTAATGGATTGGGTTACCCCCAAGTAATGAAATAGATAACTTATTACTCAAACCAAACAAAATGTAATGAAATCAATTACTTGATTCCCTTTCCATACCAAAAAAAACTTGAATCAAACATGGACTAAATGTCAAGCTGCCAATTAGGGTGTTAGTTTAGCTCGAACTCGGCGAGTTGGCCCGAATAGCTCGATAAAAAAAGAGAGTTAGAGCCAAAAAAAATTAACTCAAGAAAAAATAAAGCTTGAATGAAAGCCAAAAAAATAACTCAAATATGGTTAGTTGCCCAATTAACTGATTTTTTTTACATAAATATTGGGATTGAAACGATGCTCACATTTGTATCCAATACAATGTCAAGTGTCTTTAATTAAAAACATTGCATATTTTTTGTTACAAAAATATAATAATTACGAAATTGATTAGGATTGACCTTAATACCGAACGAGTTAAGTGATTGCCATCCTTACCACAAATTTATCATTGCAATATACGCAAAAATATGTCAAAATTGGATTATGCCCTTCACTAGTTTGTTGCAAATCAAAGCATAAATTGGATTGAACCTATGAAAAAATTTCAACAAATTTACTACCCGTATCCTCTTGGTCTAGAAACATGAGTATAATTTTAAGATTAATCGAAAAAATATGCATCAAGTTTAACAAAGAAAAATAATACCTCAAATTTTATTCCTCATTGTGTAGACTGGATGCGTGTCGATGGGAAAGTGTAGAGAGAAGAATGAAGGTTTTGACTTTTGATTATTGCACGTTTTTATTTCTGTGTATTATTAGATGAAAGATACACGTACGAGATCCCGTAAAAACCGCTGAAGATTATTTCTGCGGTTTTTATTTTTTTGAGTTTGACTATTTAGCCCTTTAATATCAGGTAATATAATTATTTTTAATCTTGACCATTGATTGCATCTTGATCAATGGTTCATAATAGTTTCTATATTTCACATTAAGATAGGTTTTCACCATATCTCATCAGGGCATGTACAATGGGAGGTTCTAATCTATGTGGCAAAATTAAGAGTCAACTCTTAAATTTCTTCACCATTGGGGAGCCCAAATATAAGAGCCTGGGCTCTTAAGCTTTTTTGGATCCCACTTCAATTTTTTATAATTATTTTATTGTTTTTCTTTTTTTGTTGTACATTCTTTTAATCTTTTATTGATATTTTATTTTGTTTTCATTCAATTTTCTTTTGTTTTTATTTTTATTAGTTTATATTTATTTATCTTTGCATTACAATATTTCGGCAAAAGAAAAGGGAAAGGGAGCATTGTTCAGAATTTTTTTGAATATAATAAATAAACATACTATTAAAATTATTTAATAATATATATTAAAAAATAAATCATTTAGAAAATAACAATTTAATTTAACAATATTGATATTAATCACAAAATATAATAGATAAACTATACATTTAATAATGATAAAGTATGAAGTGAGACCCAATAAATATTATTAGAGTCCAAAATTAAAGCTCATCATTGTAGAAAATTTCATTTTGAAATTCTTATCTAGGTGACAATTTATAAAGCCCAATTTTAGGCTGTCCATTGTAGATGCCCTCAGTCGGTATTCTCCATAAGTCATTGAGCAACTGCTTTAAATTGCATCGAATTTCGAAAATACTGTTTTTTTCCTTTTCTCCAATCGAAAAATTTCTTCCTTCCCTTATGGTAAACGACGGCGAGCCGCCACCGGACTACAAGCTCTGCGGTTACCTCTGTGCGGTTCTTACAGTTCCCGCCGATGCCTCTGTCCCCCTCGACTCGATTTGCCGCGTCGCCGGCGAGAACGCCCACGCATACTTCGCGGCGGAGAACGGTACCCGATTGACCGTCATTGGCCAATCGGAAGCTCCTGATACCAAACCAACGCCGTCTACGAAGAAGCGGTGGAGCAGAATCGGGATGGTGCACGGATCGATCAGCGTGGTGCATCAATTGCACGTCCTCGTGGCCCACAACTGCTTGAGGATTTTGGCGCGAATTGTGCACGTTTCTCCGCGGGAGAGCGAAGGCGAGGGCGGGAGTAGGGAAGTTAGGGCTGTGGTGTTGGTGGATGTGTACTTGCCGGTTGATTTGTGGTCTGGATGGCAGTTCCCGAAGTCGAGCTCCATTGCCGCTGCGCTTTCCAAACATTTGAGGTGCTTTTCATGGTTTATTGTTTGTAATTTCCCGTCTGTGTTCATCTAATTTCGGCCGTCCTTTTGCGTTTCGGCCGCTGCATTGTTCTTTTGTTTGTTTTGAGATGATCGGCAGCTGCATTGTTGGATGATAGGTTGGGTTTCATTTCCTCCCTTTTGTTGCCCTAGTGGCTTTCTTTTACTAGAGGCTGGTGGTTAATTGGATTATGAAAGGAAATAAGTGATAGGGTAAATCTATTGTGGGTTCTATGAAATTGGGAATAATGGAATGAAAAAGTTTTTCAAAAATTGCGGGTGGGTTCTATACCCACCTATGGACTTGTACCTAATAACCGGAACTCTGGACGTTATAAATATTTTGGCGGTATGGGGCTATCCTGGAAATCAGAGTAATCATCTTCTTTATTTTTCAGGTTTATCTGCTTGCATGCAGAATAAGGATAGAGATAAGTACTTGCATCCATGTTCTTTCTTGCCTTACTGTTCTTTTCATTTCTCTGGACGTACTTATAACTAATTATTCTGTTTCTGGTGTACCTATAAGCTAGGTCAATGCCATGTCATAAAGTTCTTTTGGGGGGTTATAGAGGCTGTGGCTTTTGTTTGGTCTCTAATTTATGAACACTCGATCTCAGTGTGGATGATTGCTTTACGTATTTTGAATGATGTTAGCCCCAGATAGCACTGAGCTGCCTTTTTTTTTTTTCACAAGTCAGTGCTAAATGTTCTTAATATACTCTGAAACTCCAGATTATATTCTTGGGGCAGGGCTTTATCTTGCTTTTGTAATGTAGTTTATGAATATTGCTGGCAGCTATGACTGGGAAGCTAGAGGCTCGATACTCAACTCAATCAGATCGAACCATGATGCTTATTCTGGCATTTGGAATGTAGCTGACTGCCACGTTCTTGGCTGCAAACGACTCTGTAGTGCACCTGGTCCCAAGAAGAAAAAGGTTTTTGAACTTCAGGAAATATTTAAGAGTCTACCCTGTGTGACAGCAAAGGTAGACTGTCCTCATTCAAGAATTCTGCCAGAAGACTCATCCAATGAACCCGGAATCTGGGCGCTATCGGATGATATTTTAATTAACATTCTGACATCATTATGCCCAATTGACCTAGTTAAGGTTTCTTTGACATGCCATCATTTAAGGTACTTGGCAGCATCTATTATGCCATGTATGAAACTTAAACTTTATCCACATCAGCAAGCGGCAGTTGAGTGGATGTTGGAGCGCGAAAGGGATTCTAAAGTCTTGCAACACCCTTTATATATGAGTTTCAAAACTGAAGATGGTTTTGATTTTAATATCAATATGGTTTCTGGTGAAATTGTCACTGGTTCAATTCCTAGAGTTAGGGATTTTAGGGGGGGAATGTTCTGCGATGAGCCTGGACTGGGTAAGACTATTACTGCTCTTTCCCTTCTCCTAAAGACACAAGGAACCTTGGCAGAAGCCCCAGAGGCAGCACAAGTGACCTGGTGTTTGCATAATGGTAGTCAGAGGTGTTGCTATTATGAAGTCAATACGGACAATGCAAACAAGGGATGTGTGCCAGACCGCAACAAAATTGTGGCTCAAAAAGTTCGTAGGGGACAATTTTCTCTAAATGAACTTAGCCCAATGCAAAATTATATCAGCAATGCATCAAATCCTGCAAGGCATCTTAGATCATCTGAGCCAATGCTGGACTCCACTGATTTGATTTCTAATAAAAGACTTAAGCTGACTTGCTCAGCTCCTGTAACTAGGACTGCAGGATGCAGCAATAGCTGGAATAATGTCAAGAGAAATCTTTTGGAGGCATATGAGGAACCATCTTCTAATTCTGAGAAATGCTCAAAAGTTGGGAAGCACGCTAAGAAGGGACATATGAAAAAGATTTCGGCAAATCAAGATGGTTGCTCTCATAGAAGAACTAGCTCTAAGAGGGATAAGAAGATAATGGCAGGTGATTTTGAATACAATGAAAGTTGGGTCCAGTGTGATGCTTGTGGCAAGTGGCGGAAGGTCAGAGATGAGCCTGGGGCAAATAGTTCGACTGCTTGGTTTTGTAGTATGAATAGTGACCCCTCATACCAAAGTTGTCATGTTCCTGAAGAATCCTGGGATGAAAAGGAGCCTATCACGTACCTACCAGGATTCCATGCCAAAGGATGCTCTGGGGGTCAGGAGGAAAATACGACGTTTTTCACTAACGTGCTAAAGGAGCACTACACATTGATCAATTCTGAGACAAAAAAAGCCCTGACTTGGCTAGCTAAACTATCACCAGATAAGCTCATTCAGATGGAAACAGTTGGATTGGTCAGTCCTACTGTAGGAACCTCACTATTTGATACTAGAGTTGCTCGAGATTATCACATAATTTTTGAAGCATTTGGCCTAGTAAAAAGAGTGAAAAAGAAAGAATTGAAGTGGTACTATCCTGGACATCTTCGGAACTTGACTTTCGATTTGGATGCCCTTAGAGTTGCTCTTTGTAAGCCTTTAGACTCGCTTAGATTTTATTTGTCATGTGCAACTTTGATTGTTGTCCCAGCAAATCTTGTTGAACATTGGAAAACTCAGATCGAAAGACATGTCAGGCCAGGTCAACTCAGAGTGTATGTGTGGGGTGACCAAAAGAAAAAGCCTTCTGTTCACAATTTGGCTTGGGACTATGATGTTGTGATAACTACCTTCAACCGTTTGAGTGCTGAGTGGAGTCCCCCTAAAAGGAGTGTATTAATGCAAGTACACTGGCTCAGAATCATGTTGGATGAGGGGCATACTCTTGGCTCAAGTCTTAACTTGACAAACAAGTTGCAAATGGCAATTTCGCTGGCTGCCACGAATCGCTGGCTGTTGACAGGTACTCCAACTCCCAACACTCCTAGCAGTCAGCTTTCTCATCTTCAACCTATGCTAAGATTCCTCAAAGAAGAGCCATTTGGGCAGAATCAAAAATCATGGGAAGCAGGTATAGTAAGGCCGTTTGAAGCAGAGATGGAAGATGGCAGGTCACGTCTGCTGCAGTTACTTAAGAGATGCATGATTAGTGCCAGAAAAATAGACTTGAAGGCGATACCGCCTTGTTTAAAAAAAGTGACGTTTGTGGACTTTTCTGAAGAACATGCAAAGAGTTACAATGAGTTGGTAGAAACAGTTAGGCGTAATATTTTAATGGCAGACTGGAATGATCCATCTCATGTTGAGAGTTTGTTGAACCCAAAACAATGGAAATTTCGGGCAGCTACTATAAAAAATGTAAGGTTATCCTGCTGTGTGGCTGGACATGTTAGAGTAACAGAAGCTGGTGAAGATATTCAAGAAACTATGGATGTCTTAGTTGAGAATTGCCTGGATCCTATGTCACAAGAGTATGGTCTAATTAAGTACTCTCTCTCATATGGTGGCAGCTGCGTGAGGTAGAGTATGCTTTTAAGTTTCATGTCCTGTTGATTTCACATGATACAGATAGCATATTGATACATTTTGCTTGTATTTATCATGACAGGTGCGGAGAATGGTGTCGTTTACCTGTCATTACACCCTGTAGGCACCTTTTGTGCCTTGATTGTGTTGCTTTGGACAGTGAGAGGTGTACATTTCCTGGCTGTGGCTACTCATATGAGATGCAGGCTCCGGAGGAGTTGGCTCGGCCAGAGAATCCTAATCCTAAATGGCCTGTGCCAAAAGATCTGATTGAGTTGCAACCTTCATATAAGCAGGTAAACATATGCTTGTTTTTTATGTATTAATAGGCCCGCATTTCAATACATTGGCAAGAAACACCACTTTAATATATAGTTTCAACAGCTCAGACTAAGAAAGGGAAATAGGTAAAAAATCACAATGTTGTTTTTGCTGCCGACAACATGTAGCAAATCTTCTAGGCTTAACCTCTTCTCTTTACAGCTTTAAGCAATTTTCTTCTTTTTGCTTGGTCCCAAGAACTTCTTTCCTCTTCTATTCAAAAAAGAGCTAGCAACTGATTCATGGAGCCTAAATTATTGACTGAAACTTAGTCAAAATTCCTATAATAATGTTTGAATAGGAGTGAGAAACCTTTCAACAGTTTGCTTGTTTGAGGAAACACCCTTCTTGAAGAACCCATTGATGGCAGAGTTAATCATTTTCGTGTATGTCTTTGTTTATGTTTGATTACCCCAGTTGCTATAATCTTAAAGTGGCTGGTTTTTAATGCAGGATGACTGGAATCCTGATTGGCAGTCAACATCTAGCAGCAAAGTAACATATTTAGTTCGTCAGTTAAAACACTTGCAAGAAAGAAATATGATGATTGGATACCCTACTGAAAATAGGGAGGTTATGCCTAGTGATAGCAGTTTCTCCTCTAAGGTAAACTATTCCAACACATTGCCAGAGCAAGAAGCTTGCTATAACTCTAGAAATGGGTGGAGCCGCAATGGCTTGGAGAAAGTTATTGTTTTCTCTCAGTTCCTTGAGCATATCCATGTAATCGAACAACAGGTAAATTTTTATTAGACTTACACTTATTCTTACTTTCTACTTTCTCAAGTTAATAAGATAATCTATTTATAAGAAAATATCCCAGTTAAGCACTGCAGGAATTCAATTTGCTGGAATGTACAGTCCAATGCAGTCTAGCAACAAGGTATATTCCAGTTTGCTTTGAACTTCTATGAATCTAGGACTGCTCACTTCTGGTTTTGCTTACTTGCTTTTCACTGTTTCCATCTCAGATGAAATCACTAGCAACTTTCCAGCAGGATCCAAATTGTATGGCTCTCTTGATGGATGGAAGTGCAGCTTTAGGTCTTGATTTAAGCTTTGTGACTCATGTCTATCTAATGGAACCTATATGGGATAGAAGGTAAGAGATAGAAATCACGTATTCATGTATTGTGACTCTTGGTAAGTACCTGAGATATTAGTTCCTTAAGGCAGCCTTCCAGATTAATTAAGTCTCATTGCTACTTGGCAAATGCTAAAACTGTTGGTTATTTCATGATGTCTTTGCGAACATGTGATGGTCTCTGAGATTATAGGACCTAGTAGATCTCTACCTTGTGTTTATATTGACTGGTTTTTCTTGTTATGGAATTGATCAGTATGGAGGAGCAAGTTATTAGTCGTGCTCATCGAATGGGTGCAACACGCCCTATTCATGTGGAAACATTGGCAATGAATGGCACTATTGAAGAGCAAATGCTGAAATTTTTACAGGTAGTCATTTAGTCTCCCAAACGATTAGGCACTTGGAGAGTTGGAGGTCATGATATTTGAGTGTTGAAAGATTTGACATTCAAAACAGTGATTATCCATGTCAACTCATTAGTTGGGTATTTCTGCTTAATCTCACAAATAGTGGAAATGATACAAGTGGCTTGCCTTTTATCTACTACTCCACAGAATCCCTTTTATCTCTCTCGCTATGCATGTTTGTTGTGCTTTCGGCCCATTGGTGCTCATCTGATTTCTTAATTGACTTAAAAAAAAAACTAGCGACTTACCATGCTTCCCATAAGCAGAAGTAAACCCAATGGGTGCATGCGAAGGTTACTTTTTCCACCCTCTTTCAGTGTGTTGTTTTCACGTTGTCTGCTTCTGCAACCTACCTTTGATTAAGCTTGTCACTGCTTCGTCCTATGTTTAAGTTTCCAAGTTAAAGATAGACTTATAAAGAGAGAGTAGAATTCTGGTTTTATGTCGCAGGTTATAAATTCTTTAGTAAAATGGCTTTGTATTGTTGATAAGGGGTGCGACTTCCTGGGAAAGTAAAACTAGGCAATCGAAATATTTCTGGGATTTACCTGAATCAAGCGTCAGGAGTAGTGATTGTTGATCAAAGTTCTTTCCTGAACTGCTCTTGAACTTGTAGTGGACACAGATCATCCATGCATTTGCTATACTGGATTAGGTTTTCTAGAACGATACCTTTTCATCTGACACTATCATTTATGTTTACTTGTTGATTTGATCTGAAACCTTGCTCGGATTATCATCCGTCATTTGTGTAACGAACATATGATGTCTACTCTTGATTAGGATGGCAACGAATGCAGAAGGGCATTGAAGGAAGAGCTTGGTACGAGTGATTGCGATGATGAAGGGTCGCACTCAGTTAGTACAGAACACGATTTTGCTGAGAGCAATTACTTAGCCCACCTTAGTTTTGTCCGAACAAAATCCAGGACATAATAATATAAGGTGTGTGATTTTAGCCTAAGTATCTTGATTTCTCTCATTTTTTTTTCTTTCTTTATTTTATTTTTTAGGATGTAATCATTTTGAATCATTCCTACTATTAGCATTCTCACCTCTCTCTCTCCCTCTGGGTGTAATTGGTAGCCTCATGAATCTCTTATTTTGATAATTAATTCAATTTTTGAAATATTGTTTGTTTTAGTATTTAATTCAAGTTTGAGTAATATTAATGTTTTGAAAGTTTTCATCTTTTTTTTGGGCTAATAGCCTTAATACCCGAACTTTGTCCGAGTTTTGCACTCTAATTATAAAATATGCCTATAAATATACTATAACCTTGGATTCTTTCTCATTTTTTTGTTGGAAAAAATTTGATTGAGAATTTAAAATGATATGTCAATGGAACCGACATAATAGTGTCAAAACAACGTCGTATAAAAATAATGTCGTTCTTATTATTACAAATTGAAAGTAATTAAAAGACTAAATAATAAAAATAATTAAACGATATTGTTTTCACTAAAGCGATGCTGATTGATTCCCATATCAGATTTTTCTTTTAATTGTTTTAATCATTTTGACATATTTTCTGTGAGATCCATTGCAATGTCAATTTAAATTATACGTCATTTTTTGCTAGGAGAAAAAAAATGAGTAAAATCAAAAATTTATGTATTTCTATGCAAATTTTATAATTAGGATGCAAAACTAAAATTGGAACAAAGTTTGGGTTTTTAGAGGCTATAATCCCCTTTAATTTTTTGTGTGTCATACTTTTCACAATTGTTTAGATTATAAATAAAATAATACTCCTTCCGTCCCATAGTAGTGAATGCAATCGATTGCCTTACTGGTCGTCTCAAAGAAATTGTTCTATACTTAAAATGGAAACAACAATGTTTTACTACACATATGTCCATCAATATCAAGTACTACTATATTTTATTCGCAACTTCTACTTTAATGCCTTTAAAATATCACTTTCTTTCTACTTTTATTATAAACAATTTATTTTTTCTTAACATTTGCACTTGGCTACGAGAACTATTTCATTGAGACGGAAGAAATATATAAATGTGGTTATAAGTATTTTCTAATAATAGCTAATCTTGTATGCAAACTTCAAAATTAATGATTCAGATCAACTTTTTTAACAGATGTTTGAAGAAAGGCTTAGTGGCAAATATATGCAATCTTTTTAAATACTTCAGCGTTCAAGCACTAATATTACGGTAATATGATTGCAGGCACGTAAATTTGTAATTTAAATTAGAAGCACACGATAGTATACTTCTACACTAGGATAAGATGTGCAATCTATTTGAATAATAACGAGTGACGTGCTATTTAAATTCATCAAAATCTGACAAATTTGAAAGTACAATAACTTACAAATTACGAAAAACTTTAATTAAAAGGGAAGGAAAAAAAAAAAGGAAAAAGATATGCATCTTATAAAAAATTAAAACTTTAAGATATTTATACATGTAAATCTTTTAAAATAATCGTTTACAATAAATAGCTCTATATATATCAAAATTTTCGTTGTGTAGTGCAGAAGTATATATAGATATCTGCACAGATCATAAATGACTCCCAAAATAGAAACAAATCCTGATTCTTTGATTCATCTTAGAAGTCACGTCTGATTCTGAATTTTCGAAAATCCAAACTAATATTTAAAATTATGCCACTTCCTATATAGTCATATTTTTCACTTATTCCTTGTTCTCCCTCCGGCTCACGATTTCTGAGCCCTTTATTTTCGTGATAAGAGTGTTAAAGTGTAGGGATGTAATGTGCTTTATGTATTTAGGCATATTTTAAAACTAGAGCATCATAGATGTATAAAAACATATTCATGTTTGATCTTAAATGGAAGATCGTATCAAAACCTTTAATTTGGTATAGAAATTATAAAAATCGAATAACAAACAAGAAAGTTATGATAGTTTAAACTTTTAAGATTTAAATTATATTGGAATACGTGCTGAGAGGTGAGTAGATGACAAGATTTAATTAGATAATGTTAAGTGTAATAAGACGTTTACTAATTGTACAATTAATATGCTAATTATTTTCTATAAGGGAAATGAGTTATAAATCTTGAGACGACCCAATAAGAAAAGAAACTCATAAATCGTGAGCTGGATGGAGTATTTTTCTAAATAATCGCACAATATTCGATCTTTATCACAATATTATTGCACATGTAAGCCTATCTTGAGTAGTAATTCAATTTCAAAAAAGAAACATCTATCTTGAGTTGTTGCTTTTCTTAATTAATCTCAATATATTCTATTTTAAGACAAAAAAACATTGAACACCTCCAAATCAAGACCCCTACCGAAAAGGGTATTAAAAAAGTATTCCCATTTTCTTTCAAAAGTTGTAGCATTAGTGAACTAAAATAAATGACAACCTATAATAGTATATGATAAATAAATAAATAAATAAGGTTGGTATATTGAATTTTGATATGAAGACGAATTAAATAAAAATAAATGAAAAGTCAAAATTAAAAATAATCAGAAAAATCACGATATTGGCATGTTACCATAATAATGAAAAGGTGAAGAGAAACAATATTGTAGCTCTAGATTGTCAAAGAGCCAAAGAATCAAATATTTTATTTAAATTCAAGATCCTTTGTATTATTTTATTTTGAAAAAAAAAAAATCAAATCCAAGAAAAAGCGAGGTAAAAATACTAAAGAAAGTTCATTGCTTCTTCTGCAATTCAAAAATCAACTTAGAGAAATCATCAAGATTCTGAATCATATCCTGATCTCTCCAATCTCTTCATATCTTCGAGTATCTCTCTCTCTCTCTTTCTCTCTCTAAACCTCTCCTCATATATATAATCAATTGTTCATCATCATTCACATCACCATTGCTTCCTTCAATTCTCTCTCTCTCATAATCATATCCTCATCTCAAAATCTCATTTCTTTCTCTGTGTTTTCTTCAACTCTTCTTCTCAAAAGGAATTAATCATGAATGGATTAGCAGCAGAAACTCAGTTTCATGTTCTAGCCGTTGATGATAGTATCATTGATAGAAAGTTGATTGAGAGATTGCTCAAAACTTCTTCTTATCAAGGTCAGTTCATTATTAATCTTTATATTTTTCTTAAATTTATAGTTTCTTTTCTCCCCTTTTTTTTTTTTTTTTTGTTGGTTTAATCTTATGCTGATTTTTGTTGGTTTATTTATTAATTGCAGTTACTGTTGTGGAATCTGGAGTCAAGGCTCTTGAATTCTTGGGATTGGTTGATGATGAAGATGATGAAAATTCAAACACTGATGATTCATATTCAAACTCTCACAATCATCATGTATGTTCTTCTTCTTTTTTTTCTTTCTTCATTTTATTCAATCATTTATTAATATATAATTAAATTAAATTTCATTAACTAATGAATCATCCACTTTTGTTTTTCTTCTACAGAGAGTTGATATTAATCTGATCATCACAGATTACAGCATGCCAGCAATAACCGGTTATGATCTTCTCAAAAAGATCAAGGTACTTAATTAATTACTCAAATTCCAAAAACCCATTTCTTAAACACATTTATAAATCAAGAAACAATAATCTAACATGATACTATTATGAAATTATTTGCAGAAATCAACATCATTGAAAGACATCCCAGTAGTGATAATGTCATCAGAAAATGTGCCATCAAGAATAAACAGCTGCTTAGAACATGGAGCAGAAGAATTCTTCCTCAAACCAGTTCAACAATCTGATGTTAATAAATTGAGGCCACATTTGATGAAAGGGAAAAACAAGCCAAATATTAACAAGAGAAAGCCTGTTGAAGAATGCCTTTCCCCTGATAGAACAAGAACAAGATTAAATGATGACTTGGAATCAGACCTATGATTTAATTTCTTTTTTATTTTCTTAATTAGTATCAAAATTTTGAGTAGAGTCTATTGTAATTTTTATTTTCCTCTTTCTAGGCAGACAATGTTCTAGAGGATTGTAGAGCAATACATATATTCTGATTTATTTATGTGTACATATCATTATAAATGGAGAAATTGAGGGCCATTTTCAATTTTATGTTTTGCCACTCTTTTACTTTATTTAGGCTTCTGTAATTTATGGCAATCATAAATCCCTTTAGAAGATTCAATGAATTAAATTTTTTAGAGAATGAATTTTAGTTTTTTGGATTCGTTAATTTTTTTATTTATGGCAACATATAATTCGAAAATCCTGTTTAATATAAGCCGATTTGAAGGTAGAATAGAATGACCAAATCAAAGTGAATATTTTGAAAAGCTATTTTGAACAACCTAAAAATGTTGAACCCTTTAATTATATCAACAGCTGTATACATGCATCTTCCTCTTTTTATTAAAAAATAAAATAAAAATCCAAATAACTTAATTATGTTGGTATATATATTCTCCATTTTGACGAAGAGACGGCGTGTACTTAAAAACTATAAAAAAAAAAATTATGATATAAACAAAGCTAAGCAAATCTCCAACACAATCTCAATAATTGATATGTTGAGGATTTTCCCCTTGTTTTTAATTGATTACAAGAATCAAAATCAACGACTTTTCGATGACTTCCCCACTACCTTTAGGTCGGTGACTTCAATGCGCCAACTTGTCACAATTTTTAAATTCTTATTATCTTAATTAGACATTTTTCATGGCTTCAGGGTTGTCATTGAGCATGCTATCACTTTAATCATGTTATTGCTTTGCCTATAACAATATAATAATGTAGTTATTTAATTTCTAAAACAAATACTCCGTAGTAGTTATTTTTATAATCGAGTCAAAGGAATCACTCGCTTTGCAAGCCTAAATATTTCTACATTAGATCTTCATTTTTTCTTCAAATATTACATTAGATCTTTCTTTTTTACATAACATTTAAGTCACCTCTACCCCCTTGATATTTTGTATATGATGGTTATTCTTATATGCTCCGATGTTTGCCATAGACACACTCAACATGTCCACAATTGATGTGTCAATATGATATATAAAGAAGCTAACACAAAAATATATGAGATCCTAACAATTAATTGAAAAAAATTGCCAACATAACATTGTCACATAAATAAACGTATGCATGTAAGACTTGAAGCAGGGAAATAATTCACATAAATAAACGCATGCAGAATTAACATATTGTAACGTAAATTCCAACCAAAATTATGCACAGCCTGGTGAGCTAGAGGAAAATCCGACTATATACTAGCAGCATCATAAATCTCGATAATGAAATGTATCAGCAGGAAGAAAATCGGGTTCTGAATTATCATAAAAATTTTGCTAAAATTTACAATACAACAGAGTTCTAGCAGCTGTTTCCTTGGTCTAAAAAGAAGAAGATATACAAAAATGATCCATCTTCTACTGGTGAGATTGGCCATGCGGAGGGGGGCCCGGAGGTAGGGGTGGATGCATCCCAGTTGGAAGATTGTAATTTCCAGGACCATTTGGATTTCCAGGCTGCAGGAAAAATAGCATAAACATTATTATGGAAACCTTCATTTCAATGATTGAGAGAAATATTAACGAAAACAAATAGAGTTTTCCAGAGCTAGGGACAAGAAGAACTATGCAATGGACATGATAAGAATAGTAAGGTGAATAAAATCAAACAAAAAGGCTCCGGATCCAACAAAAAAAAAAAGTGAAGGCAATTGTTAGAATGCAAATCGGACATCCCTCAGCAGGCCCGTACTTCGATAGTAAATCAATCAAATATAAACATTCATATAAATTAAGTGAGTCTGCCTTATTCTCTTCGACAGGCAGCACATCATAACTAATATCCAGGTTTATGAGTTGTACAATAGATATATATTCCAAACCCATATATTTAATTTAAGCATGATGAAGAACTACGCAAAAAACATTATGAATATGGGTTGTGCAGAATCATAGAAGTCAGGTTCCAGCAATAAATTACATGTCAAGGCATCAATGTTATTACCACAAGAGGAACCATTAGGGGAAAAGACAAAACAATGTGAGCATACTATCACTACAGAAGATATCTTGCCTAGAACATCTCAAGTAATACTCGCACCTGGTAAGGATTAATTCCAGGCATCATTGGCATCTGGCCAGCTGGGGACCTGTTAAAGGGTTGGAACATTTGGTTACCAGCTGGAGGCATAGGACCAGATCCAGAAGGCATGGGGTTCATTGGCATAAAGTGGCCTTGCTGCATTGGAGGAACCATTTGATTCATACCACCTTGCTGCATCCCCTACAATGGAGGAAGCAGTGTCAGTTATGTTTGTATGCAAGTTACTATAGAGTATAATATATACATATACAGAGATATATAGATGATAGTAGAAATAGTTTCATACCATTGGACCAGGCATTTGACCTGGCATTGAAGGCATAGGCATAGATCCTGGTGCATTGGGAGATGGCTGTAGCTGGGGTGGAGGTCGAGATAAATGAGGAGGATGTGGCAACAAAGGCATCTGATGCGAAGGAGGTTGCATATTTGGTGGCATTGACATGTGCTGAGGAGCATTTTGTTGATAAGGCGACTGTTGCTGTTTGCCTGCAAGAAGAGAGGGATGTGGACCAGGTGGAAGTGGAGGTGGCACTGAAACTGACATAGCCGACTGTTTTTGATCTCCTTGAGAAGATGAGTCAAGTAGAGGCATGGCAGCTCCAATCCCTGGGATTGTTCCTTCATTCCGAGTCCCAAATGGCCCAGGAGTTGGTGGGGTATCAGCCACCTGGAAAGGAACAGGAACACGGCCTCCCATAGTGATGTCATAACCTACTCACAAAATTTAAATTTTTTTCATCAAGACACGTGTTTAAACATAATTAATAAAGCAGCACCATTAGCAATCAATAAGAGTGAAAAAATCTACATGACGCTGCTTATGTTAATGAACTCAAATCAGAGGGTTCATCATGAAACTATTTCTGGTGGTATGATAACATAAATCAAAATGAAATAAGAACCAACTTTCTAGAGAAACTCTGGAATGACCGGACACACAAGCAGCATAATAATATTAATAAATATTTAAGAACAGCTCGGGTCAAAACCTGGATTTAGTCCCGTGTTATATTTCTCGCGGGCCGGATCACGGGCTGGATCCCCAGGCCTATTTCTGCACCAAAATTTTGTTGCATGATCGTTGCCACCACTGCACAAAAAATAATCTCAATCAACACATTGCCTTGGATCCATAGTTAATTAGCCCGGTCACTACATTTACAGCAACACAATAGCTATAACCAAATTGGCTTTCCCTAACAATCACCAATTAGCAAGTAAAACAGTTCTCCCCTATATGGTTGCTTGAAAATATATATTAAAAGAAAACAACTGAACTTTCAACCATGTAGGATGCAAGATACATGAATTCCAGTTCTTGAAGCCCTTGTAAACAATGGGAAATCAATTACTACGTGGTTTTTGCAATTATTTGCCTTTTCTTTCTCTTATTTACCACATTGCCTTTCTGATATGTAAAAATGGAGAAACACGAGTTATTTTCAATACCTCATCCAGGGAAATCAAATTGTGAAAGTTTGTTCTAGAATACACAGGTATTTGGCAGAATTAGGCTCTAGAGCATGTTCTTGTACAAGTTATATCAAAGAAATTGATTTTTCACTGGTAAATCTACAGAACAGAAAAAGCAGTTAACAAACTGGGATTCACAAAAGAAATTAGCATATGTTTTACTACCTCCATCCCATGTAAGAAGTCCACTTTGCTTTATGCACGTATGTCCACCAAAACCTAGTACGAGTTTTAAAATATAATTTTGTAGTATCGTTTTTTTTACGGGATACTATGAGTGTCATAGTATCCCGTAAAAAAAACGATACTACAAAATTACATTTTAAAACCCGTACTAGGTTTCGGTGGAAATACGTGCTAAATAGTAAAGTGGACTAAATATATGGGATGGAGGTAGTAACAGACAATTGTTTAAGCATAAAAACAGTTGCAAGATTTTGGAAGTGATATGATACAGATGACAGTGTTTTAAGTCTTATCCTTTTCCTTTTTTCTCATGACACAGTTTGTTTACTCACCCTTATATACTATAGTCAGAATCTCAATAGTATCCATCAAGGCAATCTTGCAAATCCAACCACAAATAGTGAACAGTCAAAATAATTCTTTGTGGATAAATCAATACCTGCAAAGAAGGTAGCCTATAGGATGCCATGCAAGGTCCCAAACACTGTTATCATGCGCATTCTGTATCTCAACCTGAGGAGTATCATGCCTGCACAGAAAATAAGTTATTCCAAGGCTAAGATTTGAATTTAAAAAAATGCAAAGATGTTCACCGCTGCATGGAGGACGGGAAAGAAAGTAAAGTAGGAATTGTTCCAAGTACTTTTAAAGAATGGTCTTTTACTTTTAAAAAATTAAGGAAGTCTTTAAGTTTCTCTTCTCAATGTAGTAAGTTCCATCTATAGTCAAATAGAGCAAAACAGACATTGAGAATTCTTGGATTAACATCAAACTTCTACCGTCACTTCTGATATTTTTTGTAAAAAATGGAGAAAGAGGTCGGTAAACATCAAGACACTTCAAAATCACATGAATTGATATCATCGCTCCCAAAGGAAGCCACAAAGTGAAAGTTATAACAGCAAAAAGAATTATTCAAATATCGGGCATACATGCTTTAGCTAGAAATGAACTGATATTGCAAGGATGAAGGTAAAGACTTTACCCAACTAGCCAATGGAATATTGATCCGTCAAAACTACCGCTGACAAAATATTCCTCATGAAATGGGTGCCAAGCCAATGCTGCGACAGTAAGAGTCATAATATAAGGCTGACATGAAACGGCAATTCTATCACACTTCATTACAGATATTTCAAACAATATGTGATCAAGAGTCAAAGTTGCTCCAAATGACATAATTAGCAAAAAGAAAACATTGGTTGGCAAAGGATAGAGTGCAGAGTAAGACATTAAAATCCAGTAAATACAGTTAGGCTTCTTTTAATTATCTTTGGGCAGCATCGGCCAATAGCCCATCTCAATAAATTACCAGACAAGATTCCAAGATATAAGTCTCTTAGTTTCCAATTTATTATACTGTTTATTTAAAAGATACTTTTGGACTGTCCTCTACTTCAGAAAAACCATGTTCTTGCACTGAGAGAGCTGATATCTTAATTAATTGAGCATCCAGAAGCCATTCTAGATCACAAGGTTTCGTGTTGAAATAAGTAGTGATCTTTATTTCAGACAAAAAAGAGGACAAAGTCTGTATGCATGCTCCAAGTCAATTAAAAGGCATTTGATCTTATAAGAATTTTCATACCAGTGACGTCCTTTCGATGTCCACGAAATGATTCAAGCTCCTTCATAGCCCGTATATCATAGAGCTGTGAACAAATTACACATCTAGAGTCAAGGAGACGGAATATATGCAGGTAATTAGTTTTCCATATAGATTTCTTTATTGAGCAGTTCTGACCCTTATTACTGCCCTTCATCAATTTTTGGTAGATAAACGTAGCGACCTTAGAATTTCAAGGCGTCTAGAAGTGAAAAATAATAAGCTTACCTTGATTATTTGATCCTTCGAAGACGTTAAAACCCAGTTACCATTTTGATTCCATTTCACACAAAGTACAGTATTTTTGTGCCCATGACTGCAACATAACAATAACATTTGCAACTCAAATATAATGTTCAGCAAAAGCTATAATTTAGCTTAAAGGATGAATAGTAACATTACAATGAAGAGAGCTCTCTCCCAGACTTAGCATCCCAGAGTTTGACAAGGTTGTCTTTCCCACCTATGAAAAGTCCATACAAAAGAATAAATGATATTGATCTCATGCACTATGAATTTTCCACTATATTAGAAGAAATTAAGCACGGACCAGAAGCCAACAATGACTTAGTAGGATGCCAGTCAACACACTTTACATCCCAACCATGGCCTGCCTGAGTTCAAAAGAAGAAGAATTCTTAGGTTATACCATGCACTATCAGTGTTGAGAGTACTTGATTGATTTGAACTAATAAAGACCATTAATTTATATGTACATAGTTTAGATAATTTGATCACATTACCGGATAACGAGCTTTCCTCTTGGCACCTAGCGAAGTCCCAAACTTTGACTGTGGTGTCATCAGAACAGGAACAGAACTTCAAATCTGTCCTACAGAAACTGGTCAAAAAGTCACAGAACAAGGTCAGAATGAGTATCACAAGCAATAAAAAGAATAACTGAAACTGGAAGAAACACTAGTCAGGAAACCAGAAAAGGCTGCCAAGGGAGTGCCAAATACGTAGAGTCACCCTTAGTTCTTTTCAGCCTCAACAATCATCATATGACAAGAGGATTTTGTTATGTGAGCAAGAATATAAAAAATTAAAAATTAAAAATTAAAAGCATCATTGTTTGAGAAGTGAGAACAAACTGAAACCATGCCCACGATGGCAAGCAAGGTAATTTACTATAAAACCAGCTTTGAGCACAATATTTGTACCTTAAGCCACGGATTGATTCTTTATGTGCAGATTTATTAGCTTTCACATTATTCATGTTATTTTGCCAGTACCTGCAATCAGATAAGATCAATTTGTAAACCATATTAATGATGAAGTCCTTGAATTCATTTGCCAAACATGAGTTACTTTATAGAACCACCATCATCACCGGTGACCATCCAGTTCTCGTTATAACTCCATATCATAGATCTGACTGCTTGCTCATGAGCCTGCAACTCAAGAAATACATCATGCATCTCTCTTTTACCAAAAGTTTTACCATGTAGCAGCTATATAATTTATAATACCTGCAATATCATTTCAAAATTAAAAGATTGGCCATTCCACAGAGTAAACTCCCCACTTTGAGATCCAGTTATAAGACGTCTCCCACTGGGTGTCCACTGCGAACAAATTTGGATCCAAACTCATTACACCAGAAGTGAGAAACTTGAGTCAACATCTAGGTCTGGGATATTATATAAGATCTCGCAGTAGAAAACAAATGGAAAAGGAAAGAAGCAATAACACAAAATAAGTAGATTCTAATTTTGGATGTACAAGTAAAAGCATAAACTGCAATCATATAAACATCAAAGTAAAAAAACATTTTAATCATGAAAAGAGAATATTCGGAATTTTGTAAGCATTTGTACTTCTCATCCGACTATTTCTCTCACGCAATCCTATTGTCAAAACTCACCAGCATAATAATACAACAGCTGAACAGTGAACTTCCAATACTAACATTATGCCAGTTAAATAAAATACACAAGGCCCGATACTGCCATCAGCTCATAACTCTAACTTCTTTTTATTGCACCTGCTTCCTCCTTTGTTCCCTTATTAATCATTATTTAGACTAACTGACTGGGTTGCATTATATTTTCCATATCATATTGCCAGCCAAGATGTCTAACACAACTCATAATTTTCATTCCAAATTCCAAATTCTAGGTTTAAAATCCCATATCTACTGTTTATTGTTTATCATTTGATTGTAAGTAAGTCAACATCAATTACATAATCAAAGTAATCTTCTCTTCCTGTAGTCAGATCAAAGAAATTCAGCATGAGGGAATCAGCTGGCCTCCAAGAAGTTAAGTTCCCAAAGCGGTAAGAGAGAAATGAAAAGGTTGGTTTTGTCAAAACGCATATACTTGCCCAACAAACAAGAAATCTATTCAGCATAGACAACCTAGTAGTTGGATACTATGATGAGAACTGTTACATCCCCCAAATGCATAAACAAAGACAGAATGATAAACATGCAATATTGGAAAATACATTAAGAAATTGAGATTGGTTCCTCAGCTCACCAAAACTCTATTGATAGAACATCTGTTTTTGTTTAATGATGTGTGTACAAACTTTGCTGCAAAACTAATAGATGGGTTATCTAAGTAGGCAACAGTAGGCAACATCTGCAAGATGGTAAACAAGAGGGGAAAAAGAGTAGCATCAGCAATTAGTGACAAGTGTGAAGAAGAATAGATGGTTGTCAAGCTACATGATTGATGATAAACAGTGTAACAAAGTTAGTCTTGAGTGATGTACTTACATCTATAGCTGCTGCTGGGGTGGGTTGCAATATTGTCCTATCCTTTGAATCTCGCTGGAACATGCGAATCTGCCAAACAATGGGAGACATGAGCCCATATGGAGATATCACAGTTTATTTCAAATGCACACGTAAATGCAACTGAATTTTTTTTTGAAAGATTACAAACTAAGGGGTAATAACACTTTCTCCCCCACGCTATCATGCTTCCAGAGTTGGCTGCAAGATCTTTTTATCCCACTACCTCGCCACTGAAACTACAATTTCTAAACTTGATCACCCAAATTTTACAATTTTCTACATGTTACTTTTTAACTGGCTCCATTGTTTATGAAGCAAGCCTATCGGTACTTCAGTTATCCATACCAGACATGCATATCAAAGTATTACAAGTAAGTGACACAATACAATACCAAGAAATCGTATCACCTGCATATACCGCACAACAGTGCTTGTATAGTCAACTGCCCGTCGCTGTCCAATTTTCCGCATTCTTTTCCCACCAAAATTGTCAGAGTGAGCTGCACCATGTTAAGAGCCAGAGTAAGTTCTACAATCTCAATAAGCAAACTTGAGATCACCATTTTATCCCACAAAATTAAGGCTTCCTATGAGTAGAGTATTTCATATTTCGAGTTTCTTCATGCAGTCCAGTACAGTTTTTAGACTTATTTAGTTAGAATCTTGTCTATTCCTACAGGAAAAACACAAGATGTTATTTGGCAATTTAGGAAAATAGCAGGTAATTTATGATGCAACTAAAAAAAAAAAGTCAGACAAAGACATACTTATGGTAATATGTAAACTAAGCAAATATCAATGGCTTATAATACATTACTCATTAACGAGGTAAAAGCAATAACAAATCACAATCAACACTACAGTCGTTGAATAAACCAGACATGTGAACAAAGCCTGTCATTCAATAGGAATGGATCTTCCTGGTTAGAACTTCTAAACCAAAATGGTAAAAGACCCTGAAACTTCATGTTAGATATGGGCAACATTCAACTAGCTTTGGAGCTTCTATAAGTGTACAGGCCTGCTTCAAAGCTTGGATTTTAAGAGATACTCCCTCCATTTCATCTAAATTGACACCTTTCTTTTGGCTTTTCTGGCACGTTTTTCCACGGTTCTCGATGATGGGTTTTAAAATGGATTTTTGAAGAATTCTTTCTTTTACGGGATACTACAACAGTTGTAGTATCCCGTAAAAGAAAGAATTCTTCAAAAATCCATTTTAAAACCCATCATCGAGAACCGTGGAAAAACGTGCCAGAAAAGCCAAAAAGAAAGGTGTCAATTTAGATGAATGGAGGAGTATTTACTACAGAAAATATGCATTCTGCAATCTGCAGCTAGTACCTATGATGAACATGAATATAATCGGCAATCCAAAAGCCAAAGGTACGAGCATCCAGAAAAAATGAAAAGGAAAAAAAAAAATGCATCTCTAACCATCATACTGCATCCCAGGGAAAGGTGGCTGAGCGTTTGAGTGGTGCTGGTGCTGGTGCTGCTGGTGAAATTCAGGCGGCGGAGCGTTAAGGGTAGTGGATGAAGCAGAGGGCTGCCGCATTATCTGCGGAGGCGGTGGACCCTGCGGGGGGTGCGGGCCCCTCTGGAACTCATGCTGCTGCTGTTGGTGCATGAATTGATGGGGATTTGGGTGCTGCGGCGGTGGCGGCAATGGAGGTCCCGACGGCGGGCGCTGGTGGTGCTGAGGATCACTCCCGTACATCATTGGATAACAATGGCGAATTCGAGCCGGGAAAATTATGGGATCTGCGGCCTAGGGTTTTAAGGTTTTGAGAATGGGGGAGAATACGTAGTTCGGATTATTGAATTTTTGTGACAGTGGCATATGCGCAGGCGTAATTTCGCTCTGCCAGAACTATTCGTTTGCCGAGTTACATTTTTGCCCCTACATCCACATCGTATGAATGCACTCGGAATTCCTTTTGTATTTTGATCGAGTTCCTTTTTTGAACCTGGCATTATCAATTTATCAATTAAATATTTTTAGGGATGAAAAATAATCAAATCTATCTATATCTATATATATATATAAAAGTCAAGTAGTGGCTTATAGAATATAGTGGCTTATAGAATAAGTTGACGCCAAAATACAATCTATTTTTTAATATTATATTCATAGATTAGGGTCTAATATTTGATGTGCATTTTGTGATAAAGATTATTTAAATATAAATTTTATTGATATTTATATGTTTCACAATTTTTATTTTGAAAAATGTATTAGATCATCATTTATATATATATATATATATATATATATATATATATATATAGGAAAGATGTCATATGAAAACTAATTCAAGTGTGAAACCTAAAAACCAATAAGAGCCCTTGAATTTGTGTCATCATGTGGTTAGGATTGAGTAGGATTTTCTGTTTTTAATTACCTTTAAATTATTTTTATAACCAAAGCAGGGGTATTTATGTCTTTTACTGTTGAACTTCATTCTCTCAATGTTGAAGCACCTGTACTTCTCCACCACTTTCTTCATCTCCCTCAATTTCTCAAGGCCTCTATCGTCAGCCAACTCTATTAGAGCATATCAGAAATCGAAAAAGACATGTAGCTCTGAGAGAGAGACTCCATCTCCGTCGTCGTCGTCGAGAGTTATAGGTATCGTCACGAACATGAGCCCTCCTCTCACGATCTCCGCCGCTCTTGCATTAAGGAAATCTCCCAAATCGACCGCGAAGTGGTTGGAGTAAGCCCTAACCACGTCCTCCGATGCGCCGGTGACGTGAATCCTCCCCCAATCGTTAGCCCTAATTTTGGCTGCTAATATTTGATGTGCATTTTGTGATTAAATATTATTTAAATACAAATTTTATTGATATTTATATGTTTCACAATTTTTATTTTTATTTTTGAAAAATGTATTAGATCATCATTTATATATATATATACCAATTGGTGAGCTACCCAAGGTGATGAACCCTAGATTATCCTAGCAATAGAGAATAGCGTGAAAGCTGCTGCTCCAAAATATTATTCATAACCCTCAGTGTTCAGCCACAGGAAATATAAATAAAACCCTAAAAACCAACTAGGAAAGTTTGACTAGGAAAAAAGAAATAAATAATTTTAAATCTCTGAACTAATTTAAACAATAACTAACTAATAAATATACTAAGTGCCGATGTTGTGCTCCTTCTCAGAATCTACGCTTTTCTGCTCCCTTCCTCTATACTTTTTCTGAAAATATACCTTAGGCACTGAAGTTCCATCATCTCCCCCCCCCCTTCGAAACGAACATTGTCCTCAAGGTTAAAGTCTGGAAATTCCACACGAAGTTCTTCAACAACTTCCCAGGTTGCATTTTCAGGACCTAAAGTCTTCCACTGGACCAAAGCTTCACGTACATGACTGCGTCTTCGAGCTCTCCACCGGTACATCACAACCTTCTCAGGTTCAAGAGCAGGCAAACCCTCTGATGAATATGGAGGCAGTATTGGACGAACATCTTCAACTTCCCCTACCTTACGACGTAACAACAAAACATGGAAAACTGAGTGAATTTTTGAATCAGCAGGTAACTCCAAACGATAAGCAACAGACCCTATCCGCTCAAGGACTTAGAATGGCCCAAAAAATTTACTAGCAAGTTTCTGATTTATCCTTTTGAATATAGAACTTTGACGGTATGGCTGAAGCTTAATATATACCCAATCTCCAACATTAAATTTCTCAAGTCTCCGCTTAGAATCTGCATACTGCTTCATTCGGTTCTGAACCGCTTCTAGATTAAACCGCAACTCCTTCAACAAAGTATCTCGCTCACGTAACTGCACATCAACTTCGTGAACATTTGTGGATCCAGGCTCATGCACCAGAATAGGAACTGCTTGCCTCCCATATATAACTTCGAACGGGGTCATATTAATTGAGCGTTTATATGTAGTATTATACCAATACTCGGCCCAAGATAAATATTTTTCCCATCCCTTCGGCTGTTGATAGGTAAAACATCAAAGATACTGCTCCAAACATCTATTGATAACTTCTGTCTACCCATCCGTCTGAGGATGATACGATGAGCTCATCTTCAATTGTGTCCCTTGCAACTTAAACAACTCCCGCCAGAAAGTGCTTATAAAAACACGATCTCTATCGGAAACTATAGATCTTGGAATTCCATGCAACTTTACCACATTTCGAACAAATACTTCAGCAATATCCTTTGCAGAGTAAGGATGACTTAAAGCAATGAAATGGGCGTATTTTGACAATCTATCAACCACCACCAATATAGTATCTTCGAACGAGGCAACTCAGTAATGAAATCCATAGAAATATCAACCCAAACCTGTTCTAGAATTGGTAAAGGCGCCAACAAACCAACAGGACTTCTACTATCGGACTTGTTCCTTTGACAGACATCACATGCTTGAACAAATTTAACAACATCTTTCTTCAATCCAGGCCAAGTGAATAATTTTGAGATCCTCTTGAAAGACCGTAAAATCCCAGAGTGTCCACCAAAAATAGAATTATGAAACTCCCGAAGTAAACGATCTCTCAACTCACCTTGTGGAACATGTACACGACCATTTAGTGCCACACATCCATGGCTAACTTCGTACCCCTCAAACCCTTGATCTCCGTCGATCACCTTTTGCAGTAAGGGACCAAGCTCGTCATTAGCCCTAGTTGAAGCAACAATTTCCTCCCAAATGCCAGTAATAGGCGCAGATAAAGCCATCATCAATGAATGGTTTTCTGCCTCTCTTCTTGACAATGCATCGGCAAGCAGTATTTTCCTTACCTGGCCGATAAACAATCTCGTAGTCGAATCCGACCAACTTGGCAATCCAGTTTTGTTGCTCAGAAGTGGTAATTCTTTGCTCCAACAAGTAGCGCAGACTACGCTCATCAGTAATAATCTTGAACTTCCTCCCAACCAGATATGGTCTCCAACAATGAATTGCCTCCAATATTGCCAACATCTCCTTCTCGTAAATAGACCATGACTTCTTAGGTTCTGAAATTCCCCTGCTCATGTAAGCGATTGGCCTGCCATTCTGAGAAAGTACCGCTCCAATCCCATTTCCAGATGCATCAGTCTCAATAACAAACTCCTCATCAAAATTCGGCAAAGCTAGTACTGGAGTTGAACTCATGGCTTTCTTAAGTTCATCAAATGCTTATTGCGCCACCTTCGACCACTTGAATTGGTTTTTCTTAGTTAACTGGTGCAATGCTCTGGCCTTTTCTCTAAACTTCGGGCAAAATTTTCGGTAGTAGCCTGCTAACCCCAGAAATCCTTTCAACGCCGTGACGTTAGTTGGAATAAGCCAATTTACCACTGATTCAATTTTTCTTGGGTCAACTCTAAATCCTCCTTCTGAAATAAAATGTCCTAAATACTCCACCTCGCGCACTCCAAAAAAAGCATTTAGAAGGTTTGATTACAAATGATAGAGATAGAGAATTATAGCCAGGATCTTATTTTCATAGTTCGCATATTTATTTTACCTTATTGATTTAGATTTTATTTAGAGTTATAGTTGTAGTAGGATTTTCAGTAATGGGCCAGACTCTTATTGCTGAAAACCCTAGTTCTTATTACTTCCTCTGTTTTAAGATTGTTGACACGTTTCTTTTCCTTTCTTTTTGGCACACATTTTCACGCTTCTCAATGATGGATTTTAAAATAAATTTTTGAAGTATCTTTTCTTTTACGAGATACTACGTGTGTCGTAGTATCCTGTAAATAAAAAATACACTTCAAAAAATTATTTTAAAATCCATCATCAAGAAGCGTGGAAATGTGTGCCAAAAAGAAAAGAAAAGAAACGTGTCAACAATCTTGAAACAGAGGAAGTATTATTTAAGTAGGAGGGTTTAAGTCATTAGGCATCATAAAAGTTATTAGTTGGAAACAGGCAGATTCTGCTTGGGATAATCAGCGTTTAGCGCTTGGAGCAGGTTCGCCTGCAAGTTCTTATTTATATTCTCTTTTGCTATTATTCCTATTAATATATAGTTCGGTATTCTCCATCATCTTGAGATACCCTTTACTCTATCAATTGGTCCGACCTACCGGATGGAAAAGAAGATGGAAACTGCGATAGAGATGGGTGTTGATTCATTCTCATGAAAAGGAGATAGTTTATTGGCAGCAGTCGATGAGCTCAAGGAGATGCTAGTTCTTTTATTCGCCAAGAAGGATTGCTGCCTCACGACTACAAAAACACAAGCTTTTCTAATCATGCTCTCCAGACCAATGCTAAACCAACCATGTTGCAACCTGCTCCTCTCTCCATGACGTTGTTGCCTGCTTATCTTGTCAATGTAGCGCATATTCCTCCCGTTGCACAGGTCCCTACTACTATAGCCAATGCACCAGTATTTTTCCCCCCTACAGCTTCTCCTCTTCCTAGAAAGGTTCCTATTCCTTCAAAGGCTTCTTCTCATCGTGCAAAGGCATGTGCTCCTGCAAAGGTTGATGTGGTAGTTCTTCGTAGAGTTGAGAGGAAACTGACTGATTTCAACACGAGAAATATGTATAGAAACTGCATAGTTCATTCTGGAATCACCCAATAAAAAGCATCTCCGAAGGGTCAATTGCATGCTGATTTTCTCAAAGTTTTTTTTTGATAATGCAGCTCCATGTCTACTTGACGCCTAGCGTTAGGACGAGATGAACGTAGGACATATTTTGAGGTTACAACCTTGAGGACAAGGTTGTTTTGAAGGGTGATGGAATTGATAGAGATAGAGAATTATAGTCAAGATCTTATTTCCATAGTTAGCATAATTATTTTACCTTATTTATTTAGATTTTATTTAGAGTTATAGTTGTAGTAGGATTTTCAGTAATGGGCCAGGCTCTTATTGCTGAAAACCCTAGTTCTTATTATTATTTAAGTCATTAGGCATCAAAAAAGTTATTAGTTGGAAACGGGTAGATTCTACTTGGGATAATCGGCGTTTAGCGCTTGGAGCAGGTTCACCTGCAAGTTCTTATTTGTATTCTCTTTTGCTATTATTCCTATTAATATATAGTTCGGTATTTTCCATCATCTTGAGATACCCTTTACTCTATCAGTTCGATTATTAGTACCTCGAAGAAAGGTTTGTTTAATTGATGTAAATTGAGAATGAGCTCACTTTCTCCCTCCTTTTCTTCCCCCTTGCTGCTGTCCCAACTTTTCTCCCTCAGATTTTCTGCTTTCTTTTCTTTTCTTCTTTTATGTTTTGCGTATGTTGGTGTGAGGGTGAATGATTGTGAGATGTGTTCTTATAGCTGAAAATTTGAGATGTGAATAGATTGCATTGATGAGGGTTGGTTTAAAAGCTGGTTTGAAGCACGCTTCTTGCTACTGTTGACGATTATAATCCCATATTCTAAGGGATTGGTTTGTTGTGTTTTTAAGACTTTGATCTTGCATTTCTGTAGGCTTTTTTCTTTAGACTTTGAATCATCTCATCTCCTTGTCTTTTGTTTTTGTTTTCCTTCTATTTTATTTTTTGTTCATTGTCTTTCTCATTTATTGTTTCAAGGAATTGCAACATGATGGTTCTTTTCTTTGTTATGCAAATTATTCAAGCCTAATTATGAGGCTTCTCAAATTTCAATGTTAGCATGTTGTTTCTGACCTTTTTCTACTATTCAGCCATGCAGCTTTTGAAATCTTCAACTTTGCATTAACTCATGTTCTAAGTTGTGTTATCCACACACTTTTTTATTTCTTTTGTAATACAGGTGCTCTCAATAATTGTAAGTTCTGATGTAATTAATAGTAGCAGCCTCATCATTTGATTCTTATTTAATTATTTAATATTTTTGTTTTTATTTTTATTATTATAATAATAATTGGCCCAAATTTTTTGGGCTTGTATTTTGGTTTGCTTTTAAATTGGTTTGATATACTGAATTCAATACATGACTATTGCGCTGCAATACTTGATTAGAATGATTGGTTTTGGTCTAACAACACTAATTTGATTAATACTAATTGGGCTTTGATTAATAATTAATCGAAATGCTTAACTTAATAATTCTCCATTAAGGTAATAGAGAATTCTCATAATTTATTTAATCAATAAATTGAATTGAATACTTAATCGACTTTGGTAACAAAGCTATCTTAGTAATCAAATAAACATTTGATTCTAATCTAGGCAATATCACTTCCTTCTTCTAATCGACCAGTATGGGAATTCATCTCGATAAATATTACTTTGGTCTAAAACATAAATTAATTATTTGAAAATCGACATCTGTTCCTTAAATTGCGGGGTATTACACATTGTTACTTTCACAGTTTTAGTCACGGTTACTTCAACCGTGTTAGGCATGGTTCCTTCAACCGTGCTAGTCACGATTGAAATATACCTCTAACACGGTTGAATTGTATTGACTGACATGGTGAATTTTCTTATGCACGGTTGAATTTTCATCTTTTCAATTTCATTCGTGGTTTTGCAGCAATGTCGTGGCAATGTTTGATTATATGTCACGATGGTCAGTGGGAGAGATCCGAGTACATAGACGGGAACAAAATTCTTATGCACATGCCTATTTTGGAATTAACTCGTGATAGTACAAGAGATTCATGAACAAGTGGGCGTTTCGGAGTATTCGTTATTCTACTTGATGAACAGAAGCAGCAGAATCGGAAAAATCAAGGTTTCTTTGAAGTCAGACACCGATTTATTTCGAATGATAAGTAAGAGGCACGGTTCACATGTTCTTGGAGGCACGGTTGACTTCGTTCTTTGAGACATGATTACCCGAGAACTCGGACATGGTTGACAGTTAAGTTGACACGGTGGACTTTTTTGTGAGACACGGTTGAACAATTAACCCCAACCGTGTGACCCTAACCGTGTAACATTCAAAATAAAGCAATAATCACAATTTTTAATCAATGTTGCACAATTTTTATTGCATATAACTGTAATATTAATCAATTTAAGCAAGATTAGTCTAAAATTAATAAAATAAACAATCAAAATTGAAATTGTACGTAAAAATATTCATATCTTTTTAATGTAAGTATAGGAGTAAGAACTTAGCGTGAATATATGATTAGGAATGTCTCATTTAAGGCTTTTTACCTTTTTCACCCATAAAATCTCACCTGTTCTTGGCTAAGAGCTGCCACCAAAGGCAGATCTTTTGAATTAGATCAATTTAAGGAAGTACGAGATGGTTCTTTCTATTTTGTTCACTATCTCCACTCTTTTTTGTGTTGTTAATTACGCCCTGTGATAAACAAAACATTCTTCAAGTGAGATTTTAGAGGAATTAGTTAGACATATATTAGTAGCGGTGTGCACAAGATCTTACAGTACAAAAAGACAAAACTTGTAGCATTTCATTCTATTCTTATGTCATAATTTTTTTTCATTAAATTTCTAAATAGAAGATAAATAAGCAGAAATTAAAAAAGTTGGAGGTAATTAGTATGCAATGTCAATAAAGGAAATGCAAATCTTTTCAGATTGTAGAAACACTAACCCGAACATCACTTAGGTGGTGCTTGATATGATGTAATGGAATAAGATAGGAATGAAATGAAAGTGAGAATGGAACAGAGGTAGGAATGGAATGGAATGAAATGAGATGCGTGATTCTCATGCTTGGTATGCATAATTTAGGAATGAAATGGAAAGAGATGGAATCAATAATTTTTCATTTATTTTGTATGATAATAGTAAATTTTTGTGCTATCAAAATTTTAGACGAGAATGATGATAAAGAAAAAAATTATAAAGCAAATGAAAGTAATCAAAGAGAAATATTTTAGAGAGAGAAAGTAATGAAAGATAAAAAAAATTAGAGAGAGAAAATAATGAAAGAAAAAAATTAAAGAGAGAAAATGACGAGAGACAAATTTTAGAGAGAGAAAATAATGAGAGTATAATTTTTTAGAGAGTGAAAGTGACAAGCGATAAATTTTCTAGAGAGAGAAAATTTTGAAAAATGATATTTTTGGAGAGAGAATGTAATGAGAGTTAAAAATTTAGAAAGAGAAAGAATGATGAAGAAAATTTTCTAGAGAGAGAAAGTCATGAGAGAGAAAATTTTAGAGAGATAAATTATGAAAAATAAGATTTTTAGAGAGATAAAGTGACGAGAGAAAAAAATTTAGAGAGAGAAACTGACGAGAAAAAAAAAATAGAGAGAGAAAGTGATGAGAGATAATTTAGAGAGATGTAAAAAATTTTGAGAAAAAAATAAATTTGCACAAATAAATAAATAATTTGTTAAATAAAAAAATAATGAAAATAAATATGGAAGGAATGGCTAATACCATATATGCTCAAGGATTGACTATTCCCAATCCATTGAGAATGGACATTCTGTTCGGAATCATGATTCCCGATAAAATATCTTATCAAGCGTAGGAATGGAATGGAGGTGGGAATGACCATTTCATTTCAACCCCCATTCCACCATACCAAGCATTACCTAACGGTATTGCGGGGGGGGGGGGGTGAAATCTTGTTCAAACAAAGAGTGCCCGCGTACTTTGAACATGAATCATAAAATGTTTGCATGTTTGTTTGATTTAATAGTGAAATCATGGAAAATCATACATCATCTCTGTACAATCAAGTTATTGTTGACATTTCTTTTTGTGTTGCCAGATTGAAAAATTATGTTTGGGGAAGGCCATGATGGATTTTGTATACTAGAAAGCATACATTTTAGCTTGTATACATGTGGTTTCCATATTCACTAAACAATTTTCTATTTGATTATGTATGAATTGTTTGTTAAGCATTAAACATCTATCCATTATCTCAAAGTTATAGGCTATATGGTGTGTTGTAGATCACGAAAGACCGTAGTAGCCGGTGTCTCTTGAGATATAAACAGTTATCACAGTCGAGATAGTTTCGGATAAAACTATCGGTTTAGACTGTAGCATAAATAGATAAGTAGTTTGTCTTGGTTGCTTATTTATGCTAGTACGTTGATCGTATTGATAGGATCACGGTGAGATGAATTCTTCTATTCTGACCTAAGTAGAAGAATCAAGACCTCGGGGACTTAAATGTTATTTAACGTCACACCTTAACTTTAATTGAGTGGCTAAGGGTGTATAGTTAGAGTCTGTTGCTTAGATTTACCATGATTGAGAGTTCAGACTTGTAAATCATTATGATCCGTATCTTGGGCAATGACTAGAACTAGTACAATCCTTAGTGCATCTACAATAGAGCACCGTATCCTGATAGAACAGGTTGATCACATCCCCTAAGGAATTCATTAAGGATTATCATAAAACCCTGCATGTGGATTAAGTTCTAGTATGACGAATAAGGAATGAATGGTACTACTCAGGAATTAATAAGAAGTTAATTAACGAAAGCAGTCAGAAGCTTTAGATTAATTAACGGATGTGGGGCATCTTAAATACGGGGGTGATTTAAGTCTAATACTAGCCTTGAGCTTAACAGGGATAAACCAGTAGTTCAGTATTATTACTCTAGTGGAATGCTTTAATACTTATGTGCTAAATTTTACTCTGGGCTGAGTATGGAGAATTCAGACATTGGGAGGCCCAGTTTTATCTGCTAGTAGATCCCTGGTCTGACCCAAAAAGCTCATTAGATCACAGTAAGAAAGAGAACTGGGCTGCTCATCATTAAGCCCAGTATGGGCGACAATGATAAGGCCCAAGCGTCCAACATATGGGCTGTAGGCCAAGCCTGCAGCTTAAGCCCATACTCACTCATTATCATTAACGAATTGTCTCAAATTCACCACAAGATAAGAGAGGCTAGGGTTGAGTGTGAGAGAGAGAGGGAAGGCAGCCAGCTCTTGGAGAGTGGACGGCGGCGGCGGTTTGGTGGTGACCGGATCCTTCGTGGCTGAGTTCGTAGCGTGCTGTCCATCCAGTATCGAATTCAAGCAAGGGAACATATCAGAAGATCTTCAAGCGAGCTCCATCACACATGATCAATCCAAGAGGTATATTGATTAAACACCTTATGATATACAATTAAATTCATAGGAGCGTGATAGGATAAAATCGAATTAACTATATCCGGAAATGAATCCTTGGGTGCATGAATCAATCTTTGCTGATCGGTTCCTTCAATTGGTATCAGAGCCAAGGTTTTTATTTTTTGGCTCTATGGTTGATTCGATTTAAATTATGCATGATTTAATCGATTGAATATTATCGTATGTCACTTTTCGTGGTGTTAGTCATTTTTCTGGTGCCGGTTTGATAATTAAATTATAATTTTAATCATGAGATAATAAGGTGCGATTTAGATTAGGATTTTTTTTTGTTTTTCATTTGTAATCTGCTGTATGGAGATGAAGAACACGAAGGACAAGGAAGAACACCGATCAGATGACCGTTGAATGCGGCGGCCACGTGAGCGACATGCACAGCCATGCGCGCGTGTGATCGGCCAATTCAGCGGCTGCTCATCTTCTTCTTCACGACAGAACCTGGTTTTGAACCAGGGTTTGGATCGATAATGATGGAGGAGGCGAACGGTGGGGCTGACAGCGGCTGATTGCGTGGAAAAATGGCGGGAGCTGCGGTGGAACCCTAACTAGGGTTCGACGCTACAAGTTCCCTCATGCTGCATGGTGGTCGGGAAAGTGCTGCTGCAGAACCCATACGTGGGCTCGATGCAGCAGCAGCCTACTGCGGATGCAGCAGCGGCGCCGACAAGCAGCAGAGGCGGCAGAACCTGCCCGCCACAGGACTTTTGGCTATAGTAGATGACGGCGATGGTGGTGAGGGTGGTCCGGTCAAGTGGGATCGACGGGAGAAGGCGACAGCAGTAGCAGCAACACAGGAGGTGGAGACGATCGGTGGCCTGGCCTTCGGCCTGCCGGATCGCAAATCATGAATCACAATTGTAGGCCCAGGCGCACGGACCGTGCGTCGGCTCGGGCACGGACCGTGCTTGAGTCGGGTCAGCCTCCTGTAACGCCCCGACCCCCAGGGTATGTAGAAACGTGCCTCGGAGACCGGTGCACTACGATGGTACACTAAAGGAACCTTATTTGCTAATTTGACTTTAATGACTTTGATTCACTAAAATAGTAATCCATGATGTTTATAGTGAAAAGTTGTTTAGTAGAAAGATAATGTAATCAAAGGGGATTTATTTATGAAAAGTCATTTCGAAGGAAAGCGACATGAATTATGTTTAGATATGAAACGTGGTGTGAAGAATTCCAAGTTCATGCTTTCACAATTTGACCTTTTTAAGAATCATTTTACAAAGTAAGCTTATTAAACGGAATACTTGATACCAGACCATTTATGGTCGACTTTGATTGTAACTTGGGGAATTTGAACTGTAGCGGAAAAACTATGGTTGTGAAGTATGTATGACGACACACGATATAGGGCTACAACCATAATATCCCAACTCCTGGCTCGTCTCCCTTAATTCCTCGCTTCCAGTTAACCTGCATGTTTAGAAATACATACAGGGCGTCAGTACAAAAATATACCGAGTGAGCTCATCGCCAAAACAGAAAGGTGCCATTATGGCTATAGATAGACTTGCCCAATTAAACATACTCAGGGGTTTTATGAAAATAACCTGAGTTGTTATTTTGAAATCATGTTGCATGCTTCTCAATATGTTTTATGCTAATGATCATGAGTTATGCCGGCAATAATCTGTTGGGGTTATATACTGCAAAACATACTTTTATGCGTGTATATTAATTGTATCTTCCTGTTTTATGGAAATAAATATATTGTCATATGATTTGCATATTAATTTGTGTTATGGTTATGCAAATAAACGTCCGGTACTATATATTATAGATAATATGGTGTGGGTGGTCGCACGGAAGATCATATTATCGGTTTCTTATATGGTTAAATAGTGTTCGCAACCGAAAGTGATCTTGGACAAATTACTTGTTAAGGTTGTAGTATAATGCTGGATAATAGTTGGTCTTGGCTATTAGCTTATACTAGTGCATACGATCAGAGTTGCACTAAACGGGATCGAGGTGAGATAAATCCTTTTATACTGACTTATTAAGGATCACATCTCGGACGATTATTATTTCTTAATTCTAGTTGTCATAATATTCAATTATGTATTTATAATAGTTATTGCTTTGATTTACCATGAGTGAGAGTTATCGCAACTCAAAGAATCTTCGTATCTTGGGTAATAATATTATAAATATGATAATTAATATTATATCTAGAAATCGTGTCTCGGTGCGCCGAGTTGATGATGTCCCCTTGAGGCGTTCTAAGGATTATTATATCAAACCCTGCAGGTGGATTAAGTTCCGATATAATAATGAGGTCGAACGGGTACTACTCTCGGTATAAGATATTAATTAATTGGAGCAGTCAGTAGCTTAAATTAATTAATGGACATGCGATATCTTAAACACGGGAAATAATATAATTCAAAGAGGAGCCCGGTATGTAGTAATTTGGGAATGGACGGCGATGCAATATTATTTTACTATAGTGGAAATGCTATAATATTAATATAATTAAATAGAGTATTCGGGGCCAGAGAATACTTAGATTATTTAATTATATTGGAAGGCCCAGTCCATATCCTCCTCAAGATCCCTGGAGTAGCCCAAAAGAGCATAGCCTGACCCATTAGTGAAGGCCCTAACTTCTCCACCACTCCACTTCTTATATAAATAAGGGATAAGTGGAGAGTGAACATACGTGATTTTCATTCTTCACAATCTGAGAGAAGGGCGGCACTTCTGGGTAGTGCAGAGAAGATAGATTTTCGCCCACTCGAAATTCTTCTCGTTGCTAGGGAATACTCTAGAAGATCTCGGGGTTTACGATCAAGAGCTAGATCTCGTGTGCAGAGATCTAGTGCGTGGAAGATCATTACCTCGACTCAGATTCCACCGGTGATTACGCAAACAGGTATATATGATTTAGATCTATTTCCGCTTTCAAGATCTGAATTCATATGTTAATAATTATTGTAATTAATTAAATCTACATCCGAGGGATCCCGGATCCAACATAATCAACATGAGTAACCAAGTATACAATTAAGAGTTAGAATAGTGTCGAGGAGTGGCCATCCCCTCAGACACCTTTACCTTTGTGTGTGCACTTACCCAACTGACATCTCAATTCAAAAGGGCCGATCGTTAAGCTGTCGTAGACTGTTACATGCATGCAATAAAACTTGGCAAGTCTAAAGCTTTTAATAATTCATGCTCATGCAATATAAATTATGCTTACATAACTTTAAATAAAAGCAAATCATGCTTTGATTTATATAAAATAAGAGCTCACTCGTTGATGAACAACTAATATGTTGAACTCCAGCTCTTTTGCTTTGTTCCTTGAACTCCAAGACTTGTACCTTAAAATAATATATCATGCATCACACAAATCAATACTCATTTATTGATAACGCATAAATCATACATCATCATCCCTTGATAAGATTACCTATACTTAGATATAACTATATACCTAAGTATACAATATACTTATCTTATTTATAAATCTCTTATCTTATCTTTTCTGCCTTATAACTTATCATTACACTTAGCTATCTCATACTTTAGATTAAAGGAGTTAAATGGATGATTGGAGAGTGTACTTAAGTAGGAATTGATCATCTAAGATCAATCTATGAATTTGAACTTAAGTTCTAAGACTTTGGTTAAAGGCCGAATACTCTAGCTTTAGGGATTAAATCATGGAAGCTTGATGTGTTGCTTAACTCGAGATGTTTCAACTATTGATGATAGCTTACAAATGTTGGCTTCGAATGGAGGAGACTATTTAGAGATCGAACTGAGCATGTCACAAAATATGTTGATCAATAAAGCTCATTTATTTATTAAAGTCGAATGACATTAGCTTAAGAAATGGTTCATAGCTTGAGTGTATGAACTTTAAAGCAAGATCCTGATACATGGATGGATAGGTAAAGATGTCATCAATTAATTTAAGTCAGTTAGACATTCTGGATTAAAGTGAGATTTGAGCTACATGCGATTCTTGATCATGACTCAACCGAGAACTTAAGCTGAAGCAAGCTAACTTTGAGAATTTATATCTCACTAGAGAGAACTTTGATTGAATTGAAAATCTGGATATAAGTACCTAAGACAGAGAGCTAAGTAGTGTATTTATTTTGTGATTTTAGGTAGAGTGAAATGTGAGATATCGAATAATCTTTAGACATGAAAATCTGGGCGCAAGGAAATTCACAGATTCGGCACAGGAACTTCTAATTGAGATATCTCTCTCGTTACTTAACTGTTTTGAACGGATTTTATATCAATAGAAAGTTTAGACAGGGAACTACAACTTTTATTTTATAATGAAATGAATTCAGACACGGGAAGACTTTCGAAATCGAAGATCAAAACTATTGCAGGGGCTGTTTTCCAGAAAATGGCTAGTTTGATACTCAAACTTCTAAAAATCATAATTAATTCATATGAACTCGGATCGGGGTGATTCAAAAGGCTGTGGGAAGCTGGAAACATGTTCTAAAACTTTCATTTAAGACTCAAAATGAGATAAAGTAGGTAAAGGGTTCGAATTTGCTAAACAAAACTGGACAGAACACGCACATTGTTCGATAAAATGCCAGATTCAAAAACGGGAGAAATGCTTACGGGTTTGACTCTAGCATATCTTATTTCATCATTTGAGCTTAGAATCGTGATGAATACATAAAGAGGAGGTTCTTACAGAGGTTATATATGATCGAAGATGAAGGATTTTGAAGAAGCTTTAACAATCTTTACATGAATGTTCACCAAATGAGATGGAGATGAAGAATATCAAAGAATCTAAGACATGCATTAACTTTCCCCTAGGGTCGGAATCTTGGACAACATATATAGTGTTCGAATTATGCTCTACAACAAGAATCTAAGTTAGATTCATCAAGGGAAGGAAGAATCTCACCTCAAGAAAGGAAGAGATCGAAGTGTTCTTCGATCACCAAGAAATCGAGGGTTGCATGTCCTACTTGCAGAGCTTGGATGAAGGATCTAACTCCATATTCTTGTTCTACAGCTTGAATTATGTGGGGGTGCGGGTGCAAAGTTTTAGAGTGATCGGAAGTGGGGAGAGGATTCCGGTGCGGCGGAGGTTAAGGTTCGGCGGTGGTGATGAAGGTTGAAGAAGAAGAAGCTTGAGAGCTTCTCTCTCTTGTTCCCTTAGAGTGAGAAAGTGAGGTGGGGGAATGATGTCATGGGGGAGGGGTGGTGCCTATATATACTTGCTCTCCCTCCCTCTCTTGCTCTCATTCTCGATGCACAGACACGCACACATGTGCACACACTTGTGCACATTATTGTATTTTCTCCCACTAATTATTCTATTTAATGTATGCTAATATTTCCTATAGTATTCATAATTAGATTACGTGACATTATATTATAATCTACATGTCACATTTATCCCCAAATAAATAATATAAATCATAGATGATAAACATAGTGTAGGATCTCTACACAATAAATAATATAAGTGATATATCATCACTATGTGTATGTTAATGCACATGCTAATATAATCACATTCATCAAACAATCATACCACAATTAATTTGCTAAGCATCGACATTAACAAGTAAATAATAATTCACGCTCGTAATTCATCATGCATCTTCGAGTATATAAACTCGTCTATCACAATATCGAAGTTGAACTCCGAATGTTATTATCTATGCTCCTCGAGCATTCTCATCTCATTTCTTAGCTTTGTACTTCGTGCGCTATCACTCTAGCTCGTTCCGGAATAATATAATATAAAGCTTCTATAATGAATTTTATTTCCGGAATAAATAAGCTGTAGCATTCTCGTGCTAACTTAATCATGAGCTAAGCTATTTTTAAATAGCTAATAATATAACTCGAGAATAATTTATTTAGCTAATCCGTTCTCCAATAGCTAACAAATAGCTATGTAATTTTATTTATAAAATTCGATATGATCGATTTTCTAGAACGGATTTTTACGGCTATTACACTCCTCACGCATTGGACTGGGTTCAGGCACGGCGATTGGGCCCAATTTGGGCCTGGTCGTCATAAGCCCAGCAGACACAGCGCGTGGTGGGTCCGGTTAAGGGTTTCAGTCCTTGTGGTGTGGGCCCGGGCTCGGTTAAATCGGCCCAAATGCAACGAAAAATTAGATAATAAATTTTAATTAAATTTATTTATTTTTCGGGTGGACGGAAGATCAAGACGACGAACTTTGAAGACCGGAGCCTGTTCCGGAATTTATTTTATTTTGTAATAAAATAGATTAGACGAGAGTAATCACACCACGAAAAGCGAGTTTTATTTTTATTTTTATCTCGTTTTTCTTATCAAAGCATGATATGGATGCAATTTAATTTTAATAAGCATAGTTTGCCTGTCGAGGTGAATAAATTGCGCTTAGTCGAGCATGTTTTAGGATTGTCAATATAAGCATGATTTAATTTTCTTGCGAGCATGTTTTATTTGTTGCGTTTAGAAAATTATGCTTAGGATTATGTGACAACATGATCTAGCATGTCGACAGCCTTTTGAAAGAAAAATACTAAGCGGATAAAAACATTTTAATTATAAATATTAAGACCTCCATAATTGATCTTAATGTAAAGTTTTGGTAAAAGTGTGTAAACGTCCGCACGAATCTGGCTTGCACATTTTATCAAAATAAGTTCACTAGATTTAAGATTTCTTAACAAAAATATTTTAATCAAAAAAATGAGTGGGAGTTGTAATGAGTAAACGTCCACACTAACGTGGCTTGCTTATTATAGTAACTACGGATTTCTCTAGAGTTGATTAGAAACAAAGATAGCTTAAGGAAACTGGAGTATTTTCTAAGTTAAGCTAATATTGTAGTTATAAGCTTAGATATTAATTAGGATACAACTCCTCAACGGAGTCCCTTTTCTAAATAATATGGTCTAGTAAGGTTTAACTATTAATTTTATTTGCCAAAAGGATATAAGGTTGGCTAGAGAATAAAATTAAAGATCGGGTATCTGGTCGAGTAACGAGAACGTAAACGTCCACACGAACGTGGCTTGCGGTCGGCGTTATTTGGGCTATTGAAGGTTTCGTTAAATATTGGTTTATCAAAAGGTTACAATATTTACGTTATGAATTTATGCTTACTCTTTTCTTACGAGTGTCTATGTGTTTTATTTTCAGATATGACTTTAGGCCCGTTGATAAATGTTCTCACTTCGAGTCCTTTCGATGGCTCCAATTATTTGGAGTGGAGAAAGAATCTCGAAGCTATCCTAGTTGCTGGCGAGTACACTGATGTGCTCGCATTTCCTACCCCTCCTACTCTCATTGAAAAATCATCTGAGAAAGATCGAGACGAGCATAAAAAGTGACATGAAGCGAATGACAAAACAAGGGAGCTTGTCATGTCTTCACTGTAAGGCGGGATGCGGTATATGGTTGGCCATTTGGTTACTGTATTCTGTATGATCGAGAGTCTCGAGGATATCTTTGATGATGACTAGATGCCCAACATTCAGTTGGATTCTGCAGCGGTCAAGGCTGCGGAGAAGACGTTGGGATTCACTCTAACATTGAAAGATGTGAAAGAGAGAATCAGAAACATTAGAAAAAAGAAAGCTTTGTTAAGTGGGAGCAAGGATGATGTCAACTCTAAAGACGACGTCAAAGCCGGAGGTGACATCAAGGCTAAACGTGATGTCAAGGCCACTGACAGAGTGAACACTACAAAAAAGCTGCATTTTAACGACCGAATTTGCGACTGAACGGGTTCGGTCATTAAGTGACGACTGATTACCGACCGAATAACAACTGATCTGATTTGTGACCTTAACGACCGATTCAGAAACAGGCTAACGACCGATTTGGCCCAAAAAGCTCATTAGGTCACAGTAAGAAGGAGAACTGGGCTGCTCATCATTAAGCCCAGTATGGGTGCCAGTGATAAAGCCCAGGCGTCCAACATATGGGCTGCAGGCCAAGCCTGCAGCTTAAGCCCATATTCTCTCTTATAAATACATGTACCCTAGCTCATTATCATTAACGAATTGTCTCATAATTCACCACGAGATAAGAGAGGCTAGGGTTGAGTGTGAGAGAGAGAGGGACGGCAGCCAGCTCTTGGAGAGTGGATGGCGGCGGCGGTTTGGTGGTGACTGGATCCTTCGTGGTTGAGTTCGTAGCGTGCTGTCCATCCAGTATTGAATTCAAACAAGGGAACAGATCGGAAGATCTTCAAGCGAGCTCCATCACACATGGTCAATCCAAGAGGTATATTGATTAAACACCCTATGATATGCAATTAAATTCATAGGAGCATGATATGATTAAATCGAATTAACTATATCTGGAAACGAATTCTTGGGCGCATGAATCGTTCTTCACTGATCGGTTCCTTCAGGCCACGCCAATCACCCTTGGGGCAGGAAGAGGTAAATATTGTTGGTATAACATCCTAATCTAATTAAAGCGTTAAAGACCTATATCTAAAAGAAATTATGCGGAATATAAGAGTATTTTTGTTTACTAAGACCAACTTAGAGAAACATGAGTTTTAAAAATAAAACCTTTAAATAGAGAAAACCTGTAAAAAATAAAAATTCAATCTTAAATAACCTTCTAGGCTTAAATCATTGTAATAAAATCCATAATTATAACATCTTAATAATAAAAGCATAATGAGCTAAAATTCAAAGTCTCTAATCAACCAAGATACTTTACTAAAAAAATAGATGCAGTAATATAGTTCCTAATATAATATGCCAGTCATTCGACTCCAACGCGTCTCCAAGTTCAAACTAATCACATCTAAGTTTGTAGCTAATGTTTACTCGAGTGAACAGAACCTCGGAGAGATAAATACTTAAATACCTAAAGATAATGAGGAAAAATAGTAACCGAATAGCATCATCTACTTACACAAGGAGACATAAAGATGAACAAAGAGTTACTAGGAAAACTCAAAGAAACTATGCTCCCTTGCTTCACTTACTAGTGTTGGCGGCGTCCAAGACTCATTCCGAGACTAAGCTTTCAACGAGCTATATTGACACAAACAGAAAATGCATGAAGAAAAAGGCTTAAAATCCATTAACAACGAGATATGGGGAAACAAACTACGTTTAGCTATTCAAGTTCAGTTTATAAAAGCTTATTGTATAAACTCATACAACAAAAGAGCACAAGGCAAAGAGTTTAATCTATCAATCAATTTGTATTTTGTATATTTCCTAAACAATTGATAATCTTTCAAGAATAGAAAAATAAAACAAAAAAAATTCTACTCATGTATCAGAACTGGGATGATGCAAACACATGTATCAGAACCAGAAATTGCTCATGATCAATCTACTAGACATCGTCTTTTATTCTTTTATCTTTAGAGTTGCATAAAACAAAGAGATCTCAAACTTCAGCCGCATAATACTCAAGTATAAGGACGAATGCTACTTAACTAAAAGCTACATCAAACCCTAATTCTCATCCAGCCCTCCTCTAAATCATAAAAGAACATGAAATTATTCAGTATGTCACAAGACTCATCGAAAATTACCGGATCGCAACTAATCAAATGGTGAAAATTGATGAAACTAGCAATTCGTAATTACTATATCCAGCAAAGAAATTTAAAATACAAAAAGAAAAACATTACAACAGCGAAATGCCCAGTGAAAAAAATTACAATCAATAAAAAGAAGTTGAATATTACTCGTGATATTAATTCTTTGGGGCTCAGTGGTGGCTGCGGCGGTGGAGTTGCGGTGGGTGCGTAGGGTATTATGGAGAGAGTTCACTTCACAACACAGAGAGATCGGACGGCAAATGATTTTTTTATTTACTTTATTTTATTTTATTTTGTAAAATTTGACATAGTAAACAATGTTAATTTTTATTTTATTTTATAGAAGATCAAATAATAGTATTAATAAACTTATTTAAGAAAAAATTAAGTATACATATAAAATAAGATTAGCTAAAGTATGTTCAATTTGGCTTAGTGATTTTAAATTCATTCTATCTGTTGTATTTTTTGAATTTTAATTATTTTTTTGATCCGGTCGTCCATAATGTCGATAAGGCCAATCGGGTAGGGTAGGGTAGGGTAGATTGGGTCGGTTAGGTCACGGAAGTTTTTGTCAAGTTGCTATTGAGAAAGGAGGCCACCAAATTATACTCTTTCCTAGGGGTGAAAACGGATCGGATATTTCCCGACCAATCCGAAACCGTATCCGATCGGTATCGAATTCGGTATAAAAAACTAGTATCCGGACGGATACGGTTTCGGATACGGATAGTTGATTTCGGATCCGGAATCGGATTCGGAATACATAATATCCGACCGTATCCGAATTTTCTCATATTTTATCGGATATTATCCGGATAATAAATCCGGATATCCGGATTTTTTAATATATTTATTTTATATTTTATATTAATAGCTTTTGTTTTATATTAATATTATTTTAATAATTTTTTCTCCTAATACCATCACTGATGCCATACCACCGCCTCCCTCCCCCCCCCCTCTCTCTTCTTCTATCTTCCTCCGTTCAAGACATCGGCGGCCAGCGAGCATAGCCGACCACCACGACGCTGCACATTGTTATTAACCACGAGATTCAACGAAACAGAGGCGCGGCGGCGTTCCTTTCCGCTGGAGAAACGAGAGGGAGAGTAAGAGGGCAGAGGAGGCTTCTCTTCCCGCCATTGTTGTCGAGGTTTGAGGCGGCAGACTCGCCGGAAATCGAAGGAGAAAGGGACACGATTAGGGCTCCCGATTTTGATATTGTCTTAATTTGGGGAAAGTTTGGGAAGAGGGCGACGATGGTGACGTGAACAGGGCGATGATAGAGTGGAGAGGGAAGGAGAAGAGGGCGACGATGGTGGCTGGCAGCGGCGGTGGTGAACGAGAGGGCGTGGAAGGAAGGTGGTTGAGAGGTGGGCGGGGAAGAAGAGTTGTTGGTTCAGAGTTTGAGAAAGAAAGAGAAAGTGTTGGGCTGAGATTTTGAGTGGGTCAAATTAGGGAGAGGATCCCCTACAGTGCCTTCAAACACAGCATATGGTGCTGTGCACATTTTCACCCCAAAATTGTGTTGTTTCATCAAATTTTTTTTTCTTGTGATATATTTTTGTGGTGGAATTTATGATACAAAAGAAATATATATTTATGAAATTTATTACCCTAATAAAATGGTCATTTAAAATTTAAAAATACAAAATACAAACTTCATAATGAAACAATCGACTATACTTAATTCGTTCAACTAAAAACAAAAAATGTATAGATTAAAATAATTTGATTCTAAATAATGTAAAAACTCCAATTAATACTTATTAACTATAAAATAAAATAGAAAATTATTAATGTGTGGTGAAAATGTGCACAACACCATATGCTGTGTCTGAAGGCACAACAGCGGATCCTCTCCCGTCAAATTAGTAGTTTAATTAGTGAAATTGGGTTGAATTAAGGATCACTTATTTTATTTTATTTTTTGCGGCAATCCCTTTTTTTTTTTTAAATGACTAATCCCTTATTTGCTTCTTAATTATGAAACCACAAGATTGATAAATTTTGCTTGCTCTTCTCCCTTCTTTATTTTAACATGTCAGTTAGATGCAGTAGGCTTAAGTCGTGCTTATACTTAGTTAATTGCAGATTCATAGTGTGGTGTTGTAGTCTCAACTTGGAAGTGTAGTAGTATAATTATTATATATGTGTAGTCTCAACTTCGTAGGTAGTTTATTTTTTATTTTTTATGTGTTTCAGTCACATCCTAATGATTTTCGTATGAATTATATTATACGATTATATTTATTTGAATCCGGCCCGAATTCGTCCCGTATCCATCCCGTGCCCGTATACCGAATATTACGAATTCGTATCCGAATTCGGCTTTTCCGAATCCGATTCCGAATTCGAAAAAAAAATATGGTTTAGGATATGGTATAAGCACTATCCGTCCGTATCCGATCCGTTTTCATCCCTACTCTTTCCCAATGCCTCAATATCCGTTTGGCTCACTCATTTCCGGCGAAACTCTCTGTTCCAAAATCTTCACAGAAGTTTTTCTCTGCTTTGCTTAATTATTTTTGCTATACTTTCTTCACCCACCCCGAAATCCACCGACGGAAAAGAATATGACGTTGAATCGCGCTGTTGTGATTTTGGGAAGAATTATCTCCAATTCTTCATCTAAATCATCATCTCCTCTACGTTCTCACTCATTTCTTGCAGTTGCACCCGCTTTCCGTTCTCATAATCTCGCCCTCCTACCATCCAGATTCTTCTCTGCTAAATCCAGATCTGAGTTCGCGCCCGATGGTGCCGTCGCTTGATTTCACGAAATGATGAGGATGCGTTCCGTGATTGATTTCACGTCATTGTTGAGCTCTGTGGTTAAGATGAAAGAATACTCTACTGCCGTCCATCTATTCGGTGAAATGCTTATGAGGGATGTTCCTGTGAATAACTACACCTTTAATATTGCCATTAACTGCTTTTGCCAATTGCAAAGAGTCGATTTAGGGTTTGCGGTTTTTGGCAGTATTCTCAAGAGTGGCCATGAGCCTGATGTTGTGACCTTCAACACCCTCATTAAAGGGCTGATGTTGGTTGGAAAGATCAACGACGCAGCTCAGCTGTTGAGGAAGTTGTGGGATGAGGAATGCATACCTAATGAAGTTACTTGTCTTACCATGATTAATGGGCTCTGCAAAGCTGGACTGACAGCGGGTGCACTCGAATTGCTGGCAATACTAGAAAAAGATGAAAGATGCAAGCCTAATGTCAAGGCTTACAATGCATTTATCCATGGTCTGTTCAATGAAGGAATGGTAGATGATGCTCTCCAACTCTTCTCCATCATGGCTGATAAGGGCATTTGTCAAAATGTTGTCACATACAATTCGATGATTCATGGATTATGCAGATATAGTAGATGGAATGAGGTGGATGATATGTTGAAGGTGATGGTGTGTAATGAGGTCTACCCAGATGTTTTTACATATAATACTCTAGTGGATGCTCTCTGCAAGGGGGGAAGGGTAGAAGAGGCCCAGCAATTGTCGGAAAATATGAAATAGGCAGATGTTCAACCCGACATTGTGACTTACAACGCTTGGATAAATGGATATTGCCTGCAAGGGCAGATAGACAATGCCAGAAACTTCTTCGGTTTAGCATTGAGTTGTGGCCTCGAGCCTGATATCATTAGCTACAGTAGTTTGATGAACGGCTACTGCAGAATGGGACGACTGGATGAAGTCTCACGTCTTTTTATCAAGATTCCTAATGAAGGCTCTGCACAATGTTGTCTCGTGTAACACGATGCTACACGCGTTGTTTCGTGGAGGCAGATTTGAAGAAGGATTGAATCTGTTCAAAGAGATGGAAGAAGCTCTGCAGTTATCCCCTGATTTAATGACTTATAATATCTTGTTGGATGGCTTGTGCAGTGCTCACCTAACTGATGAAGCATTCTCCGTGTTGCGTACAATGGAAGCTAAAGGCATCATTCCCGACATCGTAACATATAATACCCTCATTAAAGGATTGTGCAATGATAATGAAGTCGGACATGCAAATGTGCTTTTCGACGGGCTTCCCTCAGTAGGGGTGCAGCCTGACGTCGTGACATATAATATCCTTATTTGTGCAATTTGCGATGTAGGGGAGACAAATGAGGCTAAGGATTTGTTTATGCAAATGAGAAGCAATGGTTGCTTGCCTAATAGCGTGACATACAATGTTTTGGTTCGAGGCCTTTTGAAAAACAACGAGATGCACGATGCAAGTCTTCTTGGAAGAGATGAAGATGAGGGGATTCACACTCAAGCCCACTATTTCTTCGACAGTGCTTGAACACCTGCATAACGTTAAGAGAACGATGATGCTTGTTCGATGATGCACAATCTAGGATGTTTGAAGAGGATTCGAGGTATGATATTGTGAAAAGCTTCTTGTGTTTTTCTGTAGTTGTTGGAAATTGGTTGGATTCTTGTTTGTTGAGGATAGTGATTAGTATTAGCGGGTGCTTGTTATGATGGAATGAAATGAGGTGAAAACAAATCTATTGCATAGAAACAGACAGAATTATGAGTAAAAATTATATTTGTACATTATTGAACTTTTTCAATGCTAGGCCTTAGTGAGTAATTATCTATGTTTCTTTTTGTCAATGTGTATTACGTCAATCAAAAATCATTTTGTAGCTTAAGTTCTGGGGACTTATCGTTAAAGTGAGCAAATGAGAGGGAAATGATAATTTCCCCAACTTTTTTTTGTTCCTTGACCATGTACTTAGCATCTATGTTTGTGCGTGTATAAAGCAGGGCAACACACCTTTTCTCTTCAAAATTCATCAGAGCTTTTATTGACATAACATATTAACAAGTAGGGTCCTCATAAATTCCCACTTGAACACGGACATTCAACTTGTTTGTCACTCCTCATCTGTAGTTTCCAAGTACTAGTATTTGCTTATGACAAGAATTTATGGACTACATATTCTAAGTCAATAAATATTTTGATGTTTCTGTTTCAGGCTTCATTTTTCATTGCATATGTTGCAACATCTTTCTTCAGAACTTTTCCGGCTACTGCCCCTCGTTTTGAGTATTTTTAAAGGAGGTTTGTGTTGCCAATCTGATGAAGAACTAGAAGTTCCTGTTAATCCTTATCACAAAGATATTCCCAGGATTGTCTTTTTTAGCCTTCTTGGTATAACATACTTCTTCCTCGCACCCCTCATCTTGCCATTTGTACTGATTTACTGTGGCCTCGGATATATCATCTACCGTAACCAGGTCAGACCATTCTCCCCATCATTGTTCGTCTTTCGCCGTGCTTCTCATTTATCTTCTAATATATCAATCTTATTTGGTTTATTGTTTTTTCTGGGCAGATATTGAATGTTAATGAACTGAAATTTGAAACTGGTGGAAAGTTTTGGCCTGTGGTTCACGACGCGACCATAGTTTCCTTAATATTGATGCATGTTATTGCCATTGGGATATTTGGTGTAAAGAAGCTTCCTATAGCTTCAAGCTTAACAATCCCCCTTCAAATTCTCACTCTCTTGTTCAACAGTTATTGCCAGAAACGGTTCTTACCCAGCTTCAAAGGCTTCCCTGCTGAGGTAAATTCGTTTCCCAGCTTCGCTCATTGCGTAATCTATTTCCATAATCGTGTTCTTATTATTATTAGTATTTTTTGTTTTCCGAGCAGTGGCTGATTAACAAGGATAGGCTCGATCAAAACGACTCGGCTATAACTTCTATCTATGAGGATTTAGCTACTGCATACCAAGATCCAGCTATGGAGCCAGCCATTTATTTCTCTTGATAGTAAGATTTATTTTGTAATTGTAGGCATAATCTCTGTATAGCATCTATAACTGTATGATGTCTCAAATATTCAAATGTTATCAGATTCTTTCTTTCTTTTTCTTTTTTATTTCATTTTGAATCATACTATCAGTTGGGCCAGTTATCATGTATTCCGTCCTACTCATAAAAAGGAGTTCATTTGATTAAAAAAAAGTCTGTATTTATGAGTAGATCTTTTTGTGGATTAAGTAAAATAAATTAAAGATGCGAATTAGTGATACTAATAGTCCGTATTTCATTTTTATTTAGCCATGCATGGTCTGTCCATAACTTTACTGATCAGTGGCGGAGCTAGGATTCCAAAAATGAGTGAACGACAAGATAAAAGCAACGTAAGTAAATATTTCTTCGGTCAAATATCCGGCGGTGGAAATTGAATGTGAAACTTCTCACTGAGGAGGATATTATGGGTGCTTTCACCTTACTACTAGAACTTAGAGCATCTCCAGCGGGTTGGAATCGAGGGGCTTGAGCCCGCTCACGAGCCCGGGCCGTGCTGGCGAGCCCCTCCTCCAGCGAGCCCAACCCGCCGACGAGAGCCCGGCTCTCACCCCCTCCCCCCCGCTGTGCTGACGTCAGCCAGCCAATTTTTTTATTTTTTATTTTTAAAAAATTGATTTTCTGAGAGAAAAATAAATAAATAAATAATTTTTTTTTTCAACGTTGGCAGCCAACGGCTACATCACCCCCTCCTCCCTATAAAATTCACACCCCTCCACAATTCATCTACAATTCTTCACATTCCCACAATTTCTTTACAAATTCAAATTATTTCCTCATTTCTTAACCAAATCCAACGATGGATGACGAGTCGTTTCTCAAATTGTTGCGATCCCAAGCCATCGGTGGTTCCTCCTCAATCCCGACGATAATTCTCTACCCGACGATGATTCTCCGCCGTCGCTGCCGCGGCCTTCCAACCTCGGATTCGCGGCCTACGCGAGTTCTCCTACCCACGGAGTGATGGGATATTCTCCTGCCGGTTATCAAGACGTCTCTCCACCCGTCTTTGATCAATTCAAAACTCCGCCGTTCAGGGAAAGTCATGGTGCGATGCAAGATCTCAAAGGGCTAAATCTGTCGAGTTCTTTCGAGTCAGTTTCGAACATGCGTCCAACAGCCAAGAAGAAAGGGAGCGCATCGACGGCTGCCGCCCCAAAGCCGGAATCAACCGCAAGGACGAAGGCCGTACCGTACAGTCCAGAGGAATCGGCTCATCTCATCAAGGTGTGGTCTAACATTTCCGAAGAACCAGGAGTTGGCGATCGACAGAAGGAGGTCATTTTCTGGGGCAAAGTTGTAGATAAGTACAATGCTACGATTCATACTATCGGCTACAAGCCCAGAAACAAGAAGATGCTGAAGGGGCATTATCAGCGGATGTTGCCCAAATGCAACAAATTCCATGACTACTATGCTCAAGCTATGAGGGAGTGGAAGAGCGGAGAAGACGCAAAGGACGTCTTCAACTAAGCATGTGAGTTGTATCAAGCTGAGACGAAACAACCTTTCCAATATGGGAAGGCCTATGACGAGCTGTTGAAATTGTCCAAGTATGATTTTTTTCACGGTAATAAAAAGCAGAAGGGCACGGACGGGTCGTCCAACTCCAGCAATCCCGATGCAGAAGCTGCGGAAGAGGATGACTATTTTCCGGAACGCCCCCGACCGATCGGGAACAAAAAAGCTCTCGCCCAAAGAAAGAATAAAGGAAAAGGCAAACAAGCTTAGGAGACGATTGGTTTGGAGGACGTTCCGGAGGGAGCCGAAGAGGAGTTTTGGCAATCAAACGAATTAGTTAATCAGACGTACTTATCGATTGCAAAGAAGAAGGAAGACGTCTTGGAGAAGAAGAAGCAAGCCTATACCAGCAAGCTCATGACTTCGTATAGCAAGCTGCTTGCCACTGATACCACGCATATGACACCGGAGGAGTTGGAGCAGCATCAGCTCCTCATGACTAAATTGTGGAGCATGATCGAAAAATAGCTAGTTTAATTGTATTTTTTTTTAAAATTTTAATTGTTGTATTTCGTTTCAATTTAATAAATTAAAAATTCCAAAAATTTTGTTACTTTTTTAATTGAAAATAAAATTAATTAAATAAATAAAATCGAACGAAAAACGAAGTAAAAAAATATATCAAAAATTGAATAAATAACGATTAAAAATAATATATTAAAATGGAAAGAGCCCGGGGGAGAGCTCTCGGCTGGAGATGAAATTAGGGGAGAGCCCCTTCCCACCGGAGATGATCTTACTACTAGACCAAGGCCTCTTCGGCAAGCGTCTTGATCGATTTAATTTATTTCAACTTTATCGGTGGGAATATAATTAAATTAACATAATAATCACATGGTGGCTGCCACTAACTAACACGATACGCCTCTCTTTCTTATTCTTTCTTCTTTTACTATTTAAAATTAATTAAAGGGAAGTACAGAAATTTCGCAGCAGTTAAAAAAAACAGAAAATAAACCAACTATTTCACACTGAAACCAGCGAGTCTACAACAACTTTTTCTGCTTCGAACTTTGAATTCTCTGCTAAAAATGGTAGTATGAAGATTTCCCACTAAATTTACTTCTCTACTCTATTATGCAATCAATCAGTCTTTATTGTTTATCGATTAAGGTTTTGTTTCCGCCACTCAATCCCTAGATTCATCTTCGATGCTGACTCTTTGCGTTAATGGCGTATATCTCACCTGCTACGCATTTTTTTAATGTGGTAAATAGTTGAATAGCTCAAAGCTCTAGATTCTACTGGCATGATATCACTTGCTTGCAATGAATCATCGTAATAGTTTTATTTGTGGTAATCGAGCTTAGATTTTGTAAAGGTTTGCAGTAGTGATACCTCAAATCCTGTACCTATATGTTTATGGACTTTATAATGAACTTAGATGAAATCTCCTTTAGAGCTGAGTGAAAAAAGAGAGAAGAAGACGATATAATCCTTTCTTTTGATACTTTATTTATATTTTGAGCTTCTGTCAGAGTTGTGGGTAACTTTTATGCTTATTTTTCAGCTACGTGCATTTTGCGGTGATCTGATATACGAGCTGCTTTGTTGAAGCTGAAAATGAAGTTCCAAATGGGATTCTGAGTTGCCGGTTGTTGCAGTTGTGGAGGATAATAGTTTGAAACAAGTTGATTTAGGAGTTTGGAAGAATGATTCTTTCTGCACTTTTAACTTCAGTTGGGATAAATGTTGCTCTGTGTTTCCTCTTTCTCATCCTCTACATTATACTGAGAAACCGCTCAAATTATGCTGAACTCTATGTTCTGCGCTTGCTTGTTAAAGGGGAATTTCAAGAAGAAAATGACTTCGGCTTTAGAAGGTTCTTTTCTTCTTTAGTATGGTGAAAAGAGCATGGGAACTGATAGAGTGAAGGGATTGAGATAAACAATGAACAAGAGAATTGAAAGAAATATATTGAAATAAAAACGGAACAAGGAACAAATAGAAAATAACCCTCCTCTTGCGAGGCCAAAATCCTCAAACGAGGCCACAGGAAAACAATTCCCGCTACAGCAGAAGCCGTCCAAAATACTGCAATAATAATTCTAACCCTAACTCACTACCACCTATTTAAAGACCTAAAGAAACTTGAGTACCAAGTAATTAACTTGGAGCCCAAACAAAAGCCCACTCCAGCTTTTACTTTTATTCTAACCCTAGATAACTAAATAAATAACATAAACAAAATATAGCAATTACTAAATAATGATCTCTATCAATTCCTCGGCTGTTCAAAACAGCCTTGTCCTCAAGGCTGTGAAAGCACTTCAAAACACATCCCAAATCTGCCACGACTTCAAACTATATGGACCAATAAATCCATATTTCCCTTGCACGTTGATCTCAAAAAAATTTGCATCTTTTCTATTTAATACTCTGGTGCTGCAGAAGTTCCCAATTAGATCATTCCAATCTGGAAGAGAAGAACTTGCATCAATCCTTGCTGGAGCAAGTTCCTTTGCAGGAAGAGGAACAACCCTTGGGGGAGGGAAAGCCCTTGCAGGGAAAGAAACAGCAACGGTAAGATCAGGGGGGAAAAAAGCCAGCAGGATAACTGCACCGACATCGACAAGAGAAGTTGGCGTCGCCGCGATAACAGGAGGTGGTGGCTGATGTGGCTTCTGTGTTAGCGTGGGAGAACTCTCTGTCTCCATGGTAACAGGAGGTAGAAGCTCCTGCGTCGTCTCGAGAGCAGGAGGCAGTGCCTGCGTCATCGCGGAAACAGGAGGCTTTGTTAGTAGATTCTTCTTGGGAAGAAGAGGTGTAGGAAGAGGCGGAAGCGGCGTGGCTGCTTTGGCACTATCTTGGCGATGAAGAACACAAGAGGTTGTTGTGTTGTTGTAGTCGTCAGGCTTCACTTCTCCCAATCGAATTGCTGGTAACTCATCGAGTCTCTCCATGATTCTATCAAATTTTGCATCGAGCGAGTCGAGTCTCTCCTTGACTCGATCAAATATTGCCAAGTGCGAATTAGCAAACTCAACACCCTTCTCTATCGTCTTTTCCATCGTCTTTTCAGATTCGGCAGGTCGGACCATTTGATAGAGTGAAGGGAACAAGGAACAAATAGAAAATAACCCTCCTCTTGCGAGGCCAAACTCCTCAAACAAGGCCACAGGAAAACAATTCCCGCTACAGCAGAAGCCGTCCAAAATACTGCAATAATAATCCTAACCCTAACTCACTACCACCTATTTAAAGACCTAAAGAAACTTGAGGACCAAGTAATTAACTTGGAGCCCAAACAAAAGCCCACTCCACCTTTTACTTTTATTCTAACCCTAGATAACTAAAAAAATAACATAAACAAAATATAGCAATTACTAAATAATGATCTCTATCAGAACCTACTGAAGACGAGCTTGTGCAAAATTCTGGATTGGATGCTGTGGTGTTCATGCACATTTTCATCTTTGGGTCAGTGGAAAAGAATGAATTTCTAGTTCAGATGTGCTGTGTGGAATGCTGATTATTATGGCCATTTTATTTCTGCAGATTAATTAGATTACCCTACATGTTTTTCCTTCTTGTATGCAGCCTAAGAGTATTCCGATTTGCAGCAATTGTAGGCATATTCATTCTCCTTCCATTCAATTATATGGGGAACCAGCTAAATATTGACTTTACTGACTTCACGAACAAGTCGCTGGAGACCTTCAGCATTTCAAATGGTGATGATGGTTCAAACAGTTTTTTTGGCTGTATTTTTTAGTTATGCTAAGTGTGTCATGTAAGAACTAGTTTGAGTTGTGCATGTAAGTAAGCAGAAGAGAATACTTCATCATTTTCCAAGTCGTTGTGCTTAACTCTATCCAATCTGACCTTCGCCATATGTATCTTGGGTTTGGAAAGGCATTTTATATGCTTAAAGCATATTTATAAGCACATTCAGGATACTTTTTGAGTATTCTGAACTCCATATGAGTGATTTTGATATAATATTATTTCGTTCTAGTTTGTATAAGACTGATAAAACATTAACACTATAATTCATAATACACACACACACATACACACTTAGTAGCACTACTGTTCTTTTTGGGCAGAACTTTGTCACTAATATATATAGATAGAGATCCGATCAGAGGCTTGAATTGTTCTGCTCTGTGATGGGTTATTTCATGCTAAATTTGTATGCCAGAGGAGTATGCTAACACTACCTTTGAGAAACATTTCGACTGGCCTTAAGCATCCATACTTTTTGTTGGTAGTCTTTATTAACCTTTTGTTTTCTCTGTAAGTACATATCTTTTTTGGATTCTCAAAGGTTGTTGATACACTTCTTTGCTGTTTATATTTTCACTGCTGTTGTCTGCTATCTTCTTTACTTTGTAAGCATATTATTTTCATATGACTCTTGGTAGATTTGCTTTCGTAGTAAGTAGGAAACTTAATGGATCAAAATTATCAAAATTTTATACTTCTCTCTGCAGGAATATGACTATATTGCAGCAATGCGGATTTCTTACTTCTATTCTACAAAACCTCGGCCCAGCCAGTTCACTGTTTTGGTTTGAAGTATTCCTGAGACTCCTGGGAGAAGCTTCAGTGAAAGTATTGAGAGCTTTTATAGGGAATATTATCCTTCCACCTATCTTTCCCATTCAGTGGTTCGTTGGACAGGCAAACTGAAAGGACTAATTGTAAGCAAAGAATTAGGCAAATATAACGCCTGATCAAAATATATATATATATATATATATATATATATATAGGAAACATATCATATGGAAACTAATTATTACGTGAAAACTGCAAATCATGCATTTTTATACATAAAATGATGCATTTTTGTGCATAAAATGTTGCATAATAAAATATATTATTTTTATATTATCTTATGTTTATAATGCATTATTATGATAATGCAACATTTTATGCATAAAAATGCAACATTTTGTACATAAAATACAATATTTTATGCATGATTTGCAGTTTTCACGAAAAAATAAATTTTCATCATAATGCATCCCTAAATATATATATATGGCTGATTCGTTTCTTTTACTTTTCATGTTTGATGCTTCATTGACTTCAGTTATCTCTCTTAAACACTTCACCAGTGTTGTTACTCGCAGTACAACATTATACGCATGCATCTTAGTCTCCCAATTTTTCTGACCCATCTATTCATTTTATAAAGTGCAATATTCTTGTAGTTTAGATGCATAAAAATCAAGTTATGTGGTAAGTCCATTGTACACTGAATGCTGGTGACTCAAGTATACTTCTGGGATAAAAGAATTGGGAAGCACCCTTAGCCTCTCTATATCTAGTGGACCTTTATATAATCAAGTGCAGAGGTCAAGCCTCATCGTTAGATGAAATATAACAGGTATTCTGTTATTTGTTTTCTGAAATTGTTATATATTTTATGTAGAACAAGGCAGACAAGGTCTACAGGAGACTTGGTCGTCTGAAGTCCAAGAAACTTACTCGATGAAATTCCGACAGAGGTTGTTGTTTTGGAATTTTCGGGCAAAAATATGAACGTTAGATCATTATGAGAAGAAACTAGAGGACATGGAGGGTAATATGAGGGCAGAACAATCACCTGTTGCTGGAAAGGTGAAGATCAATAACTGTTGTCATTGGTTTAGAATTGAATCTCTTATTTCTGGATAAACTATATTAACTAATTCCTTTGGAGGCCACACCTCGTCAAAATTAATCTCCATGTTCTATTTTAAGTATGAGTAATATGAGAGTAATTTATGAACAAAAACATACTAATATATCTCGCGAATAATTAATCGAAAACTTTTACCGAATAGACTTGTCAACTTATAAACAAAGCAATAATTTATTACTTAGTCGAATATCGAAAACAAGTGTCTATTTTGTTAATCGATAATTAACTACTAATTGTTAGGAATCAAGTGGCTACTTGATTTCACTTTAGAATTTCTTATACAGAATTATATTACATAAGTGATAATAAATCACTAAAAGTTAATAATTCCTTCTAATCACTTCTAAAGTAGATAGGAAAAATACGGGACGTTACGGTTAAAGTTTAGTTTAATAGGGTTTAGGGCTTTAGGGTTTAGTGTTCTAGGGGTTAAGGTTTAGTGTAAAAGGAAATCAATAATGGTTCCACATTTTCACGTTTATTTGTATTTTTGAGCAATTTCATTGCATACTTATCATTATTTGTTGCATTTTTTTTATCAATTTTATTGCATACTTGTCATTATTTGTTGCATTGTCAACAATTAGGTCACTTTTTTCAATTTTTTTCACATCATCTTCTACCGAAATCATCTACTTTGGATCAGAGTTTCGTGTTCTAGGGGTTAGGGCTTAGTTTTCTAAGAGTTAAGGTTTAGGGATTTAGGGTTTAGGGTTCTAAGGGTTTGGGTTTAGTGTTATACGGGTTAGGTGTAGTTTAAAAAGAGATCAATAATGGTTCTAGATTTCCACCGCGAGTTCAATTGCATTTTTGAGCAATTTAATTGCATACTTGTCATTATTTGTTGTATTTTTTAGCAATTTCATTGCATACTTATCATTATTTGTTGCATTGTCAACAATTGGGTCATTTCTTTCATTTTTTTCACTTCATCTTCTACTGAAATCATCTGCTTTGGATCAGGGTTTCGTGTTCTAGGGGTTAGGGTTTAGGGTTTTAGGGTTTAGGGTTCTAGGGGTTTGGGTTTAGTGATATATAGGTTAGGTGTAGTGTAAAAAGAGATCAATAATGGTTCTACATTTCCATCGCGAGTTTATTTGTATTTTTTAGCAATTTCATTGCATACTTGTCATTATTTATTGCATTTTTTTAGCAATTTCATTACATACTTGCCATTATTTGTTGTATTTTTTTAGAAATTTCAGTGCATACTTTAAAAGTTTAACAATTTTAAATTAACAAACGACCATAATTGATTAATTGTAAACAACAAATGTACAATTACAGATCTTCTTCTCCTATTTTGCATCTCCACTAGACTTGACTCAAACAAAATCATCATCACTTAATCCTTCCTGCTGCATATTTGTAAGTGTGTCATAGCGTTTATGGTGAGTCTTTCATGGATTCATTTTGACCTAGCTGCACAACAAAAATGAATAATTTTCGATAACATACATAGGTATTGTATTCATATGCATAAAAAAAATAAAAATGCATTCATCTAATAATTCTCCGCACTCTACGAGGACGCTGCGGTCTGTCATATTTTGGTTTATTCCTTGTTGTACATACATAAATAAAACTATATCATACAGCAACATTTCACTAAATAAATGCAGCATAATTCACTAAAAAATAATGGAAGAAATGCTCACTTTTAACTACTTTTCCTCTATTTCTATATGAGTTTTCTATATCTCCTTTTCTAATCACTATGCTATACACTAAAATTTATGAAACATAACTCAACTAATCATTTCATCATTGCGATTATCTACAATGTGCATATAAAAGTAAGATACAATGCAACAATATTCCAATTTATATGCATAAAAAAAAGCACTACAATGTAATGAATTTTAAGTAATATGCAACATATTTATACTTAAATGCAACAAAAAATATAAAATAAAAATTAATTAATAAACACATCAAAGATACTGCATATGCATCTATTACTACATAATCTCCATTAGCATCCACTGTACCAACCGCAATATGGTAGCAAATATATTGCACATATAAGCATCGACTACAAATTTAAATGCATCACAAATATAAGACAACTTCGCATAAACTAGTTACTACATCAACCAAATTACCTTATCCCTTGAAAACCACATGGTCACTTTTTCAGAATGAAGGAGAAACATAACTGGAATCCCAATCAAGAAAGGAGAAGTTTCAGGCTTTCAAACACAAGTTATGTCAAAAACAATAATAATAATAATTAAGGTTGGATTTGGGAAAGAGGAAATTGAATATTGAGAGATCTTCGAAAATGATCTTCGTTTGAATATTTTAATTTAATTTACAAAAATTGAAATTCTTGATTTAATTCGAAGGTTCAAGGATCAAACCTAGCTCTACGATTCTGAAACCACACCTCGACTTGTCGCAGTCTGAGCTTCAATTCACGAGCCAAATCTTGCTTCTGTTTCTGATCAGGGGAAAAAATGGAAGATAAATTGTCAAAATCAAATGAAGTCGAAGTGTTTGAAGGAATTCCTGAGAGAGAAAATTACAGAATTGAGAGTACTATGCTGCTTGAAGCTTTCCTCGAGAATAGCAGACTGCGCTTTGGTGAGCCGGAGCTTCTTCTCCCCGTTCGGACCGTCGTCGTCTTTGTCACTGACTCTGGAAGAGACTCTCTCGATCTCAACCTCCTCGCTCTCGATCTCTCTCTCCCTCTTCACGCTAACGTGCGTTGTCCTGGTATTATCGACTGTAGTAGTGAGAGAGCGCAATCTATGTTGTCGAGGTAGGGGTTGCAAGGGTTTTCCTTTTCTATGTTTTTAATATTGGACAATTTTACCCTTATAATTATACTAGTTAATAGAACTGATGTGTTAATCACAACCCTTGATTCACTACAAATCAATGGTCTTATTGGTTTCTAGGTTTCACTCTATCTTTGGTTTCCACCATAATGCATCCATATATATATATATATATATATATATATATATATATATATATATATATATAGAGAGAGAGAGAGAGAGAGAGAGAGAGTTTGGTTCATATAAAAATAAATTATAGCGTGAGAAATACGAAAAATGCTTAAAGTTATACAAAATCATGCTTATGGTACATAATTGTGCTTATAGCTTATTTTATGCATATAAGCACAATTATGTACCATAAGCATAATTTTGTATAGTTTTAAGCATGATTTTGTATTTTTCGCATTTCTCACACTAGAATTTATTTGCATGCGAACTCTTTCATATATATATATATATCAAACAAATTAGGTAGAAATGTTATGTTGAATCGTTGCCCCATATTGGAACATACAACTACTCAATCTTGGGGTCATGGTTATATTTTAGTGATTCTAATAGATATCTTCGGCTACATTAATTTAGTGAAACTATCAACTGTAAGCAAGGTTTTGTTTGATTTAGTTTATTTACTTTTATGTGCTCGTGTTTATATTTTAACATATCTATATAATTATTTTTTTCTTATCTACATGACGTAGTCGATTAAAGTCATTTTCGAGAGAGTTTTACTAAGAATAACAATTTACTCATAACATTCGCTTTTTTTTTCCTAGTCAGAAACATTCGCTTATTGTTGTTGATGTGTTTTATTTATTTATTATTTTTAAATTTCTTTTAAATATAATAAATTTTAAAATCTATAAAATTATCTTTAAATTTTATTTATTCAATTTATTTTTTAATAGTATTGAATTATTTATATTTGTGATATCCCATGCATAGCACGGGGTGCAATACTAATAATTTAAAGAGATCAAAGAGAGTGAAAAAACAATCAAATATGTTTAATTTGTTTATCCGTGGAGAATATATTTTGTTAAGGCTCGTTTGGTAGGGTAGTTATAGCAGGTTAGATAATTTTAAACTGGGTTAGTCTTGTGTTTGATAGCAATTTAAGTTTATATGGAGGCCGATTTAAAACTTCGGCCCGTGTAAATAACACTATTTCACTAAGTTATTCCAATTGACCAAATTGGTGGGTTAGAAAAAAAAAAAGCATGATGGAACAGTGTTTTGAATGTGTATTTTATGCCAGAATTACCCTCTTCCATATCTCACAAATCGTACAAAGCAAAACATTCCACCATTTTCATGCCTGCTACTCGAGAATGAGTTTCGACGAAGACATAATCGGAGTTCATATCAGATACAAATACTGCTACTCGAGAATGAATTTCGACGAAGACATAATTGGAGTTCATATCAGATACAACCCCCTTCTCTGACCACGTAATTTGAGTAAGCTTGGAGTTTATGAGGGGTTTTGAACTAGCCCTAGATCTATTGGTAATTGGCGGCGAAACCTGCAAGTAGACTGCCCAATCGCTAAAAAACAGAGGAAAGGAAAATCGACTTCAAAGGTATGTGAGTTCGTGTCAGGCCGTCGAAGAAATCGGGAAAGGTGTAGGTGAATTTGTTATCGTCGAGCAGGGGCGACTGCAACGAGTTCAACCCGACGATCCCTGCAGGTTTTGGTGTGCCAATGCTCTTCGTCAAGTCCCGCATCACCGCTGTGTCACCGGACTGCGCGCGAGCAACTCGCTGACGGCGGCCATTAACGAACGTACGACGAAGAAAATCAACCTCGATGCCATCCGACAACACACCAATTTGCAATGTCCACCTTTTCCAACTCAATTGTATGTTAACCGGAGTGAGGCTCCGAAAAATCCTCGTTATTGCAGAGGAGAGGAGCAAGAAATAGAGAGAGAGGACTCTGCGGCGCTCATATTGGTTTTGAGATGTATTGTGAGTTTCTAGGGCTTGGAATTTTTAGTAAAAAATATGAAGGTTATTTAGTAATTTAACACTTTATCATGTGAATAATAATTCCTACCAAACACTCTCCATATTATTAATTAATGTTTGTATATAGTCTACCAAACATGAATTTTAAACTCTTGTTTCATTTAATCTTAACACATTGCATTATTTTTATTCTAACTTGACATATCCTTAGGCAGTGTCTGATAGATTAGATGATACAAGATAAGACAAGTTATGTGAGGTTATATGGTGTTTGGTAATTGGGCAAACAAACTAGTAAGCCCATTGTAAAATCAAAGCCCGACTCAATTTTCCTGTACCTCTCTCATAATTAATCCCACTGAAATCGAGAGATAAATTAACATGTGGGAACATTGAAGAAGATTGTTTGGAAATTTTACAATTTTGCCCTTAATTTATTACCTTAAGGAATGCTAATCCTTACTTTGATGATTGGCTTCTCTTGCTGCTCCTTCTTTGTAACGCGGCAGGTTCATTATTATTATTATTATTATTATTATTATTATTATTATTATTATTATTATTATTATTATTATTATTATTATTATTATTATTATTATTATTATTATTATTATTATTATTATTTATGTATTTATTTTAAAGGTTGTGATGATAAGGAAAAGAAGCATAATTTGCAACTTGTTATTTCTGTTGGCAACATTTGGCTTTAGCCTATAGGATATTCCAGTAATTAGACTAATTTCACAAGGGTATTTTGTCAATATCTATTTTATTTTAGGTTTGTATTTTACCTACCAAACATAAATATAAGTTATCTTGTCTTATAATCTTCTCCACCAAACACAAATATAGATTAATTATCCTATAACTATTCATATTGATTATGTGGGTTTTATTTATCATTCTATATCCCATCTTTTCTACCAAACACTGCCTTACTTGTCTACCAAACTAGCCCTTAGAGTCAAGTTTGTCCATTTTCATAAAGTTTAAAAACTACTACAAACATACGGAGTAATATTCTCGTTCCTTAAAATGTTGCCCCAGTTTGACCGGCACTAGTTTTAGGAATGATGTAATTGACTTGTATTCTTTATTGATAGTGAAGATCGAGTCTCATGTTTAGTGTATTAAATGTAATGAATATGTAATGTTAAAAGGGCATAAAATGTATTGTAATAGTGGATCCATGTCAAAAATAGAAGGTGAAAAGTTTTAGGAGACGTCTCAAAACAAAATTATGGGCAAAAAAATTTGGAACAGAGGGAGTTAGACTTTTTGCATCTTAGAAAATGCTTTCTATTAATTTATTAAAGAGGTATTTGCCTGTAAATACACAAAGTTTGGATTGAGTTTGATTTTTAACACGAACTTAAATTTTAGTCTGATAATATACAAACTTTGGTGTCAGTTTGATTTTTAACACGAACTTAAATTTAGCCTGACAATAAAACTTAACGTCGGTTTATTTTTTAACACAATGAATTTTGGCAAAATCTAAGCTTTACGTTCAATACTTTATTACATGTGGCATTTTTATCTAAGTGGTAATGGCATGAATTACCCACATTTGATAACAAAAAATGAAAACTACCCAAGTCCATAAAACTCTATGAAAAATATCCATCTTTGTGGTAGACTACCTAATTTGCCCTTGCATGAATACAAAATCGCTCGATTTTTCTTGTGAAAGTGACTGGCCATCTTACACATTTGTACTTCTGTTGGTTTTTGTGTAATAATATAGTGATGATTGGTACTAATGTGATGGGATCTATGCATGGATGCTGACTGCGAAACTCCAACAGCTATTGTAAAATAAGATTTTCCCGCTGTCAATATTGACTGTATAATTGGATATTTCACTGTGTGCATGTGATATTGTACTCGGTTTTTTCACTGTGTGCATGTGACATTGAATTCTGATGAGAACAAATACTGTCTCACGCATCTTTCAAATTCATTTTACATTTGAGGTAATTAATATGTTGCTGCAAAAAGAGAGATACAGAGTAAAATTGTGCTGCAAAATAGAGATTAAAATTATTGCTGGGAAATTAGAGATTACAGGCATGGCCGGAAAATAGATCTATGTGTGCTAGAGCTTACTGAAATTTGTGTACAAGAGCTTGTTTCGCACAACTTAAAAGGTATGTTTCTTATTAATCAGAACATTTCATGGCTAATTGTTGAATTTTTTATTGTATAATTTAACTTATTCTCAAATTCCGTCTGTTTCACTATTTTCCCGTCATGTAATTGTGCTAGAAAATGGAGATTAGAATTGTTGCAGGAAAATTAGAGATTACGATCATGGCCGGAAATTAGATCTTTGTGTGCTAGAGCTTACTGAAATTTGTATGGAAGAGCTCATTTCGCACAACTTAAAATGTATGTTTCTTATTAATTACAACATTTCACGGCTAATTGTTGAATTTTTCATGATATAATATAAATTATTCTCAAATTCCGTCTGTTTCACTATTTTCCTGTCGTGTAATTGTGCTATAAAATGGAGATTAGAATTGTTGCTGGAAAATTAGAGATTACAATCATGGCCGGAAAATAGATCTTTTTGTGCTAGAGTTTACTGAAATTTGTGTGCAATAGCTCATTTCGCACAACTTAAAAGGGTATGTTTCTTATTAATTACAACATTTCACGACTAATTGTTGAATTTTTCATAGTATAATATAACTTATTCTCAAATTCCATGTGTTTCACTATTTTCATGTCGTGTATTCACATCATATATTTGAGCTTGTTTTTTATTTTGAATTTTGAATGGCTATAGAACAAAGTTATGTTGCATTAGATGTCGATTTGATTTTTGGCTGCCTAGAGAATAATTTTTGAAATTTTAATTTTATATTCAATCATTGTATACTTATATATGGATGTGTACTGTCAACAAAGGAATTTATTTAGTAATAAAATATAAATATCCTCATATTTCAATTTTGACAAGGTTTAAATTTCAATCGCTGGCTGTAATTTTACGTTCGCATATGATTTTTAAAAATTATAGTAAGAGGGGAATACTAATTTTTGTTGGTCCCAGAAGCGAGTGTACGTGTGTAGGGGGTGAATACACGCGTAAGAGAAGTTTAGACTTCTCTTAAATTTACTTGAAAATAGTGAGTTTTGAAAAGAAAAGCGTTTCGCTTTTGAAGAAGTGAGAACTTTTCAGAAGCGAATCTGATAGATCTGGGTTAGAGATCATCAACAATTTAGATGTGAATTGAGTTCCTTCCCGGAGGACCCCCAACCACTCCTCCGGCTTGTTTTGCAGGAATTCTTCTAGATTCAAGGCAAGAAGAGTTGGAAATTGAAGGTAGTTGCTGAAGAATGAAAGGATTCTATCCTTATCTATTTTGTCATTATTCTCTATTCAAGGATTCAATCCTCTGTGAACTCGATTCACTTCTAAATTGTTGATGATCTCTAACCCAGATCTATCAGAATCGCTTTTAGAGAAAACGATTGCGGAATTTGGTGAGCGATATTATACTCATTTTTGATAAAATCTTGCTTTAGTGAAGAATTATGTTGGTTGCTTTAAGTGTGTATTTGCCTTATGCAATAATCAAAGCTCGTAAATATAAGGAAATAAAAGCGATAAATACTTATCTAAGAAAGCAGTAAATAAAGCACTAAGGACACAAGCGATTTATAGTGGTTCAGAGGTTACGCTCCTACATCTACTTGTTGCCTTTACTCAGCAACTCGAACTTCCTTCACTCGGAAAATCGAACAATCAAATATGAACACGAACAAACACACATACTGGTTTTATCCTTCCCAGTGAAGTGCCTCAAGTTCGACTTGAACTTGAAACTTAGAGATTCCAAACAGGTTCTCTAGAGACCTAACAACAGACTCTTAAACACGACCTTCCACTTGTGTATAAAACACAAGCTTCACAATTAGCGAACAAAACACAAACTTACAATACAAAAGAACTTTGGTTGAGGGTTTGGTTTATAAGAGTTCTAACTTAAGAGATAATCCTTTTACAATGAAGATCACGTAAAAAGTTTAAGGATTCTCATCCTAGAAAACCTAGGGATAAAGGGATATAGGGTCTGTGGACTTAGAAACTTAGAAAAAGTTTTTAAGGACTCAACTAAACTCTATAACTTAAGAACTTGAAGAATGTAAGAATGAGAGCTCTGAAGTTCTTGTTGTAAACATGTGCGTGAGAGAATAGTTTCGTAAGTCTTCATGTTGAATATGCACCCCTATTTATAGTGGGAGATTGCCAGCTACCCGTTAGAGAGGTTGGTGGCACGTGCTCTCACTTCCCTTCAGTCTTGCGACAATGCAGTTTTTTGCAGGCAGTTAGTGCTTTTCCGGCTTCTCTTCTTTCCGGAAGAGGAAACCCTTGATATCTGCAAATTTCCAACTTGGAATGTAGAGGAGACAGCAGTTGTGCACTGTTCCGACGATATCCATTGGCTTATAACAATCTTCCAAGTGTCCTCTAACCTCCGTGCCACATTAATGAAGTGTACGAACTATTGTAGAGTTAAAATTTTGAAATTCAAACTCCAATTTACTTCGTCACTGCTCGTGCTTTCTCACGAGCGCTTCATCAGTGTTGGATACTGTTTTCACTATTGCTTGTACTGATGTCGCTTTCTCTGAGTTGCTTCTGCACGAGTGCTTCTCTTCAAGTCGCTTTTATGTATAGTTGCTTCTCACTTTATAAAAGTGATCGCTTGAGACTTGTCACTTCCTGTAAACTTGAAATTATAAAACTTTCTTCGCTTATCTTCTTTTCACTTTTCCTCAGCTTCACTTCGCTTTGTTTGGCTTCGCTTCACTTCGCTATTCCTAGAGACAAAATACACTTGTAGAAATATAGCTCCCTAACAAGTGAGCTTTTCTAATACATTGAAAATTACATCAAGCGATACTAGCTTTCATAAAAAATAATAAGAGAAAGGTCTATGGGGTTTTGGAATCTAATCAAAACAAATATATTCTATTAAAGCAGAAATAAATTCTGCTTCCCCTTAACAAATATTCCAACAATTTCCCCATTTTTGATGATGCCAAAACCCTATAAATCTAATGGATTCCAAGCGAAGTGCTTTCTTAAGGTATCAGAGCTACCTTTAAAGCGTTCTAAGTGATACCAAGTTCTTAAGGTATCAGAGCGATAGACTTGCTTTGATTAGGTATCGGAGCATTTTTAAGTGAAGTATCAGAGCAATATATACTCTACTAAACGTATCAGAGTAGGTTATGCTTATGAAAGCATCAAGTATTTAATGTTGTTTTAGTTAGAAGTGAGAAATAGAGATTTTTTTGCTTTTAACTAGTTGCTTTAAATATGTTCCCAAGTTTAACTGGTTTCATAAAGCGATCAAATGCAAAAATCACTTTATCACCAATTTAACTTGTATGGATAATAGTTTTACAAATTGAAAATCATGGAACATACACTTGGGATGAATAATGGCTATCTCATATATGATTTGTAGTGTATACAGAGATAAACATTACAAAATATTAAGAGTGAAATGGCATTAGAAATTTGGCGGTGGCTCATTGTAAGCACCATACATTCTTCTGCTTGTTTCCTTGTATTGTTCAGCAGTTGGTGCATCTCCGTATCTCCTTGCCTTGCAACACTTCATCACCTCCTTCTCGATGAAATTAATATCTTTAAGATTGGTGCCTATCTTGGTAGGAACTGGAAGATGGACTTGTGGTGGCGGAATGATTAGGAAGCCTTTAAACTTGGCTATTTCACAAATTATGGTCCAGAGCGAGTGGTGATATTGCTCCATGTAAGCCGTGAAGGCTTTCATCTCGAACTGTATCCTCCATGCATCCCTAAAATAGTGCCATTTGATGAACTCATCCTTGGCTTTCACCCATTCCGAATCCACCATCTCTTCCTCTATAATTTTCTCCACAAGTTTGGCATGAGAATGTATGCTCCTATTCGCTATGATCTCATCTGCTCCTCTCTTTAGCACTCCAGGAATTCCTTGGGTAAACGCTGCTTGCACTTCGATTTTTGGAAAAAGATTTTCACAAAAACCTCGAAGAGTGGCTTCAATTGTATCTTTCTTCATTTGGTCCTCACTGGATGCTCTGTTCTGATTCCTCATTGTGGCCAACGTCTTGATGCACGCTTTCTTCTTCAGCCAGTTATTTTCATCACTAGTTGTAGGAGCATATTGTTAGTAGAGAAAAAAATATTCATCTGTCTAATGCCTATGATATTCCGGGTGAACATTATCATACACCTTCAGTTGCTCCTTTCTCAGTTCTTCTTCCATTTTGCTCCTCGCCTTTTTCCCTTTCCTACCTCTGCTACTTGTCGCTTCAGGTAGGTGAGGACCAACACCTTCCTGTTGAAGTGGTTCCTCATCTTTAATGGTAATAGTTTTAGCACTTTCCGGTGCAACATTTTTTATAGCAATCGACTTCTACTTCCTCTTCTTCCTCCTACCTTCTCCTGCTGCTTCACCCAACTCTTCTAGCTTGCACTTCAACCCAACACTTTATCCCTTGTTGGCCTCACCAACAATAGTAAGAGGTAGAGTAGAATGGGGAACGGCGGACACACGTGTCCTCAGTTGAGCGAGTGGAGTGATATCTCTTTCAGCTTGTAAAGGAGTAGGCAAGTTGATCAGCGCTTCTGTTGTAAGCATCACACTCTCTTGCAGCAGCTTCTACATCACCGGCTTGAACTTAACAGCCTGCTTCACCTTCTCTTCAAACTCCCGCTCCTATTTGTCAAAGGCTGAAGCTATATTCTTGTAAGCATCTTGGCTGGTGACAAGAGCTTCTTCAGCATTTGTAGCTCTAGTACGAAGTCTCTTCACTTCTGGCTCAAGTTCAGCAACTCTTTTGGCAGAGGTGTTCTCCTCTATCACCTTTTTCTCCTACTTGGTTGTATTGAGTTCAGCTGCTAGAGAAGTGTTTCGCTTCTTCACCTCCTCCAGTTCCTTCTCAAGCGAATCATGTCACTCCTTCATCACTGTAATTTCACCTTCAAGCGTCTCCACCTTTGCTTTCTGGGCATCAGCTTCATCTCCTAGCTTCTTTGCCAATTATTTCATTCCCTCTACAGCCTCCATCTTCGCTTGCTCTTCCTTGAGCAGTCCACGCACATGCTGCAGCTCTATATCATTGTTGGAGATTTGAACATCCTTGTTAGCAACATATTTTAAAGCTTCTTCTTTCAGCTGAACATCTGCACAAATTCTGTCTTGTGCATCATATAAGGAGCATAGTAGTTCATGAATTTCAGTAAACCATTCATCCATCATTTGAGTTTATACTTCTTCTATAAGTGTTTTGCATTGAATAACAACGTCTGTTTCAACTTTTTCTTTCACAAGTTGTTGAATGGAAGTTTTGAGCTCTTCCAGATTGGTTCTGATCTCCTAACAAAGCTTCAACTTCTTGGTAGTGTCCGCTAGATCTTTCACCACTGTTGCTGTGCACATCACCTTGTTAGTAGGATCAAGAATTTCTGCTACCTCTACTTCAGCAACTGCAAGGATCTGGTACACTGTTTCAGTCCATTCAGCTTCTGTCATCCTTTTTTCTTCATATGAAGTGATTTTTGGAACATCTTTCTTTGTTTTCTCCTCCGCTTCTCTGTTTGCGGGCAACACCACTTCATCAATCTTTCGCTATACAGTCTCAAGATCAATGAGATCGCTGAAGTATTTGATTTTGAATTATTGCAAATAGTCGGCTTCAGCTAGCTCAAGAACATCCTCTCCATAGATTGTTCTTGCTTTGAAGACCTTGTGATATTCTAACCCTCGAACATACACATAGGCCAGAAAGTAAGAATTTGCTTCAATCAATCACTCGTCCACCTCCTTTCCTTCATAACGTTTTTGGATGGCATCATTTGCTTCATTTCTGGAGGCTTGGAGGATTTTCTTTGCCAAGGATTCATCATCTTCCTCTTCAGTGGCAAAGTCAAGAATCATGTTTTCATCTTCTTCATCAAAATTTTCTTCAAGAGGGCTCAGGTCCTTGAAGATTTGAGCTTTAGTTGTTGTTGAAGAAGTTGATTCGCCTTGTTTCTGCATCCTGCTCAGCAAAAGCGTTTTATGGAGAACTTCTTCCTCCTCGCTTTCAGTTTCTTCATCATCTTCAGCCTGAGCAGTCTAGAAGCGGGAATTGATGCTTGTTCAATTGGTCGCTTTCCATCAGCTTTTGAAATCTCTGGTTGGGCAAAGAGTGATTTTTCTGGGAACGCTTCCATGGAAATTGTGTTGACCACCTCATCAAGTTTATTGGTGTCAACATCTATTTCCTCACCTGGAGTTGAAGCTTTTGACTCCTTCAACTCACCACTTCTTTCTTCATTACCTTGATCCGGCTTGTCCGAATCCAAGGCCTTCTTGATTAGTGCTGCTTCTCCTACTCCACTGAAAGTTGACCCCCTCAACTCCTCAGCAGCAGCACCAATCTGCACATCGTCAGCATCTCCTCCTTCAATCTGAGCTTTCCCCTCAGATTGAGCTCATTCTTCCTTCTCACTTTCAGCTTCATCAAACAGTTGTCGCTTTGTCTGTTTTCCAGAAGCGATCTTGACAAGTTTTCGCTCCTCTCTCGCTCTTCTGTCTTTCGCTTTCTTGGTCACCACTGGAGCATCCAAGTTAGCTGTCACTTCAACTGATGGAGGCTGCATTCATTGCTCCTCCGGCAAAAGCAGTGCACACTCTGGTTCGCACTTAGTCATGTCCACTTGCTTTCGGAATAGAAGAGTAATCTTCACATCCATCTATTTTTATTTCTTGAGGCGAGTGTGGGTCTTCTCAGCTATGTAGGATATGAGGCGAGCGAAGCGAATCTTCTTCATGGACACCTTGAAGGAGATGTCTGAAACTGGAGATATGTTTTTTGAGGTTTCAACAAACTGGTCAATCATGAATTGACACTAGTTGTATTGCTCTGTTTTTGCTACCTCATCAGAGGTGGCAGCAAGAGCTCTCAGTTTTGGCCAAGTCACCATCGACACATTTTCGGTGTGGCTCATCATCATTTTCGTCACCAAATCGCATAACTCCTTATACGGCGATTTGAGCAAACTGGTCAGCTTTGTTGTCTCTATTTTCTCCTTTCCGTCCTTCATCACTTTGGTGAGGAATTTGACTTCTCATTCATTTGAATACCTCATAAACTCAGCGGGGTAGTGATTATGTCCGGCTTTCTCCACCTTCTTCCCGGAATCACGGAGACCCATCTTCTCTGTCAAAAATTTCCTCACGTCAATTTTCCCGAAGTATGTGGAGTGTGTTTGAGGATTAACACACGTCACGTTCGTCATCACCGTCTTGGGATCCAGATACCTAAGAAATTCTACCACAGCAACTGGGTAGATGTTGTCTGGTAGAGCGGTGAGTAGAGGTGACAGTTATGCCCTTGAAACAGCACGGCCAATGAATCCGTTGTTTTATATGCTTGGGCTCAAGAATGTGTTCTTGATACATATATTTCTTAATTTCGTTAGAGATGGTGGTCACGGTCGTCTCCTCCATCCGTTCTTCCATTCTCTCATCCACTTCTACCATTTTTTCTTCCGTCTCCTCCTCCCTCGGTCTCTCGCCTTCTTCACTGAGTACTCTGTAGGTAGTCTGTGTTTTTGCCATTTTTTGAGAATTAGGGTTTTTGTGAAATTTGGGAATTTCTGGACTTAGAGAAATTTGCGAATAAAACTTCACAAGTATGGAGATATACAAATGAATAGTGAGAGATAGAGGTTTATATATGGAGGTTCAAAAAGTGAGGAAAAAATATGGGTTGTTGGATTTGGAACTGTCCTTTCAGATTCAACGGTTGAGATTGAAGCGAGATCATGGGTTAGTTGGGTATTTAATCCAACGGTCAAGGAAAAAGCAGGTTTGAATGAAGGGTTAGGATTAAAGTGATTTTGGCGGTTCAAGTATGCGAGTGGAAAGGCATGTGTGTGAGTAACTTAGTTCCTGTACCCTGCACTATAGCCACATTAAATGCCGAAGATATCGCACTAAGTGCGTATCTTCTAATAAGACAAAAATAAATTAAAAGCGATTAAACATTTACAAGAACAATTTTCATGAAAGTGATTCACTTATGTTCCCCTTACTTGAAGTAGGGAAAAGCGATTTGCTTTATAAAAAAATATGGTTGGCTTTTGTGCTTCAGAGTATAATTGAGAGCGATAAACTCATCAAGCACTTATGCCAATTTGGTATATATTTTCAATGAATCAAACGACATTCTCTGAAAGAATTATCACTTTAATTCATTTACTTCAGAAATAAAGACACGAAAGAAAGACTTACTGGTCAGTCAAACATCGTAGTTGACTAATACCTCATTGTCGAGCGATATACTTGGCACGCTTTAAAGTGTTTCTCACGAGCGAATCGCTTTGACTTATGCCAAAAGCGTTGAAAGCCCACCGCTCGAGTCTTTCACAACTTCTCCGCTTCAAGTTAAAACGCTTTAGAGATAGAGACCTAGTAAAGACGTTTTAACTTCGCTTTCTCCACGATTGGAGCATCCATCATAAGAAAAGATAGTGAAATGGTTAGTTATGAGATCCTTTAACCATACAACGGCGAGTCTTCTCATATATTCACAACATGAAATGTTCATGAGACTACAAAATCCACAAGGGATCCGGTTGGGGCATTGAGTTTCCTCAACCCTTACTTGGGCAAGCCGTCTCATATATCCATGAAGTGAAATAGTGGTGAGTTAATTCAAACCACTTGTAGGTAAGAGAGCTCATAATTAACCACAAACGAAAGAATTGAAAGACCTAGCATCTAACTTATGAGATCTCCCACAGATAGACAAGTTGGGGAAGATCAAGGGAGCTAACTGTTGCTCTGCCAAGCCAACAGGTTTTACGCTGGGTTGAGCTCCGAGCTTCCGTAATCAAGCGTATAGCACCTAACTTGATGGAAGTAAGTGTAGACAGCCACTTACAGAAGATAGCAAAAATGCATGCTAACGGTGTACAAGCAAAAACACTCACTTGTAGGTGGCAAGTGTAAACTACGACCTAAGACCTATCCTAGTGCCCACTTGCAAGCCCTAGACCTAGAATGAAGATCAATTCTCCCTTAACCAAATATCCAACAATCTCCTGCCTGAATAATGAGGAAGAATCGTTCTTCATTGAGGACTTACCTTACCTTCCAACCTTACTCCACCTTATCTTCTCCCGGGTCTAACAAACCCAATTCCATACATAACTGCTTTAACCTTGTATGAGCAAGAGGTTTAGTGAGGATATCAGCTCTTTGATCGTCAGTATGTATCTTTATCATCTTGATGTCCTTCTTTTTTACATGATCCCGTATAAAGTGATGTCGAATTTCGACATGCTTGCATCTCGAATGAAGAATGGGATTTTCAGTTATAACAATTGTGCTTGTGTTTAGAGGTGCCCACGGTTCCGGAACCGGAACCGAACCGACGGTTCCGGTTCCAAGATGGCCGGAACCGAAACCGAACCGGAACAGTAACGGTTCCGGTTCCGGTTCCTGGAACCGACGGTTCCGGTTCGGTTCCGGTTCCGGAACCGGATAGGAACCGACTTTTTAAAAAAAAAAATAAAAATTTGTGTTCGATTATGATTCAATGCTTCATTGTTTATTGATTTAATTTTAATTGTAAGACAATTCAAATTATAAAATGTAAAAAAATACTTGAGAGTGAGATTATATAATTTTTTTTTATTTATTAATCCTAAACCCTTGGATATCACATGTCGATTCCAAGGGCCGAGCCTCGTTAAAACCTCCGTGAGGAAAAAGAGTACTCGTCTAAGCATTTTAATAGACCACTACATATTATCAAAATCGAAATCGTCATCGAAATCATCCGTTTCTTCAGAGGCATCGGTGTCGGTTTCTGCTTCGGTGGTACTGATTGGATCATGTTCAAAGACCTCATCCCATTTGTTCTCTTGCTCACGGTGTTCGGCTAAAGTGTAGTCCTTAAGCAATACTTGAGCTTCGAGATTCCGTGGGGTCATCGTTGATCGTCTTTCGTCTAAAGTATACCCTCCGCTACTAAAAGCTTGCTCGACCGACACTGTCGAGGCAGGATCAGCAAAGAGTTCTCGAGCCATTATGGATAGGATTGGGTATTGAGCTGTTCTTCTTGACCACCAATGCAAAAGATCTTGATTGTTTGGACCTGCACTTGTTAGTTCTGATGCAATAACCGGTTCATTTAAATATATAGATAATTCATCGTTTTGAGCGAGTCCGGATGATCCCTTGTTTTGGAAGAAAGAATGGAGTTGTTGGGCCCGTTGACTCTGAGAACTAATTCCTAAGTCCATAGATGGCCTTGGTCTCCTGCTATGTTCAGAACCTCCAAAAGAACTCCCATATTTCTCTACGAAGTGGTTATACAGGTACCTAAGGGATGCATCTAAGTTTCCCTTAATAAGATCTATGGAAGGCAAATCTAACCCATCCTTACCCTTCCCCCCTGCGAATCTCATCTCCCCCAAAGCATTGTAATAGAATTCTAGGAGCGATATCACACCATCAAGCTTTAGATTGGGATCAAGGATTGATGCCACTAGGAAAACATCAGGAATAAAAGTGAAGTACTTCAACCACTTCAGAATCATGACACCTACAGTTTTTTCGAGCTCATCTAGATAGCTACATTCTTCAAACTTAAGGGCAATGACAACCAAACGATAGAGGACACGAGGCGATGTGGGATAGTAAACACCTGAAAGTTCCTTAGTAGCAGTATCGAAATCTCCTAACAATTCGATAACCTTATCACAACTAGTCCAATGAGTTTCCATGAGCAGATAGTTTGTCTCGACTCCAAAAAAACCACACAATTCCTCCTTATAACCTTCGGTTTCTCTAAGCATCTCGTAGGTTGAGTTCCACCTAGTGCAGACATCTACGTTGAATTCCTTACTACGGCCTCTCTTAGATTTAATGAACTTAATCCAGGATCTATGCAGTTTGGTTTTGTCTCTAAGCATGGTGATAGCTTTCCTAATGGGGGTGATAGACTGCTCGAGCAATTTCAAACCATCTTGAACACATAGATTAAACACATGACAGATGCAACGAGTATGAAAATATTTTCCTGCTAAAGCGGGGTTACAATGAGCTATCAGCTCAGGCACCGCCGCAGTGTTAGCAGATGCATTATCGAAACCGATAGAAAAAAATTTTGTGAGGAGAGAGAATTGTTTCAAAACTTTGATGATGCAGAGTGCAATATTGGGGGCAGTGTGTGCACAATTGAATTTTCTAAAGCACAAAATCCTCTTGCATAAATACCAGTTATCATCAATCCAATGCACAGTTATGCCTAGAAAAGAATTTTGATTGAATGCACATGTCCATATATCGGAACAAATAGATACTCTGAAAGGAAACTTAGCAAACATATCTCGAAGACACTTCTTATACCTTACCGATAGTTTGTAAATAGTACGGGTCATGGTAGTGCGAGAGATTTTCATTGCAAGAGGTTGATAACCAGTACGTATAGTATTTTGAAAACGCATGCTATCAGCAAACTTAAAAGGAAGAGACTCAGTAGCAACAAACTTCGCCATGACTTCCCTAGCAATAATATCGTTGTACTTAAAAAGAGTAAGGTTAGAGTTACCTCCCGCCGTGGCGAGTTGTGTTTGTTGGAGGTTTGCCCCTCCGCCTTTCTCCTTCGCCGCATGCTTGTTGATTGCATGCTTCTTCAATGTTCCGTAACCATATTCTTTTCCCCACATGTAACTCTTATCACAAAAATTGCAAAATGCTTTCCACGTTGACTCTTCGCCATCCACTCCGGGGAATTCCCTCTTCGTGAACCAACGTTTGAATACGTCTGGGCCTGGGATTTTTCCATTAACGAGCTCCGGTATTGCTCCTCTGTTCATGGGACGTCGCTCAGGTTCATGTTGATCTGCGCCTAGGCCTCCGTCGTCGTGCTCATCCATGTCATCGTCCTCGTCGATGTCGTAGATGGTTTCGTGCTGGGTGGGTCGAGCTCGAGCTTCTTCCTCCTCCTGTAATTGTCGAGCAAGGCGTTCGTCTTCTTGGCATTGATCGAAGTTGAACGGGGGGGAATCGTAGTTCATTTCATCTTGAGAACGGCGATACCCTTCGAATTCATTTGGGGATGATGTGTAGGGAGAGTAGTATGAATCATCTCCTTGATTTTCGTTGATCACAATACCCTTACGAGCATTTTTCGTGGCACACGTTGTGAAGAGGTGGGCGGCACCTTACTCTTGCCTTTGTCACCTCCGGCTCCAGAGGTGTTTCCGGTTCCACGGCCTCCACGTGCAGACATTATGATGATGATGATGATGAAGTGAGAGATTGAGACTTTGAGAGTGTAAAAAAGAAAAGTGTATGTGTTTGTTGAAGATGAAGAATGATGGATGAAATAGAGATAATAGACTAATATTTTGCTACAAAATATAAAAAGATCTTCAGAGATTGAAAGAATAAGAGAATTGAGAGATTGCTCGATTGATTCTTGAAGGTGTGAGGAAATGAGTTGAGATGGGGGGTGTTTATAGGTGGAGTCGTAGTCTCGTAGAGATGGTGGTAGAATTCGTGGCAATTTTTTAAAATTTGAATTTCATAATCGCTAGTAGCTTGCAGCCTTGCAGCCTTGCATGCATGCGCCTGCTCCCTGCCATCTGCCCATCACCACCAATGCATGAAGTTGGCCCCCCACCTGCAAGGAAAAATTCAAACTTTGAATTTGATGATTAAAAAATAAATAATAAATCAAATTAAATGCTTGGCAGCTTGCAATTTTGCATGCATGCGCTTGCCATCACCAATGCATGTCGCCCCCCCCCCCCTTGCAAATTCAGCAAATAATGGTGCTATGCTGCAGAGTGCAGACGCTCCTTGGTTCCATTCGGTTCCACCCGGTTCCCACGGTTCCACCCGATTCCGATGAAGTTATTTATCAAAAAATATTAATTTTTTTATCCTTCTCATTACTAATATGATACTTAATAATAATTATTATTTTGTGTATAAATTTTATTTATACTTAATATATTTTTTCATAATATTTTTTATATTTAAAAGCATCTACAATTAATTTCACTTTGATGACAATATGACATCTTTTATGTAAATTGTCATATTCAATTCTTCATCATCATGTGACATTGTTTATTATTAATTTAAAGATATTTTTTGTATTAGTCTTATTTATTTTAGCTTATTAAATTGTGAATTATAAATTAAATGATAAAAATATTTAACTTTACAAATATAACATTTCCATATAAAAAAATGTAACACACTAATCAGTAATCATATGTTACATCAAATAAGTATACAAATACAAGTATAATATTGAAACATAAAATAAAATTAGAATTTAAAAAAAAAAAAAAAAAAAAAAAAAACCGGTTCTTTTCGGTTCCGAACCGGAACCGAACCGTCGGTTCCCGGTTCCAAACTTTCGGAACCGAAACCGAACCGTCAGTTCTACCGGTTCCTCGGGTCGGTTCCGAACCGTCGGTTCCGGTTCGGTTCCGGAACCGCCCGGTTCCGGTTAAAAACCGACAGTTCGGTTCCGGTTCCGGTTCCGGTGGGCACCTCTACTTGTGTTGTCACAGTAGATGGGAACCTCCATGGCTTCAATCTTGTAGTCTCGAAGTTGATATTCCAGCCAAAGAATCTGTGAACAACAACTACCAGCTACCATGTATTCTGCTTCAGTTGTAGAGGTTGCAAAACTTGTTTGCTTCTTAGAGAACCAAGAAACAAGCTTGTTACACAAGAATTGACAAGTTTCGGTGGTGGACTTTCTATTAACTCTACAACCACCAAAGTTTGCATATGAATAGCCCTGAGCGTGAGATCATTATCCGCCGGATACCATAGACATAAGTTGATGGTTCATTTAAGGTATCATAAAATATGCTTTGCCGCTTCTAAGTGACTCTGCTTTGGATTACTTTGGAAGCAAGCACAGACTCCTACAGCAAAAGTGATATCTAGACGACTTGCTGTGAGATAGAGAAGTTATCTAATCAACGCTCGATACTCAGTTGCGTTGACTGGTTTGCCTTCTATGTCTGGATCAATCTTCCAATTTGTATTCATAGGAATCTTGGTAGGTTTTGCATTCTGAATACCAAACTTAGTCAGCATCTCACGAGTATACTTCGCCTGATTGATGAAGATACCATCGCTTTTATGCTTAACTTGTAATCCAAGAAAATAGGACATCTTCCCCATCATCAACATTTTATATTGTCGCTTCATGAGATCTGCAAATCTCTCACCAATCGTAGTGTTGGGCAATCCAAAGATGATATCGTCCACGTAGATTTGAACCCATAGCATGTCTTCACGTTCATTGATGGTAAAGAGAGTTCGATCTACTCTCCCCTTTTTTGAATCCTTTATCGATGAGGAATTGTGAGAATGTATCATCCCATGCACGTGGTGCTTGCTTTAGACCATAGATGATTTTATTCAAGCGATACACTCTATCTCCTTTTACAAATCCCGGGGGCTGCTCAACGTACACTTCCTCCTTCAACCACCCATTGAGAAAGGCATTTTTTAAATCCATTTGATAGACAATGAACTTCTTGAATGCAGCATAAGCGAGAAACATCTGTATCGCTTCAAGGCAGGCAACTGGAGCGAAGGTTTCTTCATAGTCGATTCCTTCCACTTGACAGTAACATTTCGCAACTAAGCAAGTCTTGTTACGAACCACATTATGATTTTCAGCAGTCTTGTTCTTGAAAACCCATTTGGTACAATCACTTCTTGATGGGTCGGACGATCCGCCATGTACCAAAAATATTTCGCTCAAATTCGTTAAGCTCTTCTTGCATCACTTTTATCCAGTTAGAATCCTCCATTGCTTCTTCCACCGTGGTTGGTTCGATGTTTGATAAGAAGCAACTGAATAAACAGCTTTCTCTGTGGTGTAGCATACCACAAGTCTTCACTCCTTGGTTTGGATCACCAATTACTTGTGTTGAATCATGATATCGTAACCATAATTTCTTTCGTTTCATCTCTTCTTCATTCTCCTCTTCTGATTGGTTTCGTCATTACTTTGATCACCATTTGCTTCAGATGATGGAATTCCTTCACCATTTTCACCATGGGAAGTTTGAGGATTAGCAGTTGAAGAGCTAGGATATGACTCTTCTTAAAGCGTTTCGCTTGGATCCTGTTCCAATCGCTCCTCAACATCTTCAAGATCCGCAGTGCTTGGTGACTCAGCATTCATACTCGAGCGAGTCACTGGTCCACTGGTAGTCGCTTCTCCATTATTCACTTCTACCTGGTCCTGCACTTTCTTGAAAAAAATCTCATCAAACACAACATAAGGTGTTTCTTCCACCATAAGGGTTTGGTTGTTGTAAACGCGAAATGTTTTGCTTACTGTAGAATATCCTAAGAATATTCCAGAGTTAGCCTTGCTATCAAACACTCTCAACTGTACCTTACCATTATTGTGTATGAAACATTTACAACCAAAAATGTAAAAATAAGATATATCAGGTATACTCCCTGTCCATATTTCATATGGAGTCTTTTGGTGCCTTGTGTTGATGGTGGTACGATTTTGAACATATCAAGCGGTGTAAATCGCTTCTGCCTAAAATCGCTTTGGCAATTCTGCATTAGTAAGCATTGAGCGAGCCGCTTCTTTGATAGTGTGATTTCTTCGCTCAGCTACTCCATTCTGCTGTGGAGTACGGACCGCTGAAGTCTGATGCTTGATGCCATGCTCTGTGTAATACGCTTCTATAACTGAGTTGAAGAACTCTGTTTCACGATCTGAGTGAATTTTGATCACGGTGTGACCCTTCTCATTTGTAAGTGCTTTAACACTTTAAAAGTTGTTGAATTCCTTTTTCCTTAAAAGAAACACTACCCAAGTGAAGCGTGAATAATCATCATCTACTACTAGAGTATATTTCCTTCCATTTAGAGTTATGGGTGAGATGGGGCCAAAGAGAAGTTATAGTCTCTTCAACGCTTTGAAATGATGCTCTTGCTTGCTTGCCGCTTTGACAAGCTGCACATAGATGATCTCTATCAAAGACTTCATTAGGAATACCACGTACAAGACCTTTCCTAGAAATCTTGTTGAGTGCTAGGAAATTGAGATGGGCTAGTCGGCGATGCCATAACCACGTTCTTTCCGAAGAACTCTTTGCTACTAAAGAGGTTCCCTCATCACAAGCTTTCCAGTTTGCAACATACATGTTTCCTTTTTGCACACCTGTTAGAGCGATCTGCATAGTCAATTTGTTCTTGACAATACACTTTTTAGCAACAAACTCGACACTATAACCCTTATCACATTTTATAGTTTCACATGTCCAATGCAAAAAGTACCATGTCCTTTAGTGTAACCTTATGAGTTGTCACCAAAGGTTATTGAAGGACCCTCTTCTTCAATGAAATCCGTGAGAAAAGATTTTTCACAAGTCATGTGACGTGAACAGCCGATGTCCAGGTACCAAACAGCTTCTTCCTTTTTCGTTTCTTACTTGTTGAGGTCCTTTTGCTTGCCCTGCATGTTAAAGGTTTAACCTTAGGTACCAAAATCTGTTTGGGTCCTACAGGGTTAGTTTTCTTTGGAACTCATACTTGACTAAACTTCAATTATGAAGTAGCCTTTTGTTTGACTGCCTTGTTAACAATAGTCGGGTTATGCTGAGAATCATAACCACAAGCGTATTGATGTGCAATGAAGTAAGACTGTCTCTCTTTCCTCAAAGCAAATCTTGGAGGATAAACTTTCTCCTTCATGTTATGAGGGCGTGGAATAGTTATGCGAACATAGCTATCCGGTGTGCTCTCATAATAATGATAATCACCATTAGGAAATATATTCCTCTTCCTTATAGGAAAATGAGGAAGAACATAAGTATTAGGTGAATCATCTCCCTCGGCATATGCGTGCCAAAATTCAGGGTGGTGTAAAACTGGAGCAAAGCGAACTGAACCTTTCTTTTGTCCATTTGTGACTAGGTTTGCTTTGTCTTGTTGAACCACTTTAGAATTCGCTTCAAACTATTTTTGCTTTTGATTGCATTAAAAGCGTTTCGCTTTTCAGTTTAATTCGCTTTTAAAGGTATAATTCGTTTTCCCTTAGCTTTTAAAACAGATTTCTTTGGGAAAGTCAATTTGGGTTCAACCTTCTCTTTCCTTTGCCGGTGGGATGAAGAGTAGTAGCGGGCTTGCTCTTCTTCCCTTTGAAGGAATTCTTAGTAGTAATTCCGGCAGAGGTAGAGGCTTGATTGGTGAAATCCACGAACCCAATCCCTTTGTTTCAGCCAGTTGGTCGAAGAGATTGCTCAATGGTCTTAATGGCATGAGATGCCGAGATCATTAAGTTTGGTTCATAAGGATTGCTCACTCCCTTGACCAACTTGGAAGCGTTGTTGAAGGTCTTCGAACATAGTTCGCAGATTGAGGAGATCACATTCTTTCTCCTCAAGCCTATCTGCGAGCTTGTTGTTCTCGCTTCGACAATTGACTACCAACTTGTCAAGTTGTTGATGACTCTCCTTCAAACAATCATAGCTCGCATGAAGATTATTAAGATCTAGTTGCTTGTAGTCAATCTTATCCTTTGCAATAACAAGATCACTAGTCAACTTCTTATTATCTTCCATATAGCGAATTAGTAAATTTTGAAGTGATTCATGATTCTTAGACAATTCCAAGTAGTCATGAAGCAGGTCATTGTCATCTATTTGTGATGTGTTGTCCTCCCAATTTTCTTGGGAGTCATTCACATCACAATGCTCATGTGTATGTGTAATTAGAGAAGTATTAGGGTTAGAAATGTATACCTCCTCTATACTTGTGTCTAGAGTTGTCAAAAGTGGCCCGGCCCGACGGGTTGACCCGGCCTACCCGAGATTTAGATAGGGTCGGGCTCTAGAAATAGAGGCCCAAAATTTCCCGGGCCTAAATAGCCCGGCCCAATGGGCCGCTGGGCTTTGTGGGCCATAAGCTAAAAAAGCCCGAAGCCCATGGGCTTATTTGGCCCGATATATTTATGTAGTATTTTTTATAGTTATATATATAATACTTCGTATATTATTTATAAATTGATGAAATATATAAAATTATTATTTTAGTTATAAATTATTTTGATATATAACCTTTTAGGTAATTAATTTAATTCTTGAGGTTAATTATTTCATATTTTAATTTATAAAATTATAAAATAACATTTTTTACTCTTGCTTTCAAAAATCTAGGTAACAATTAAATTGACCAACATGATAATAAAGATATAAATTTTAAAATTTGTATTGTAATTTTTTTAAATAAAAATAAAATAAAATGAGTTATAGGCCGGGTTGGCCCGACGGCCCGGTAGCCCATATGGGGTCAGGTTGGGCTAGAGTTTTATGAGCCCGACTATTTTTGGGCCGGCCCGACCCGACCCTTTTTAGCGTACGTGGCCCGTTGGGCTAGGCTGGGCCGGCCCGACCCAGCCTCTTTGACAGCTCTTCTTGTGTCGTCATCGCTCATTGCCATGAGCCCCATGTCAATTCTAATTGCATTCGCTTCGTCGTCATCTGTGAACTTATCCGCATCATGATTGATGATTTTGTTGACAAGCAATGCTTCGGTGGACTCTTCAGCTAATAGGGCTGCTCTTTTGGCATTATCTCCTTGCTCGAATTTCCTGCTTCTCTTTTTCTGAAAGATCTGGGCATGCGCTTTTGTAGTGGCCCATCTTATGACATCCATAGCATTGGACATTCAGTTTTTCTTTAGAGATAATTCTTCACTTCTCGTCTTTTTTTCCATCATGGGGAGTCGAGCAACTCGCTTGTCCTCTCTGGTTCTTGTAGAATCGCTTATACTTCGCCGCTCGTGTGTTTGAAGTGTTGAACCCTTTCAGCATGGTCAAAGCAAATTCTTTAAGCTCATCTTTTGACATATCATTTACGTCGTCATGAGAGAAAGCGGCGCTTGGCACAATAGGTTCGGGATCTTCATAGGCTTCGAATGCTAAGCCTTTTGCTGGTGTTAGAGGCTCGTCTTCATCATCCCCAGTCACTTTACCAGTAAGATCAAACTACATCGCTTTAAAGTCTGAGAATAACACTCCGGGAGAGACAGCTCCTAGATCCTTCATGAACAAACAATTTTCCTTGATTGTTTGCCATTTTCCGATGAGCGCTCGCACTACCTTCGAGTTGACCTCTTTATGAGTGAGATCCTTTCCTAGGGTAGTAAGCGAGGAAACCATGTTCAAGACTCGAGTCTCGAACATTTCCATGGTTTCATTGCTCCTCATCGATAGAGCTTCAAACTCTCGCATCATCACTGAGAGCTTGTTCTCTTTGATCTTCTCTGTTCCTTGTGAGAGAATGGTAAGTGCATCCCACATTTCTTTTGTTGTCTTGCACTTCATGATGTGTGCAAGATTAGCATCAGAAACGGTCGACTGAATTACATTCCGAGCTAGACGATCAAGGTTATCAACCTTGAAGTCGTAGGGAGTGAACTCAGTTCGAGGCTTTGGAATAACTTGATCTGGAATGCCATCGATTTGAGCTTGAACATTTCCAGCTGCATCCCTTTGATTGACCACTCGATTTCTAGCTACAATCTTCGTGATAACGATAGGCCCGTTCTCGATCACTTCCCACATGAGATTGTGTAGGGAAGCAAGATATGATTGGACTCGGAAACTCCATATGTTGTAGCCTTCAATGGAGAACTGCGGTAACTGCGCGGACGGCATAATTGAAAGATAATCAGTAATATGCAGGTATGCTCGTTTCTAGGTTTTAATGCAAGATTTTTCTGAAAATAGATCGGTTCGGTAACCTAACTGTAATGTTTTATCATGTTACTAGTATCAAGAGACAGAGATTGTGAACCCCTGCTCTGATACCACTTGTTAGTCCCAGAAGCGAGTGTACGCGTATAAAGGGGGGTGAATACACGCGTAAGAGAAGTTTAGACTTCTCTTAAATTTTACTTGAAAATAGTGAGTTTTGAAAAGAAAAGTGTTTCGCTTTTGAAGAAGTGAGAACTTTTCAGAAGCGCTTTCAGGGAAAACGCTTGCGAAATTTGGTGAGCGATATTATACTCACTTTTGATAAAATCTTGCTTTAGTGAAGAATTGTGTTGGTTGCTTTAAGTGAGTGTGTGCCTTATGCAATAATCAAAGCTTGTAAATATAAGGAAATAAAAGCGATAAATACTTATCTAAGAAAGCAGTAAATAAAGCACTAAGGACACAAGTGATTTATAGTGGTTCGGAGGTTACGCTCATACATCCATTTGTTGCCTTTACTCAGCAACTCGAACTTTCTTCACTTGGAAAATCGAATGATCAAACATGAACACGAATAAACACACATACTGGTTTTATCCTTCCCAGTGAAGTGCCTCAAGTTTGACTTGAACTTGAAACCTAGAGATTCCAAACGGGTTCTCTAGAGACCTAACAACAGACTCCTAAACATGACCTTCCACTTGTGTATCCAAACACAAGCTTCACAATCAGCAAACAAAACACAAACTTACAACACAAAAGAACTTTGGTTGAGGGTTTGGTTTATAAGAGTTCTAACTTAAGAGATAATCCTTTTACAATGAAAATTACGTAAAAGGTTTAAGGATTCTCCTCCTAGAAAACCTAGGGATGAAGGGATATAGGGTCTGTGGACTTAGAAACTTAGAAAAAGTTTCTAAGGACTCAACTAAACTCTAGAACTTAAGAACTTGAAGAATGTAAGAATGAGAGCTCTGAAGTTCTTGCTGTAAACTTGTGCGCGAGAGAATAGTTTCGTAAGTCTTCACATTGAATATGCACACCTATTTATAGTGGGAGATTCCAGCTACCCGTTAGAGAGGTTGGTGGTGCGTGCTCTCACTTCCCTTCAGTCTTGCGACAGTGCAGCTTTTTGCAGGCGGTTAGTGCTTTTCACTACAAGAAATTGAATTTTTAGCTACACATAAATTAGCCACATAATTATGTGTGGTAATTTAGTCACACATAATAATATATGTGTAGGTAAATGTATTTGGTAGTTCTCATTAGTTATTGACATTTATCATGTGTAGTGAAAAATAATCAGTCACATTTTTTTTTGCCCATATTTTTTTATCAGTTTCATTACTTCGGCCAAAATTAAGTCTAAATTTATCATGCATACGTGGAGAATTAATAAAAGGTATTTAGCCACACCCAATAATGCTAAGTGTGGTTGATGAGTTTTTAAAATTATAACTAGTTTTTGACAATTAATGAATGTGTATATTTAGCTTATTCATATATTTATTTTATGTTTAAACATATTTTTAAAACTAATTAATGCATACGTATATACGATAATTTTCATTCGCTACATAAATATAATTACCAATTATGGCCATATGTTACTATTCACACATAAATTTATTAATTATTAGCATTTGATAACTCTAAGAAAAATTAATCACATCAATATGTATATATGGGTATCAAAATTCATTTTTAATTTTTCAATCTTATTAAAGAAATGAAAAATGAAATAATAGATATATATTTACTATATAAAGACACGAATCTCTATCTCTTCCATCACTATATTTTTCACGTACGTGAAAACAAAAAAAATTGAATAGAATAAAAATAAAATAAAAGGATTGAAAAAAAAAACGCCAACAAAAATTATTTTCCCATGTAAAAAATTTCATTATCCCCGCCAAAGAAAAAAAATTAAAATACGGGTGACAGTTTTTTCTTATCTCCCCACTATCACATTACATCCATCAAATTTGGATTTTTATCTCACCTCCCTACTCCCTTCTTTTTCTTAAAGCAACATAACACCGCATCATTTTTTAGTGCATTGGGTTTTTTTCTTTTAAACAATTTAGTTGAAGTTTGAGACTTTGCGATATGAGATCTTAGTATTTTAGGAGGTTGGTAGGTACTTATTTTGAGATCTCACCGCCGATCTAAAAAATTTATTTATTTGCTTTCCTGATTTGATGTTTTTCGATTGATTGTTTTATTTTTGTCCAGGCGTTGGAGCAATTTAGTTGATAGACGAATCGGGGACATCTCTGAGTGAAGAAGAAGTGGAGAGGTGGTATTTTCACATTTCCCTCTCCTCTCAAAGCGAGCTTTCATTGCAATTTTCTGATTTCGTGTGAACTTTTGTCCATGGTGAACATCGATTGATCGACTTGTGACTATGGGTGAACGAGATATGTGCTGCTTTGGTATTATTTTTTATTTTGTCATGATTAAATCGATATTAAATTTTATTATAAATTCAATTTTGTTGAATTTTCCTTCACTTCTTGTAGGAACATGACTTTGCAGATCCAGAGGTGCACCAAGAATTTTCACACGAGGAATCCAACTACATTGTTAGAGCAGCTTCTATGAGAGACTCTTCTCATCCCTTCAAGGTTTTGACAATGAGAGTATCGAAAATCAACAAGTCTTTCTTCAGCTCTTAAGAAGACAGTGGAGAGTGTTAGATTTTATTATAGGCTTTAGTGTTTGAATTTTATTTTTTTTTGACAGAAGGTGTTTAAATATTTAAAGTTGTATGTATGTAGTTATAGTATAGATTTTGTATACTTATCAGTAACAAATACTTGTCCCAGATATATATATATATATATATATATATATATATATATATATGGGTGCATTCAGGTGCAAACCACCCATAGAGTGAAACCTAGAAACCATCATACACCATTGATAATTATTGGATCAATGGCTAAGATTAAAACTTGAATCTGATAATTATTTAATTTATATCATTATTAAAAGTGAGATGAGGGTATAATCGTCCATTTCAGTTCTATTCTATTTCAGAGTACACCCGCGATTCTTCTATTCTACCAACTCCCGAATTTTTGCAAAAGCCGATTCTTCCTCAAATTTCATTCTTCCCTCCCGCTCAAACTACATATTTCGGTAGAGATTTTGAAGCATAGCAACACAAATCCAGGAAGAAAACGAATCTCCAGTTCGCAAAAAGGAGGATTCAAGATTTGTGCTGCAGATTTTGAAGAGACGATGGCAAAGCGACGGGTATTGATCGACGTTGAAGAAGGTTAGAAACGTGACCTAATTGATGTATTATTTCGTAAAATTATTGCATTTGATTTATATTCCTTGATTATTGCTTTATTCCTTGGTAATTTCAGAAGCTATGTAATTTGATGTGTTTGTGCATACAAATCGTTTGATGAAATGCTTGTTTCAGTTTTATTGTGTCTATTCCATGGGAAAATTTGAGAATAAAGTTGAAACAATTGATGTAGTTGCTTATGAGTGAGATTGATGTAGTTGCTTATGAGTGAGATTGTTGTTTCAGTTCAATCGTTTAAGAGTTGAATCAAGCGCCTAGAATGTGTTTGTGGTATTGCTTCTGTGGTGCTTGAATCGGAACACTGCATAAATATTAGTTATCAGTTTAAAGTTATCTGATTAATATGTCTCATGGTTTATTGGATAAACTGATAACTCAGTTGTTGCTTGTGTATGCAGCATAAATGCAATAGTTTCTTATAGTATATTCTGTTTAAGGATTGTAATGATTTCAATGGAACATAACTAACTAATTTTGCTATTAGTTGTTAGCTACCTTACTTGCTCTAATTGTTGTGTGTATATGTGTAATAGTTGTATCCTGTTTGTGTGTGTATGTGTAATAGGAGTAGGAGTTAGTTTAGTTCATTTGATTTGAGAGAAAGAGCTAATATTGGTGCAGCAAAGAAGTAGATTGGGATCTGATCTACTTGTTTGTTACTGTAGATTGGTGCAACACTTTATGACAAATATGCAATGAAAATATCTATAAATGCAATACTTGTTTGTGCATGTGCAGGAAGAACTAAAGCAAAACACGATAGACCATAACATCCACCTATCTTACAAGATGAGGGATCAGATGATGATTTCATGGATACACCCCATTCAAGAGGTGTTTTAAAATCTAATGCAACCAACACGAATATGGAAGAAGGTATTGTAATGCATTAACATAGACATTCATTTAAAGTGCTCACATGATGCATGAAATTTCAATTTTATTGTGCAGCAAGGACAAAGGCAAAGCACGATCGGCCACAAAACAGAAAAAAATCAAATGATCAATCAAAAACGGCATTGATTGGGAATAAGAGGAAAGCTAAGGAGATCATTGTGAATGAAGGTCAGATCTCGAAAAAGAAAATGAAATGTAATAAACTACCTGCCAAGGCATCCTATCCAAAGCTTAGCACTAGGACAAGCCCGTACTCCCTAGTGAAAGCCTTCCAAGAAATGAACAAATCTCAAATACTTTGGTCACATTCTGAAATTACTAATTACTGACATCTCATCTAGGTTGGCTTATTGGGTAGTTGACAACTTCGATGCACGAAGTTGTCAACTAATTCTTGGAACCGGGGATAGAATTACCGTTGATTATTTAGATGTTCATAGGGTATTTGGTTTTCCGATGGGGGGAGTAACAATTGATATTCCTGAAAAAAACCCTAAATGTGACTTGTTGGTTGAGTGGACCGGAATGTTTGGATCTGGGAAGCCAAGTATAGGTCAAAAAGACATCGTGAAGAAGATGTTAGAGGATCTAGAGGGTGGGGAATGGTTTAAACGCCATTTTGTAATTTTGCTAGTTTCATCTCTTATTGAGAATACCTCACACGGTTATGTCACACCGAACATAATGGCATATTTGGATGATGTGAGTAAGATCAAGGATATGGATTGGTGCAAGTATATGTTGGAATGTCTACTGAAGTACAAGAAACAATGGGACAAGGAGAAGCACAAGACTTTCCTAAGACCGGCATTATTCTTGATTGTAAGTTCCTCTGCAACACTTTAAGTTAATTATGCATCATTTTATTATAATTATGCAAGGAAGTTACTAAGATATGCAACACTTTTTTGGAATTATGCATCACTTTACTGGAATTATGCAACACTTTATGTGATTTATGCATCATTTTGTTAGAAATATGCATCACTTTGTGAAACAAATGCAACACTTTCTGAGAAATATGCAACACTTTCGTGAGAATATTTTCTGATACTCTGTTTTCTTTTTATAGCTTTTCTTTGTGGATATCGTATGCTTGTACGAAAAGAAAAATGAAATATCATTCCCAATATTCACGAATTGGACGAATGATACTCTGAGAGCAAGAGAAAGAGATGAAATCAGTGCCAAAGATTTTGGATGTGGCAGGACACTGAATCGAATAGATGTTAGCCATGATGATGTGCCAAAACCTAATATCTCTGATGAAGAAGTCAATACTGGTGCAAATGAGGGAGATCAAACATCAGAAGAAAATTATGCAAGAAAATTATATGTCCACGCGAAGCTCGTCGCAGAGAAGATGTTTGAGCTGATGGAAATGATTGAAAAGGCACCAGTAAGCGATAGCGAGTATCTTCATAAGGCCATGAGAACAAGCAAAAAGTTGTGCACTGGTGGAAAGGTACAAGTTAGTGAAACCTCAACTGACCAAACACAGTTTGATTCAACTCAAGCCGACCGGTTTTGGTTAAAGGAGGATGTTCTCAAGATAATTAAAGAAGTTGAAGCTGCAAATCCAGTGAAGGATAAGGGAGTAAGCAAGAGTGTTGATACTTCGAATAGGGCTGCTACATCTTTTCCGAATTAGACTGACGACATCCCTAGCTTCAGCCTCGGTCTTACTCAAGAAGAACTTAGGTCAGAAGAGCAAGTGCATGAAGATCATGGAAATGAGGTCTGAGTCTTGATATTCTTTAATTCGATGCATTTTTTATTATTTTCGTTGCATACTTGTGTAAATTGATGATCTAACAAGATTGTTTTTTGTTAGGACCGTGATTTGAATAGGCAAACTTTTGAGGAAAAAGGGAAGGAAAAGGTATGCATTGAGCGATGCTTCAATTTTTTTATATTAATATTCACATAAAATTTAACATTATTTCTATTACAGCCTGATACAGAAAAGGAAAAAGGAAAGGAAAAAGTGAATAGGCTGAGAAGAAAACAGCTGAGTTTTTTTCTCCATACCTTGATCGGAAAGTGAAGCCGACTAGGGAGGCTGACAAAATTTGAAAAAGAAGTTGCCTATTACATGATGCATTATTCAGGAAAGAACGTATAAGTAATATTTATTCGATACATTTTCTTATAATGTGCATTATTAAAATCATTCTACTTTTTTGTCTAAATTAGGGTAGAGGTTGTCTTCAAATACGGAGACATTCAGCTTAGACTAGGAGAGTTGAAGTCGTTACGCCCAACCTTGTACGTTCTTGCCGAGGTCGTCAGCACCTGGAATATTATCTTGAACGATAAAGAGAAGCTACGTGCACCGGATTCACAGTTTCCGGTTCTTTGCCACTGTGACAACAACGGTAAGAATTATGCATCACTTTTCTAAGTTATGCAACATTTCATACGAATTATGCAACACTTTATATCATTTATGCATCACTTTGTGAGCAAATATGCAACACAATTCTGAGAATTTTGAGGAAAAATATGACATTATTTGGAATGTTATGTGGTATACTAACATTATTATTTGGATGAATGAATTCAGATGAACCCCATTACACTGGTAGATAAAACATGGGATAATGCACAGTGTGAAGAATGGTTTTGTAAAAACCTTACACACGAGTTGGGAACTGTGACGCCAAAGATATAAGACAAATTGACATGGTAAGACTAAAATACTTGAAAATGCGCATTATTACATATTGAAATGTTAATAAATACTTTGTGTATGCTCTGTTTTTTGTTTCAGTTTTTCGTCCCTGTGTACAAGACAAACCACTTCTATGTCGTATGCCTTGACATGAGAAAGTCAGTAATGAAAGTGATCGACAATGACAATGCTGAATCAAAGAATTGTCTTTCGATGACAAAGTATCGAACCACTGCAATAAGAATCGTAAGTAGTATTTATTTATTCTTATAAGTAAAAAATGATTATTTATTTATGTTCATACGGGATATATTTTATATGTTGCAGAAATCGATGTTTGCTCTTTTCCTTGAGAAAAGGGGAATGAAAGAAATGACATTAAAGGTGAAGGGTTTTGATCATAAGATACTTCATCTAAAATGGGTAGATCTAGAAAATAGCATCGATTGTGCTATATAAACATTGCGGCATATGGAGATATATATGGGTGCAGACGGGCAAAGCTGGCAGCATGGTTTAAATCTGAAATTGACAAAGCAGATGAGACAGTTGAGAGCAAGATATTGTGTCGAAATTGCAACCGCAAGTTGCAACGAAATGAGAGAAGAGAATATTACCGATGTTGCTTCACGATGCTCAGTTTTACAAAAGGATTTTGACTTCGAAGCTGAAGTTATCAATTGGGAGCTTAAATAGATGGCTTCTTAGTTTTCCATATTTTTGTCGAACAATTATGAAATGTTGACTTCGTATCTGAATTGATTACTTTTATTGCTTTAATTCACTATTTTTCACATTCATCACTCACTCTTACACCACCAACACTAAATCAAAGCATTTTATCGAACATGTGGTGTGCACATATAATATAGGGTATGTATATAACCATCACTTTCTCATTCAGACATTTCATCGAACATAAGGTGTCTGGCCATAATTGTGCACATCATGTGTTTGATGAAATGTCCAGAATTAGAAATGTACATATATAGCACACGGAAAATATTATGCAATGATAAAAACACGATTATGTGCATTTAAATTATCATTTGCAAAATGTTATAGTACTTTTGTTAAAAAGATTGCATTGATAAAAGCAAACAACACTAACAACACTAAATCAAAGCATTTTATCGAACATGTGGTGTGCACAGATAATATAGGGTATGAACATACCCAGCCCTTTCTCATTCAGACATTTTATCGAACATATGCGTGGCATATTGTGCACATCATGTGTTTGATGAAATGTCCGAAATAGAAAAAGAATAAGGAGGGTAGATATATAGCACACGAAACATATTATGCAATGATAAAAACACCATAGTTTAGGATTTAAATGGTTATTTACAAAATGTTAGAGTATTTTTGATAAAAAAATGCAATGATAAAAATAAATGCAACATAATATGATAATTATGCAACGAAATCTCTGAAAAATGCAACAAAATCAATGAATCCTCAAAACAATGATTCTAAAATGTGCCTACAAAAAAACTAAAATTAAACTTTAAAGGGGCAATTTCTGGCATCATGGTTCGTCATTTGTTTGCACGTGCCACATTTCCTTTTTGGTTTATTTGCATCTCGTATTGCCTTATTTCTCCTGGACTTCATATCACTTCCACTTCCTTTTGTTTTAATAGGATCAAGAGGAAGCACATCAATATTTTCTGGAATTGAAGAATCATAAAAGCTCTGAAATCCTATGTGTTTTGAGCTTGTAGCAGTGTCCTTACCTCCATCATTGTTATATTTAGCAGCCAAACCATTAAAATCTTCTAGCAATTCTTTCATTTTGACAACATCCCTTCCAACCACTCCAATACACATTTTTGCCGATTGATGCAACATGTTCAAGAAGTACAACATCTGAATCTGTCCCTCATTAGTTCTTTCCACATTAGGCAACAAATCTTCCGAAGAAGCATAGCGTGTCCATTGAGAAATTATATATTTCTGTGGGATAGTTTGAACAAGATTATTCTTGAAGACCACAAAAACATAACGGCATAAAAGACCATACTTGAAAAAATGTTTGCACTCACAATCATAAGTCTCTTCAGAAATATTGACTTCAGCCTTGAATACCTTATTAAGCCAAGAATCTTTAATATCGTATGTCGTCACCGTTTGTCCATGAATAAGATTGAGAATGCTGCATTCCAATGTAGACCATCTAATTTCCTTTTGAACCTTGTTCTGAAAAATTTGAGTAGTGTAAACAGAGGCTGCATGCTTCTCAAACAAGCACTCATTATGCATCTTAGGAAGGGAACATTGATCAGTACTACTAAGCTTATCATGTTGATCTCTCTGTGCATCAATCGCACACTCAAAATGCATCAAAAAGGTTAGCAAATTTGCATTTCGGTGAGAATACTTTTGGAAAAAACTGTTCTCACACTCAGACATGGAGGTAGTACGAAACAATCCTGCCATCAGGACTGTCTTTAAAAAATGCAGGGATCCAAAACTCACGTAACTCAAACATGGTTGCAAACCATTCATGTTTCGCAAGATCGTACTCCTCTAGCAGCTCATTCCACTCCATCTCAAAATCAGAAGGTTCAATAGTTTCCGACCAAACTATATCATTGAACTTATGGCTGAATCCTTCATTCTCTCTTAGAGAGATAGGTATCTTAATTGCAACTTTTTTCATGATGTACCACATGCAAAACGGTGATTCGTATTAGGCATAGCACATTTAACTGCAATCTTCAATGCAGGGTCTTAATCAGTTATTATCATCCTGGGTGCAATCTTCATGCATTCGACAAACTTCTCGAGAATCCACGTATAGGAGTTTGCATCCTCACTTGTAAGTAAGCCAGCTCCAAAAGTCACACACTTTCCATGATTGTCTTTTCCTGTGAATGGTGTGAATATCATATTATATCTGCATTTATAGACAACTAATATCAGGGTATATCATATTTGCAACACTTTGCAACAATTATGCAACACTTTGTGATAAATATGCAATGCAAATATCTAGAAATGCAACACTTTATGACAATTATGCAACACTTTATGACATTTATGCATCAAATATATAGAAAATGCATCAAATAAACAAACGTACTTGTTCGTCTCGTACGTAGCATCGAACGACACGGCCTCACCAAAAGCACGGTATATCTTTATTGATGTAGTATCAGCCCAAAAAATATGAGTCAACTTATCATGTTCATTCACAGAGTAGTGATACGTAAAATCTGGAAAGATCTCTCTCTTGATGCGAAATTTATCGAGCAATATTTGAGCATCAACACCCTCAACATAAGCTTTCAGATCACGTGAGAAATTCTTACATTCAACACTGCTACATCCAACATTCCTATAACTCCCAAGAATTTCCTTAAATAGTCAAAATGATTTCATTGGCCCAATGTTTGATTTAGCACAATTCAGAATGAAATTTTGTTGCACATCATCCAAATTTTTGTTGACCTTCAGGAAATGCCTATAACGCTCCGACACTAATAAGTGTGTGTGCCCTTCCTTAAAAAAATCAACCACGTAACCATCACGACCACAAAACTTCAGTTTAACTTTAGATTCACATGATACTCTTGTCGTAAGCCTCCTCCTTCTCTTGTGAGAAGGAGAACCCCCACTCTTCAAATTAGTATAACTAGCCTTAACCCCCTCGCGGTTACAATATTTATATATCTACTTAGTGCAGTATTACCGTCACACGCTTTTTTAAGTTGTCCAAGCCGTACATCAAAACCACAAGCAGCACCGTACGAGCGATAAAAATCTTCTGCATCCTTAAGAGTGCTAAACTTGCGACCAATATATGGCGTATCCTTATCATCACATTCAGGCACATATTCAACCCCAGATTCAGTAGTACTATCTCCATGAAGATTATGATCTCTACCAGCATTGGTATCAACTGCATTTTATTAAAAAAACAAATGCATCATAATCACTCAAAAATGCAATGAAATGCCTAGAATATGCATCAAAAAAATGCATCATATGAAAGTACAATGCTACAATACATTAACAAAGAAATCAACATATTAGGCATCAAAGTGACTTTTAGTTAATTAAATTGTTTGGAAAGTGGAAGATAAATAGACATCAAATTCAATTCATATAATAATTCCATCATAATTTTCAAATCTTCAATCCTTCATTGAACACAGATATGAAGGCGTCCATTACTCTATTAGTCAATTATTTTCCGTCGAATTCCCTCAATTGTTTTCCATCGGCATTGCTAAGCAGCTCCACCTTCTTATTTACCTTATCAGATATCCGTCCTCTCTCTTCATCACGCTGTGCATCGATTCAGTCACCACCATTAACCAAATTCAGTTGCAGATCAAAATCCAAATTCGCACAAACCAAACATACAGCAATCAACATCTCATTCTACCAAACCCTAATTCCCAACACGATTTCATCTCGAATCATCAAACGAACAGCCATGAAAAAACTCAGAGAGAAAACGAAAGTGTTCCATCTCAAAACACCCAAACAAAATCACCCAAACAAAATCGATCCAAAATCGAAGCACACAAGTACACATCGAATCAACTGAGTTTATGAAAGTATAAAAACAAACCTGTAAAACCCATAGAGAAATCAGAAATTCAATTGGAAATCACAATTGATTTAGATCGATTCCAATAACAGTTGTAGATACAACGAGAATTAGGTTGTGATTCAATTGAGTTTGGCTGAAATCGGCGTTGGAAAAAGATTAATTCTGCAGAATTACGTGAAGAAGAAGGAAGATAATAGAAGAAGAAGAAGAAGAAGAAGAACTAGCGAAGAAGACGGGAAGAACTAATTAAATATGATTATTAATTCAGTTATATGCTTAAAAGACCTAATACCCCTGCTAGGTTAAAAAATAATTTTATCACTTGTATTTAAAACATAAAATTCGAATTAATCCTAGCCATAGGATGACAAAAATCAAGGGCCCCTGTTGGTTTCTAGATTTCACACTATCATTAGTTTTCATATGATCCACTACCTATATATATATATATATATATATGTTACTTTCATTATACTTTAATGTATTTTATGTATCATCTTTAATTTGTGGTTTTATGAACTAATGAAAATCGAACATTATTTGAGCAAAACAATATTATACTATAGAATAATAGAATATATAAAAATAATTTATTTTCAGATAAAAAAATACTACCTACACATAACTTATGATATTTATCCACACATATAGATTGTCATGTCATTGTCCATGTCATGTCCACGTCATTATTACATTATGGTAAAAAAAAGTACTCACTTCATCATCTTGATATTAACAATGCTTGCCTCTATGGTGACGTTGATGAGGATATCTACATGGACATACCCTATGGTTATCAAGGTCAGGGGGGGTATGCTAGTTCAAATATGGTCTGCAAACTCAACAGATCTCTAAATGGCCTTAAATAGGCATCAAGACAATGGTTCATTAAATTCTCCACTTCCTTGTTAAGTTTTGGATTGGAAAAGAGTTCTGTAGATCACTCATACTTCTACAAGCATGAAAATGGGGTTTACTTGGGAATCATCATTTATGTTGATGACATTCTCATTGCTTGTAATCAACCATCACTTGTGCAACAGTTCAAAATTCACTTGGGAAAATATTTTCGTTTCAAGGATCTTGGATCACCACAATATTATCTTGGCTTGGAAATCAACAAAACCGATGCTGGGATTTCCATCTGTCAAAGAAAGTACATACTTGATCTTCTTCATGACACTGGTCTAACTGGTTGCAAGCCATGTTCCACTCCCATGGATTCAACCATTTATCTACATGTGTGTGAAGAGAATCTTCTTCATGATCCCAAGGTATACAAAAGATTAATTGGCATTTACCTTGGGTTCACAAGGCCAGATATATGCTTTGCTGTTAACAAACTCAGCCAATTCTTGTCTAAGCTATGCCATCATCAATTAATAGCAGCTCAAAGAATCTTAAAATATCTGAAAGGACTGCAGGTCTTGGGGCCTTTTCTACTCCTGCAATAATGATCTCTCTCCAAGCATGTTTAGTGATGCAGATTGGGCAACTTGTTCTGACTCTAGAAGATTAGTCACTGGTTATTATTTATTTCTGGGTGGCTCCATTATCTCATGGAAGTCAAAGAAACAAGGCACAGTATCCAGACCTTCAGCTGAAGCTGAATACCGAGCAATGGCACTTGCCACTTCTGAGGTTGTCTGGATTGGATATGCTTCTTAGAGATTTTGGGATACCCAAGTTAAAGGCTATTTCTCTCTTCTTTGACAATAAAGCAGCTATTCATATTAACATGAATCCAATTTTTCATGAGAGAACCAAGCATATAGAAATAGACTGTCACACCATTCGAGATAAATATCTGCAAGGTCTGATCAAACCACTTCATGTTCAAGCAGATTCTCAGATTGCAGACATACTCACCAAGCCTCTTGGACCTTCAGCTTTTTCTCGTCTCTTATTCAAGATGGGATTACAAAATTTGTACTCTTATCTTGAGGGGGAGTGTGAAGAAACAAAGTTACTTTGAAGAACAATTTTAGTTGCTTGTTTCTAATTTTGTTTCGGATTAATTTGTTTACTTTTAGCTTTTATGTTTTTCCCACATCAGCATTCTTTCAACTATAAAAGGAAAGTATGAAGCATTCCTTTTTGTATGAAGAAATCTTGTTTTGTTGTTTCAATGGAGAAATTTTTGGATATATTTCATTTTATCTCCTTCTTCATTATTGTAATTTCATATTCTTTTGGGATTTCTTTTTCATTGCTTATATTATTTAAACGTCATTACCGTGCAAGCCTAGATCGCTCATGAACTAGTGTTATTTTCAAATTCGAAATATAAAATTTCCACATACAAGGCTTGCGATATTTATGACGAGTGTAGAGTTGGTTTTTGCATGGTTTCCTTAATTCAATTTAGATTAGAGTATTTTTATCCTCATTAACAATTAAATTTCTATCTAGATCACCAAGGACGAAATCGATTTTGTTGTCAAATCAACGTCAATAACAATAAGGCTTATATTAAAGAAGAAAAAATCACGCGGTTAACATATATGGTTAAGCATAAATACAAAATCCCAGTTTGATTGACAATATATCACTATCCATTAATACAAAAATCCCAATTTAATTGACAATATATGACAAATTCGCCCTACTTAGAGAAAATCTTATGTTTACAAATATTAACAGCCACATTATGCTTTTTTCACTGATATGTGTACAAAATTTAATTAATATATTATTAATGCAGCGACAGTCAAAATTCGACATAAATCATTCAAAGGCGGATCCAAGTATAGCCAAGGGAGGGCAATTGACCCCTTGTATTTTGGCATTAACTACCTATTATACTTCTATTATTATTGTTATATTTTAAATATACCAAAATACATATAGAAAAATTTTAAATGACAAAATTCAAATGATAATTTGAACTCTATATTGAAAATAATATACTATTTAGTTGTGTTCTTGATAAAACTAGTATCTATAAGTTTCAAAATATGAATGACATTCGGGACCGATTATAAATTAGATTTTTATGAATTATATGAATGATATATTTTACTATAATATTTAATATTTAATTTCATCTATTATAATTCTTGATCCTCATTGCTCAAAATTCTGCGTCCGCCACTAAATCCCTTTATTTCGTAACTTATTAGAAATAAAAATAGATATGTAATAATTTAGTCACAGTAATAATATTAAAAAAATATATATGGGAATCTATTTATTACGGAGAATTGTGCAAGTGCAAGCAACACCTTTTAGCAATTAACTCTTAACTTTTCTCCGATATATTTCTTCTCTTCATGCATGACTCACCGAATGCATATGTATATGATTAGGAAGGTATATATATTTTTATATAGGATCTTCACAGATAAATTCCTTTTTTTAATCGATATGGGATTGGAGATTTTAAGAAAATAATAAAAATAAATTTTAATTATAATATATATTAATCCTACAACAAAACTTATGTCGGTCAATTAAAGTTATTACTATTATTGACGTAACAACAAAGGATAATATAAGTATACTTAATTATATTCGGAGTTATTATTTGATATCCTAGTGTACATATATGTTTAGCCTTCTAGTTTTCGATGTTGACGTCGTTGTAATAGAAAATAAATTAAGATCGTTTATTATTTTCCATGTAATTGTATTTGATTTACGTGTCAAGTCACATATTTTCCATTGTAATGGAAATTAAAATAGGTCAGTGATGAATAATATTTCTCGAATAATTTTACATTCACACTTTTAAGTCGATATTTGCCTACTATAATAGAAAATTAGGCTAAGAAAGAGTAATTTCGCTTGTAGTTAATTTCACGGCCCCTATAGCGGTCCTGCATGAAAGTTCGCAAAGAGAACGTCTACTCAGTAGAGATTTTTAAGAGTTCTATTGTAAACTAATTAAATACAATTATTAATAGTATGGTAAATCAATGACAATTGAAGAAATAATGACGAAATATCAAGACAATTCCATATAACAGTAAGATATATTTTTTGCTATTTTATATATATTAATTAATTGTTCAAACACTAAACCCAACTTACTATACAAACACCGAAATTATCGGAAATGCCCAACTAGAAAAGTTGAACGTTATTTTCGTTAGTTACAATGGTAATTAATATATAGGTGAGAAAATAATTGTCATGTTTATTTGTTATTAATATTTGGCGGTTAACCTAAACTATGCAAAACTGATACTGCAATACCAACTTACATAAACTGCTATTAATTCTAGCAACTGTTCGTAGTAAACTTATCAAAACACCCCTTATCGCACGCATGAGTGTACTGTACGGGTTTACCCGTATAATATACCGTTCCTATAAAATTTATCCATGCCAAAATTATAATCGTTAAAAATGTAATTTTCCTTTTATATATACTTAATTATCATTGATAAAATATTATTTTCCATTTGTTTTTTATACAAATTCAGAAAAAGTAAAAATATAATGTACTCAGTATGAAAGAGTCGCCCTCATTCAAAAGAAATTTTCGTATCTTGATTACTCTTTCCGTCACGGTAATTGTGGCTACTTTTTCTATTGGTCCGTTTAGAAAAATTATACTCCTACATTCCTTTTTTGAACATGTACCTCATACACTATTTTATTTTCATTATCCACCAATATTAACTAAAAAACCATTCATAATCACCACAAACTTAACTCACATTACTTCCTTATTTTTTTATAAAAAAAACGTACTCGGTATATGATAGACTCATTTCTTCACCATTTTATTAAAACTTGTGCGGACAACAAGCCACAATTACTCAATGATGGGAGGGGGGGATCCCTTTCGGTGCATAGAAACTCAACACATAGTTTAAAAATTTAAAATTTAAGACTCAAAACTACTACAAATTCTAATTATGGAATTAACCCTAGATAAAATGATTAACATAAAACTTGAAAACTATAAATTTATAAAACATAAAGCTTATGGAAATGATTATTTAAAATGAAAATAGATATAAATATTAATGATAAAATAACTAACTCTATTTATGAAATAAAATCACCAAATAATAATTCTGAACTAAACAATAACTTAGAAAAAAAAAAAAAAGGAAAAATATGATTGAAAGGGCCATAATGTATTATGGCAACGGGCCAACAATTGCGGGATCCAAATCCAAATCCAAATCCATATAAAAGGTGGGTGGGTATTCTTCATGAATTTTACAATTTGTTTAAACTTTTCGAGATACTTGATATAATAAAATGTAACGAGGTGAAATGGAATGACCAATCGCCTCTTAATTACCACATGCCAAAAAATATTTTTAAAAAAACATGGAAAAAGAAAGAATAGCTGAAAAAGCATAAAACACAGTCCATAACTCCATATCTGGGCCCCTCCTTCTCTCTCTCCCTCTCTGCGTGTGAAACAATAATCGGTACAGTTGAAAGCGACGCCACCTCTCTCTCCTCCGAACTTTTCAAAAAAGTTCGACCTCCCCCTCTTCATTCCCAATCATTTCTTTCTCTCTCTCTCTCTCTCTAGAACTGTCTTCGAATTCACGCTTCCATCTCCACCTACACCCTATAATCAATCCGTCGATTAATTCTTTTGTTTTGTTTCCTCCGTTCATGGCTGATTGGAAGAGTCAGGGAATGGAATCGCTTGATAAAACCCAGAAATCCGGTCTCACGTCCTACTTCAATCGGTCGGTGACGTTGAATTCTTCTTCGGCGGCGGCGGCGGTGGCGGTGCCGGAGGACGAACTCACCACTAAGCCCCTGTACGACCTCTACAACACCCCCGCGTTGCAGCGGCGCGGCTCGATCAAGAGCCTCTACAGCTCTCCGTTTGGGTCGATGGTCTCCGCCGGGAACTCGCTCAAGGGGAAAGTGAGGAAATTGTGCTCAATTTTCGAATCCCCCAAACAGCCGTCGTCGCCACCGCCGCTCCCATCGAAACCGTCCAAATTGCTCTTGACAGCGCCGGATTCGTCCAATTTCGTACCCAAATCCATCCCTTCCCCCGTCTCCGATTCCCCGTTCCGGCTCCCCGGCACCGAGGACAGAGTCGTGATCTATCACACCAGCCTCCGAGGAATTCGCAAAACGTTCCAGGACTGCCACAGCATACGCATGATTTTTCGAGGGTTTCGCGTAAATATCGACGAGAGAGATATATCAATGGACGTTGCCTACAGAAAGGAATTACAGAGGGTTTTGGGCGAAAACCACATCAGTCTGCCGCAGGTGTTCATCAAGGGGAAGTACATCGGCGGCGCCGACGTCATACGGCAGTTGCTGGAGGCCGGCGAGCTTCTCCGGCTAATCAAGGGTTTGCCCTCGAGGCCGGCGAACCCGTGTGAAGCCTGCGACGATATGAGGTTCGCACCTTGCGCCAACTGCAATGGCAGCCGAAAAGTGTTCGATGAAGACGACTATCAGCGGAAGAGGTGTACCGAGTGCAACGAGAACGGTCTTGTGCGCTGCCCCCTCTGCTGCTCGTGAATGTGAGTGGATTTTCTAATTGCTATTAGGAAATGAATATGTGTGTGTTTTTTTTCTTCATTTCATTTCATTTCTTTGTGATGAATCATAACTCATTACTTATGAGAAGAGAGAGAAGCTGAGGATATCGGCTCTGTACATACTAGTTGCTCTGTAAATTTAGGCGAACATAGGTTATTCGCCTCGATTTATTTGCTGTTCTTGTTGTTGTGCGGCCATGGTGGCCAATAAGCTGCTTGGAATTCTCTGCAGCTCACATAAATACTTATATAATGTAATGTAACTATATATATATATACATATTGTATTGATCAATAAAGTTGATTACTTGACACAAGACCTCTGGTTTTTTTTGTCAAGAATGCTCTGAATTCTCATACATACTTCGAATTTGGTGCCTTTTTTTTTTTGCTTGTGCTTAATCAAAATGATGATTTCAGATAGCTGTTGTTTTTTCTGGTTTCTGATGACTGATTTTGTGTTGATAGTTTGTTAATTTTGCATTCTGCTCACTGCTGAATTCCTTATGTTTGTTTGATTTTGATTAAAAGTTTGATGTTTTTGCAATCTTGAGCTTGCTTGATTAATGGGAGAGGAAAATATGGGCGATTCTTGATGCAGTCTTTGCTGTGGCATGAAATCTAGCCATGCAAAGGCTTACTTGAGATGTTGAGTCTTGTTGTATTTGTTTTTAGTTATTGGGTATTGAAAGGGAATATTGTTCTATTTGCTACGTCTTGAACTCTTGATTGTATCATTTTATTTTCTTGGAGGTTTGGATCAAATTATTGTATTGCATACGACAGTTTGTGTAGGGTGAGAAATGGGTTGTTTAGTTTTATGAAGTATTTAATTTATTATTGATTGATCATTACAAGTTTTCGTAGGTTTGGCATTGGCAAGGACCACTTTTATTTAAAGGACTTGATTTGATTGGTCCATAAAATTATAGTACTAGTATATCTGTATATGATAAAACGCACACTTGGATTATACAATCGCTTATTTCAATCTCCATTGTAACATTCTGTATTCATCTTGTCCTTAGCTGTATGGTGCTGTGTTGTTATAGCTTTCTTGGCAAATTCATTAAATGTAATGTAATTTTGGAACCATTGCTTATAAATCTTATAAATTCCCTTTATTTCAAGTCTATATTCTTATAATTCTATAATCCTTTCTAAAAGAGGCATGCATTCTTGGGACTTTGACAATAAATAAATATAAGTACTTATAAGGTGTGGAAATCATAATGAAGTACTATCTCAACGTGCTCACAAGTTCATCATGCTCAAAACGAGGCATGATTTAAATATTATATGCAATTTTTTAACTTCATTTGCAGCTTCCTAGTGCAATTTTTATTTTATTTTTAGAGAGTATTTTATCTCTTGAATAAATTAATCAGCAACTCAGTACGGTTGGAACATACAAGAATCTAAGGCAGTTCAGTTGAGGAAGGAAAGAATAATACTAGTAGTAATAAATAAATAATAAAGAAAGAAACTTGTGTGTTTAGAAAGAAAAAGAAAATCACTTCTTATTTCCACAGAATTAAATAAGTCTAAGTCATTTGTCAAGAAAAAGTACATTTTTGGATAAGGTATTCAATTAAATTGGCAAACAAATACTTCCTCCATTTTACTTAAAATAACACATTTCAATAGTAGTTTTTTTGGCACGTTTTTCCACGCTTCTTGATGATGGGTTTTAAGATGGATTTTTGAAGAATTCTTTCTTTTACGGGATACTAGCCCGTAAAAGAAAGAATTCTTCAAAAATCCATCTTAAAACCCATCAACAAGAAGCGTGGAAAAGCGTGTTAAAAAAGGCAAAAAAAAAGTATCATTTTATATAAAATTGAGGGAGTAACTGATAATTACATTTTCAATTCTCACCAATAGGAAGCATGGGTCTCGAGGTCATTGTGACTAATTCAATTTCCTTTTAGAGATTTGTGTGTGTGTGTGTAAACATTTTATAGAGTTTAATCTATTTTAAAATTTAAACAAAATAAGCGAAGTAAAATAATTTTCTTTGCCAGAAATAATAGCTTTACTAGACCAAATAAATGCTAGCAAGATTGGAGATTTGACGATATATACATAGAATCAGAGCAAACAATTTCACTAATTATCGTCGAAGATCCACTGCACCGCATCACTCTTTTTCTATGTTGCACGGGTGCAGGGGAGCGGGTGCGGGGGCGATACGATTCGGATACGAGGATACGGATTTTTTAAAAATTTAGAGTGCGATTCATCATGGCTACGTATATTTATTTTTATTTTTATTTTTTATTTTTATTATATAATGCATATACAATTAGGGATGAGTACGGGTCGGTTAACTGCCCATTTAGCATATAAAAAAACCGATCGGTTAGGCGTCGGTTAACCGTAAAAAAATGATAATTAAAAACCAAAAACCGTTCATGCGGTTAACCTAAAAACCGGTTCGGTTAACCAATTATTCAACGGTTAACCATAATTAAAATATATATTTAAAATTAATGTTATGAAAAAATCTAAATTATAAAAGATGAATATGTATATTATAAAATTTAAAAAGTGTAAATCACGTGGTTAAGAAAATAAAATTATAGTTCAAATAACAAATACATACAAAGTGACATGTGTGTTGTGGAATAAAAACAAGTCTAATTTAGAAGGGGAAAAAAATATTTGGATAGGAAAAAGGTTTAAGAATAGTAAAAGGGAAAAAATAATTAAATAAAACTTATATAATATATATCTAATAAATATAATTTTAATTTTTCATACATACCGGTTCGGTCTAGTTAACCATCGGTTTTTTGACATAAAAACCAAAAACCGAACCGTTAACACGGTTTTTTCAAATTAGAAAATTAAACCGTAACCACCGGTCCGGCTAACAGCATTTTCGGTCCGGTTTCGGTTCGGTTTGGCGGGTGGTTCTATTTTTCGGTTTTTTATGCTCACCCCTATATACAATATATAAAATTTTGAAAAATAAAATCATAACTAAATATATATAACATTTACAACAATGTAATATAATAAAGACAATGTAACAACAATTCAAATAAATTATCTAAAAATATCTTTAATAAAAATATCTTTAATTTTTGCAAAAATATCCCTAAAAAATATAAATAATATCAAATGTATCCCCATTAGACAGGATACGCGAATCCTCCTCACGGGATACGCAAATCCTCACGAATCCTCCTCACAGGATTCACGTATCCGTTATTAATTATATTATATTAAATTCGGATACGCTATGTGGCGTATCTCAGGTGTGAATTCGTTGTGAATCGCACCCGCACCCTGGGTGTATTGGATACTGCAATGTCTTGTTTTTTTAAGAATCTGTGCATCAGAGCTTTTTTTTATCTTACAACTTCTACAACAATAAGATGCACAAAATTTCTGAGCTCAATCAAGGCCATTACTGCTCTATCTACTAATCTAGAGAACAATTTAACCAAAAATGGCTCAGATTTATGTAAAGATATTATGAACACATACTGCACTTAAATTGACAGACTCTCTAAGCTGCATCCCTCTTTTCAGAAATCAAGCTTCGCATACTATTGTGTGAGGGGCACGCATTCGAGCTCTATCTCCAAGATTCCCCTCTCCACGTTCTGCAGCCTAATCGCAATTTCTTGTTTCACCTTACCATCTTCTAAGATAATTGCACCGTCTTTCACTAGTGTGTTTTCTTCTTTGCTTGCTTTCCAATTCCCTAGCTGCATTGGCTCGTTAATGGAGGAATACTCTGTTGCTTTTGCAGCTGAGAGAAGAGGTTGGATGTCTATCTCAGCACTTCCCATGAAATCGTCAGTCGAGAATGTGTCCTTGTCGTACACTAGCTGCAAGATTCGTTCGACTTTTTAGCATCAAAGTTATGCATATATCACTACTAAAAATGGTTATGCATCAAAGATTATACCAATTTAAGGGGAGGAATATCTTCTGGGATTGATAGCATTAGCTTTTCGTTCCATACCGGGTTGAGGTTATTCTTTATGACTCGTGTCTTCATAGACTGCAAGAAGAAGTTAAATCAATTTTTCGGATTAATTTACTAGCTGCAATTGGAGATTATAAAAGGAGTAAAAGAAGAAAGGGGTTTTATAAAAGGAGTAAAAGAAGAAAGGGGTTTACTTGATTTCCGAGATTGAGGATGACATACGGGTCACTGGAAACCATGTCTCGAACAGCTAGGTCAGTGCCTCTCACGATGTTAACGTTAATCAATCCTACGAATTCAACCATACCTGCCTATGGGGAGCAAGAGAAGATGGTTTAAACTATGCATCTCATTAATTTCACATGAACATAGGAATTCACTTTAAAACTCATTCTTACCATTGAATTGCTTAAGGTTTTCTTTGTGGCCTTGTGCTCTCTTCTCCAGCTGTAACGGAAAGCATTCCCTAGACCATGCATGCGCGTAGTAGTTTGTTTTTTGTAGTGTTTTTTCTCCGATCCTGATTGGGACGAACAACTTGAAGAACGGCTATGGGTGGCTGGAGTCGATGATGTTGATGATGGAAAAGGGCAACACAATGGTAATTCATTGTTCACAAACTGTTGAAGCTCGTATTTTCTCCTGAGAAAATCTAGATTCAGAAAATATATAAAAACATATTTTTCTGATAAAAAAGGGCGGTGTTACTACTCCTACCTTATGAAATCAGCACGTTCCTCTGCAGATGAATCTGGTTTAAGTTTGCTGTAATCTTCAGGAATGTTGGTTTCGTATTTGAAGTTTACTGCGTTGTTTCCTCCCATTTCAATTAAGGCATCGACTTGTTCATCCGTCCACTCATCAAGCTTCACAGATAAAACCTAAAAAGTAGACATGAAACATAAAGGAATGCATTCGTTGATTCTCGAGTGGATAATTCGAATACACCGGTAGCCGTTGGGAGAATAGATGTGCTACGTACCTTTGTTATATGCACTCCGAGGCTTCTATGTACACCAGAGCATTTTATACATATAAATGCTCCAATGGTCAAAGATCTGCTCATAACCAAAGGAAATCAAAAGTTGCAATATTTTGTAGAGAAAATGCACATATTACAAGAAAGCTTTAGATTCACGAGTGGAAGAGACGAAAAGGGAGTATAAACGAATCCAAAACTGAAAACATCCACATGAGTACAACTACCTCAACATAACGTGGTTTTCGACTAGTGAGTGATTAAGAAACTGTAATAAAGAGATAATTCTGAGAGTACTTACACCCATTTTGGATCTGGAGCTCCACAATCGGCACAGAAATCATTGCCAGCTTCAGTTAATACACTCTCCAGCCTCTTTCTGGCACCTATTCGCACAAAAATCATAAAATCAAATTCTAGAAATTGCAGGACACCATTTATATATACATGGTAAACTATTACAGCTTTCTTGCATGTAAGATATCAATTTGATTCAACAAACACTTTCATATGTAAAGGATATAAGAGTATAAGAAACACCACAATGATATGGAATCAAATATTTCAACCAAGATTCATTTTTTGGCATACGGTAAAGAGCATCAAGGCAAATGAAAGAGACAATCCGAGCCGTATATTGAATGCAAAAATATTAAAATGAAGAACATCTCTGCGTGATGTTGTTTAGTTTTTCTGTTTGCTATTATTAGAAGTAAATGTTATCAACATGACGAAGAATTATAGTAAATGTTATCCACAAGAGGAACAGATGTACAGAGTTGAATCATGAAATTTCCCCAACAACTCTGAGTAGTAATAGTAATTATAGTTAATCAAAACAAAATTAGATAGCGATGGTACAAAAATCAGATCTACACCATAATATACAGTGTCCTTAAATAGTATTAGCTTCCCTCATGTCTATATTGACCCAGCAGTATCTGTATCCCGTCCTCCAAATTGCTTAATAACCAAAGTAACACATCATCTTCGTCTAATCTGCTCCGTTAATAGAAGAATGTTTGCAAAGTGAACAACATACATGTATAATGTATTGAGTTGTAGCATCAACAACAACTGTCAAAATAGCAATGTTGTTTTAGGATGAAGGCAAATTCTTTAAATCCAAAGTGACAGCCAACTTGATTTCTAAGTTAAATTCTATTTACAAGTTTGCAGCTGGAGTCAATCATCTCAGGAGAAAAGTAGAAAGAACCAAGTAGATCTTTAATTGACTTACTGATAGAAGGTTCCCGTGAATGCGATTTCTTCGGACTGTCCTCCCAGGTTTCCAATTTTAGGAGGTCATATAGACAAGAACCTGCTACTGTTTATTTAAGATTATCAGAATACATCATAGTATACACATGAAAGGAAATCTGAAACAAAATTACTGAGACGCATTAGAGTTTAAAAATACAAAAAGGCGAAGTTTCAACAAGTTCGACGCCTCTAGAGTCCTCATCTACGCAGACATACAAACAAAATTACTGAGAGGCATTAAAGATACAAAAATACGGAGTTTCAACAAATTCGATACCTCTAGATTGCAGAAGAGTCCGCAGATATACAAACAAAATTACTGAGAGGCATTAAAGATAGAAAAATGCGAAGTTCCAACAAGTTCGACACCTCTAGATTGTAGAACTGCCCTCATTTCTCCAGAGACAGTACCTAGACTTTATAATCCTGCCACCAAATCTGATCTCCAGAAATCATCTCTAGACTTATAATCATGCATTAAGAATCATTTCTCCATTCCAAACAATGATTAACATTGACCATACAAAATTTCTGAATTCAAATTAATACCAACATATCATCAAGAATATCCACACCACACTACAAGTTTGCTTCAACCTAAGAAAACAAAAATAACAGTACCTGAAACAGCTTCAGTCTCAGTTTCATCATTTTCTTGTTCAACAGACATTTGGACCTCGGAAAATCAAACCCAAATCAACAAACAACGCCACAATCATAAGGAAACCATATTTTGCCGATTTTCTTCTGCATTTAAACAAAGGGTCACCCCAAAAATTCCCCAAAAAATCAATCTTTGCAACATTTACATCACCGAAAATTCACAAAAAAAACGAGCATGAAGAAAATCATACAGTAATCGGAAGGTGGGCTTTTGATGGAGGTCGCTGTTGATGATTAAATCATTGGAAAAAACTTGGGCTCACGTTCACCAGAAGTAGTTGCATGGAATTAAATAATACGCCTCAAGTTGCTTCCACCCAAATAATAATTTATGCAGATGAAGGATAGATTTTGAGGAATTTTTAAATCTTCGAAATAGAAAAGGATAATCAGAGGAGGATTGAGAAGAAAGTGTGAATGCAGCAATTGCAAAAGCAAATGCAGGCAGAAAGTGAAGGATGGTGGATAATGCATATTAGATTATTTACTAATAATAAAAATTCAGAAGAAAGTTAGGGGAAGAAAGTTTGATGGTGGGTGGCCATTTTAGGACACATGAAGATAGCTGGAATCTTTTCTACCCAACGCGCACTTCTAAGCGCGTCACACGCACGCGGTGTTTATAAAGTGAATATGAATCATTTCCTTTTAGACTTATCTAAAAGCAACTTGTTATTGGATGTTTTGTACTCCCTCCTGTTTTTTGGAGTTGCTACGTTTCTTTTCGGCACGAGAATTAAGGTAGGAGTGTTTAAGGTTTTAAGTGGTTTGGTAATTGAAGAGTGTATTGAATTAGAATTATACTCCCTCCGGTTTTTTGAAGTTGCTACGTTTCTTTTCGGCACGGGAATTAAGGTAGGAGTGTTTAAGGTTTTAAGTGAGTTTGGTAATTGAAGAGTGTATTGAATTAGGATTATAATTAATATATTTATTTAAAAAAAATTAAAAAATACGAAAATCAGAAAATAATTATTTTTAATTTTCGGTTTAAATACAAATAATTAATTAATTAATTTTTTTTCGATTTTTTTTTAGTTTTCAGCTTATAACTGAAACTATTTTTTTTTTATATTTGTTTTAAGATTTCTGCAGCTTAATCAGAATTTATTTGATGTTTCTTAAACATAAAAGGAGATGCAAACACATGAATAACGTAAAACTTGTGATTAACTTCAATTAAAAAAAATTCTGGAAAATGTCAAGTCATAAAAGTAAATAGAGGCGCCCTTAACTCCAAATTTTGGAGCTAAATTACACAAAGGGATAAAATATGAAATTCCCCCCAAAAACAAAAGTACAAAACCCCTTAATATTCACCCCCACCCCTTACTACACTACACACTTCATTCTTGAGCTGCAGCCATAAAATTTCGAAGGAGTCCTCCCCAAGACTGAAGCTGCAGGGAGGAAAATAATCCATGGGCAAACACAAAGAGCTTTCAACAGATGATAGAAATAAGGTGGTCCAGTTTCTGCTTCAGAGCTGCAAGAATAGAAAACCAGCTCGAGGTGCATTCAATGAAGCTGCAACCAAGTTCTGCATCAACAAATGCACAACTTCTAGGTATTGGAAAGCTGCAAGAACACAAATGCAGAGTAATGTTGTCATCAACTTAGTTTCTGGTAAGAAAACTAGACCTAAGAGAATCCTAAAACCTTTAGATTATGCAAAGTTTAAAGCCATACCTAAGAGTGAAATGAGCTCTCAGCTCAAGATTTCTGTGAGAATGGGGGTGAGCAAAACTACAGTGCAAAGATGGTACAAAATGCATCTTTTAGTAGCTCATACTTCTGCACTTCACCCTCAACTCACTCAAGATAACAAGTTCTTGAGAGTTAGGTTTAGTTTAGAAGCTTTAGAGCTGGATAGGATTCTGAACAGCATCAGATTCTCAAGCATGCAGAACATAGTGCATATAGATGAAAAGTGGTTCTACATCACAAAGGGCAGCCACAGATATTACCTTGCACCAGATGAAGAGGTGCCACACAGAACTTGTCAAAACAAGAAGTTCATAGGTAAAATTATGTTTGTGTGTGCTGTATCAAGACCTCTCCTTGCTGAAAATGGAGAAGTCTTGTTTGATGGCAAAATAGGAATTTGGCCATTAATGGAATCATGTGTGGCTAAGAGGAAATCTAGACTCAGAGCCAAAGGTACAAGGTACAATAAACCTTTAGACTCAATTAACAGAGAAGTGATGAAACAAACATTGATTGAAAAGGTGTGTTTTTCTACTGTTTTTCATGCATAAACTCTATTAATAATTCAGTTACATGTATTGGATGTCAATGATATGCAAAAAAAAACTTCATGTGAGAGCATTCAATACAACCTACTAGTTTATTAATTGAGTGTTATGATATGAGAACATGGAAAATGCAAGTCTGCAGTCATTATTCATCATGCTTCTATAGATTTGCTTTCCCTATGTACATGTCATTCTAGGTTATAATTGATCTCAGAAATTTAATTTCATCATTGATCATGAAACATGCAATAGATTATCCCAGCAATAAGACAGAAATGGCCCTCAGCAGCAAGCAAAGACATAAGGATTCAGCAAGATAATGCAAAGCCACATGTAAAAGGAGATGATCCAGATTTCCTAACTGCAGCTAGAGAGGGAGGTTTTAACATGAAGTTGGTGCAGCAACCACCAAACAGTCCAGACACAAATGTGCTGGACTTGGGCTTTTTTAATACCATACAAAGTCTACAGTATGAAAGTGCATGCAACTCACTTGAGGAACTAGTGAATGTTGTAATCCAAGCCTTCTACAACATATCCCCAACAACACTAAATAAGGTGTTCTTATCACTTCAAGGTGTGATGATTGAAATTCTGAAAGCTAAGGGACACAACAACTTCAAACTACCACACATGGGCAAAGATGCACTCATAAGAGCTGGAGAACTACCAACACACCTTGAAGTTTCAAAAGAAGTAGTCACACAAGCACTCACTTTCTGCTTGAAGCATGACAGATCAATGGAATCATAGAAATGGGACACAGATTGGGGGTTGAAGCCACATTTGGTATATTGGATCTGTTTGGCAGCCTACAACTGTAAGGCTTGTGATAGGGCAACTTCTTGTGTAGTTTTTGTGCAGGACTTAAATTTCTTTTTGGGACATTGTATGCACTAGGTAGTCAAAAAAGGTGCAGTTCTTAACCTTTTTTGAATTTGTAGTGCATTTATTTTTGTTATATGTGGATTTCAGTAGCATATTAATGATATTTCTATTTCATTTTAGTATCAACAGTGAGAATCAGACATAGGAATGAATGAAATTCAAACCAACAAGGGGCAGATTCTAATCCATCATCTATAACCAAAAAGCCACAGATTGTAATCCATCATCTATAACCAACAAGCCATCAATTCTAATGCATCATCTTTAACCAACGCATAAAGGGCAGCTAGCCAACAACAAAGCCAATAAAAAATAAGCATAATACTGCATCCACATTCAGTAAGAACAGAGATCTCAGCAATAATACCATAGAGCATCAGAATCAGAGGCCAATTTCGAAAATATACAGAGATCTCAGAAAATATACCAATCGGGAAAATCACCCTTTTCCTGCCCTCATTTGTGCATCCAGGTAGCTGATCTCTCTGTCTACTTCGGCCACGCATGCCTCCCAAGTGTCTCCGGCTAGGTCAAAAGGACATTGCGGAGGAGGACTCGGAAGCTGCATGTCGCCGCCGTAGTTCTCTTCCACTCCGGCTTCCTCCATGCCACCGGCGGGCCCAACAGAGGAGGGTTCTATGGGGGAGCAGCGGTGGAGTTGACCTCGGACGGCGGGTCTGCTATCGCAACCACCTAGCCCACCGCTCCGCTCCATCATCGCGGCGAGGGGGCGGCAATCGACAGCCGGTCTCGACCCAATGACCGCAGACGGTTTCGCCGCTCTCGGAAAAGGGCTATATCGCTCCGGATGTCGGAGATTTCCGTACGGTGGGGGCAAGATCGGCTCACCTGACGGCCACCTAGGCCAATTTCGGGGCGAGATAGGCTCGCCGTTCGGATAGATCCAATCTGGATGCCCTATCTCGGAAATTCCGACAGATAGAGGAACTAGGGTTTTTTGTGAGAGAGGGATGTCACGTTTTGGGGATGAACATCTTTTAGGTTTAGGAGAGATCCAACCGTCGTCGGCCATTGGAGGAGTGCAGAGATCGAAAGTTCAGGGTTTCGGCGAGAGAGATGAAGAGGTGCAGAGAAGCGATCGAAGTGGAGTGAGGTGGAGTGTTCTTCAGAAATTAGGGTTCAACTTCAGTAAATGGGGTGGGTTTGTTGGATTGAGTTTATTTTGGGTAGGTGGAATTAATTAAATTGGGTTGGGTAGGTGGAATGAGTTTAATTGGGTTGGGTTGGGTAGATTTAGTTAGTGTTAATTAAGTACAATAAGGGCCCAATTAGTAATGCCTAATTTTTTACTAATTTTGCACTTAAATTGCTAATTATTGCCAAATTAGGAAATGTAGCAACTTGAAGAGACCGTCCCAAAAAGGAAAGTGTTGCAACTTGAAAAAACCGGAGGGAGTATTTCAAAAAAAGAAAACATGATTACACTGGTGTTTTCATTTCTTCCAACTCAAAATCAATCCAATTTTGAAAAATAGATTCAACTAATTTAATTAAAAGATACTACTCCCTCTGTCCAACATCTTAGGACCCAAAATTTTCGGCATAGGTTTTAATACAATGTGGTGATATATTAATAAATTAACATGTTAAAGTGTTAAAGTAGAATAATTGTGGGTCCCTTTAAAATTTTTGTGAGTGTTAAAGTGTAAAGTGATAAAGTTGTGAGGCCCATTACTAAAAAAAGTAAAATGTCTATAGATGGTGGACGTCCGGATATAGTATTAGTATCTAAAGATTGTGGACGGAGGGAGTACATCATTTCTGATAAAAAGGCACAATGGACTCATTTAAAAGGACACCAAGAGTATATTATTATAAGTATGAAATTATTTGTTAAATAAATTATGAAACCAATTGTTATTTTATTTAAAATTTGAATTCAAATAATATATACATTATTTTAAAAAGTGAATTTATTTCATAATTTAAAATACTTCAAATATATTTATACTATTATATTTTTTTTATATATATAAATATTATAAATATATATAGTTAATTTGAATCCTTTTATTGTTCTTAACCAAATGAATTGTCAAATCAGTAACGATTCTCATTTGTTTCTTATTTATTTATTTATCATTATGTGTCCTAACTAAACAAACACATTAAGTATGCTCATGGTAGGCAGTGGAACGTTTATGTTAAGGTACATAGTGAGTGTAAATTCCGTACCGTATTTTTAGGTAGTAACAAAATACCCAAACCTGTTTGGATTTTCGGTACCCGTATTCTGAAATTTCGAGTTTGGAGTTGGATAATTTTTAACATTTGAGTATTGGGTATAACAGAACCCGATCAGGTAAATTCTGAAAACCCATTTTTAAAGTAATTAAATTGATTAATAAATAATGAACGACTAATATTAATGATTTAAACTAATATATATATATATATAACTAAAATTAGTTTTGAAATTAATTTTAAGTTTTTAATTAATTTTCTATTGAACTCCAAATTTTCTTACAATTGCTAAATTAATCAACTTCTCATTTCATGGATTCATGAAGTGGACGCTACATATGATTGATCTCACAAGAGACAAAAAAACTTCTTTTTTTTTCCTTTGTTGATCCATAAAGAGTATAATTGGTGTATGAGAGGAATACACCAATGTCCATCCATTTTTTGATTTTAAAACACACTGTGAAAAATAAACTGGCTTAGTAAACTGAGTAAGTAAAACTGATCAGAGAGAGTTCAGTTTATCCAACTCAGACTGTGAACAATTGAGTTTGTTAAACTGAACTGAGGTGCGGAAGTTGGTGGTGTAGGTTGGAAAAACTCTTAGAAAATTCTTTTAAGTGTAAAACCCCAGTTTGTAATATGAATGCTTATGCAGTATGCTGGTTAGTTTGATAGCAGTTTATAAGTGTAAGTAATAAGGAGTTTGAGAGAGAGAGAAAGATCGACATACGAGAGTTTATCGTGGTTCGGAGATAACCCTCCTAAGTCAACGTCATATCTAGCTCGATCTGAAATCCCTTACTTTGGATTTTCTTCTTTCTTCTTTATACTGGCTGAGAACCAGCCTTATATTTTCTTCTAACTTGAAGAAAATACAAGCACGAATTAGAGTTGTGACTCGCACAACCTTTCTTACTTACTAATACAAGCTAAAAATGCTAGATTCTTCTAACACAAAGTTTAACACAACTTTGTAGAGAGAAATTACAATCGAGAATCTATACACAATAATCTAATCAATGAAACAGTAGAAAGACTATCTAAGTATTACTTGAACAGCAGTGAACATTCAAGTAAACTATAACCAGAATTATGAACTTTCAAAAAGAACTCAACACTTGGGAAATAAAAATAAATTTTCCGAGCGTTGAGTGAAGGCTTTGAATGCTTCAGAATTCTTCAGCGTTTCGGCTAGAATATATGAATTTCCCGTAACAATTCTGGAGGTGGGAAGGAGTATTTATAAACTTGAGGTCGAATTCTAGCCGTTGGAATGTGTCAGTCTGTACACTGACACATTGTACTTTCTTCCCGTTGAGGCAGTCCAGCTTGCTTCCGAAAATGCAGTGGCCAGATCAGATCAACACAAGTTGATGCTGCCTATTCAATCTGGAGTTCTTCACCAATCTTCCTTTAATTTTGAACTCTTCAAGGCAGGTGCTGAACTCCTTCAAACTGGTTGACTATAAACTGCGAAACACAAACTGTTGGGAACCCTTTAATAGTTTTGATAATGTTGTTAGAAACCACACTTAGTCAATAGACGTTAATTGGAACAAACTGATCTCCGTGTTTGGATCAGTCAAGTTCAACTAAAACAGGTTGCTATGTAAAGGTCAAGGTTGGAAGTGCAACCTTGTACCTAATCTACTCAAACCTGTCATAATGTTCCACTATGTAATCTGTCTATATAACCTGTCCTAATCATACTTGAAGATCTCATTCGAAGGTTACAGAGACTGAAGATAGATAGAGGTATAGGAAGCTCGACCTGCAAAGTCCAACCTGAGCTGTGACTGAGGAACCTGTCCTCAACTCAACGACTAATTGTGTCAGTGTACGGCTCTGCTCATCCTGACACACACAACGGCTCTATTACAAATGCTACTCTATAAATACCTCAAGACACTCAAGAAAGAAGATACGGGAAACTCAAATTACAAGCTAAAACGCTGCAGAAATCTCAAGCCAAACATTCACACAATCAACACTCGAAATTACAAGAGCTTTCCCAAGTGTTGATCTTTGAAGATTTCTATTCTTTCTAGTATCTGTCTTACTATAACACAATCCACACTTTCACTACCATAATTGTTGATATTCAGTGTAGTTGATAGAGTTGTATCTCAAACGGTGATAGCTCTTCACAGCTTTCCAGTTTGATTATTAGTGCTAGCCGTTCAGGATTAGTAAGATCGTATGTAAGTTTGTATGTAAAGTTAGAAGAGTCACGACTCAAGATTCGTGCTAGATTCAGTCTAAAGAGAGACTTGAATTTGGACTGGAACCTCCACCAGTGTTAAAAAGGAGCGAAAGATCTCAGTTAAGGGATTACAGATTCGACGGGATCTGGCGTGGACGTAGGAGCTGTTTACTCCGAACCACGATAAAAACTCCTCGTGTATCTCTTTCTGTTATCTTTATTTACACAGTTTGCATGATTCACAACCTGCACGATTGTAACCTGTCTTGCATGTGCACTGTCTTTGAAAACAACTGTTTCTGAAAACTGTTAGCCACTTTCACAGTTTGCATGAACACTTGTCTGAACTAAAGTTTTCTTTGAAAAACTGTTTCGAAAACTGTGTTGAAAACTGTAAGCCAACCTTTCCACCAAACTTCCGCACGCAGGTTAGTTTTGCAAGCTCAGCAGTTCACTGTTTGAGCTGAAAAAACTAAACTGCTCTGATTAACTGAAGTGACGACTCAGTAAGATCAAATTGCTTTGAAAAGTCAAAACTGTTGGCTAATTGGTGTATTCCCCCCCCCCCCCCGCCCCCCCTTACACCAATATCTATTTATCGGGACCTACACAAACTGTTTCGACTATGAATATAAGCATACTTTCTTATAAAAAAAAATGAATATAAGCATACTAAACTGTCTATACCGATCAGTTTAGTTCTATCAACCTAACTCTAGAAAAGAGCTAAAATCTATCTAAGTGTTGTTTCGAAAAATATCATCAAAACTCAAATTGAATAGAGTTCTCAACATCCCTATTCTTAAAACAATATCTTATTTCATTTTAAAATGAAAGAAAAAAGAATGAGAAAACGATATCTTAGACTTTTGCATAGTAGAAAATCAAGAATTTACTACTGCAGTCATTAATGAAAACCAGCCATCTTCCAAAAACCTTGTGCTCCAAAATAAACCATATATAAAATGAAAACGAAGAAAATATTATGCTTGCAGCATTTTAAATTAATTTAATTCAATAAAAAAATCTATTTTTAAAATTAGACAAAAAAAATTCACAAATCATACATGTTTGGGTATTCAAGTTTGGGACAAAATCTTTCAAAATTTTGGGTACCTGAAAATTTTGGGACGGGTACCCGAACCGTACCAAATTTCCACCCGTAATGGTACATGTTATAATTGCCCTATATGAAATTCAAATTATATTGAGAATTGTGTCGAAATTGCAAAATGATGATCGTGAAATTTGATTAGCTGTTTTTAGATACATTGACACTTTGTTCCAGCATTAGATAGATTCTGTTAAGTTGTGATAAAATAGTCTAAATAAACCTATTTTTTCAATAAATTTGATGTATTCAATTAGCCTATCTAAATAGCATTTTTAGAATGTAATCTCTTTTTCTTTTTTTCTTTTTTTTTTTTGAGATAACTATTGGTAGAATTGAACTTATAAGCTTATAAGCTCTTTATATTATAGCTAGAATCCGCTCGGAAAAAATATATATTGGCAGAATTGAAGTCGTATTACGTAAGCTCATTTGGAATGATCCATCACAAAATAATGTTCGACCAAAGACGCTTGCCGTCAAAAGGACCCTCTATTTAAGGATTAATACATCAATTTTTAGCTATATTAAGTAATAAGGAATTTTATTATTTATTTAAAGAAAAATCAATGATACTAATTTCAAGTTAAATTAATGAATAGGCTTTGTGTCAATTTTATTTAACTTTATTTCCGAGAACAATTTTCGGAACACGCAAATACATTAAGGGCCGTTTGGTTTGTGTAGGGAAAGGGAAAGGGAATAGGAAAGGGAAAGGAAAGAAAAGGAATGAGAATGATTCTTTATTTTCCAGTTTGTTTGGTTGGGACAGGAAAGGGAATCGAAATTCTATTTTATATATTAATTTGAAATAACACATTATTATTATTATTATTAATTTAATATTATATTATATGAGTAACACAATATATGTTTGCATGAATTATAATTATTTAAACAATATAATATTATATTATTTTAAATAATGTAATAGTAATATTTATTATTATTATTATTATTATTATTTTAAATAGCCATAAAATCCACATAAAATAACAATATTATATTATTTTTAAAATGAAAATAATAGCATATGTTTATTATTTTAATATAATTTTATATTATTAAAATATGTCATATATTATTATTATTATTATTATTATTATTATTAATTGTTTAGTTAAAAAAGAAAAAAAACAATAATTCATATGTTATATTAATGTATAATATTATTTTATTTTAGAAAAAAACATTTTAAATAATATTTATATTATAATGTACTATATTATTTGAATATAATATTATTAAAAATATATTTCTTATGTAAAAGTAACGTCACATTTAATATAACATAGTATTTTATTATTTTCAATATATTTTGGATAATATAATTTATTATTTAAATATATCATGTTATTTAAAAATAATAATTCATAATAATTTTATAATTTAATTAAACATTATTTTTTATATATAAATATTATAATATATTTATAGTAAATATTATTGCAATATAATTTATTTGAAATATTATAATATATTTATAATATATAATTTAAATATAATATTTATTTAATTTAATATATTCTATTTAAATATAATATATATATATATATATATATAAATTTTAATAATAATATAATATTATAATGTATTATTATTATGTAAAATTAATGAAGGAAGATAATATAAGGGAAAGAGAATCTCATTCCCTTGTATTGAGAAGGGAATGAAAAGGAGGGGAATGGGGTAATCCATTACCCAAAATAAGGGAAAGAGAATGGACAAAAACTGCAAATCAAACATCAACAAAGGGAATCAGGACTCTTGATTCCCTTTCCCTTTCCTGATTACCCCGAAACAAACGGCCACGTGAAGAATTCGAGTTTTCCATGATATGTTGATAACATGGTTTTAGTGACCCACAGAATTTGGTAAAAAAAAAAAAAGAAAGAGGAAATCAAAAATAAAAATCAAAACAAATTTTAACATAAAACTAGAAATATAAATAACTACATATTAATCATTTATGTCGAAATTATAGTCAACATTTTCTTTTGCAAAACCCACCACGGATACAGTTAGAAAATGACACATTTTCTCAGGCATACTTTTGTACGGAAAAAAATCAAATAAATCAAACACCTCCTCGATTTCGCGTGGGCAGAAAAGTTATTAGGCGTAGAATTAAATGAAGATGCGTAGAAATAGGAAAGTCGTCGGCAATTAGTATTACCAGATAAAATAGTGGTCAAGGTTTTGGCCGACATTTTCCCCATTTATTTTCCCTAATGTCTTCATAAATCCTACCGACCTTTAATGACCTTACCCTACTCAGAGAAACTTTATACTAATATTTATTTAAAACATAATAAATGTGTTTTTAACTAACTGAGATGATATTTTCTTGCCTTATATCGGAAATCAAACTCTGCATAGCATGAAAATTCTAGGCATAAGAAAATCCAACATACAGAACAGAACATATTGATTCTCTAAATTTTGAAATGGCAGCGTAATTTTTCACTAAACTAGCTCACCATTGAACTCCATCAGATTCCTGTGTGAATGCAGAAGTAGAACAAGGCTTATTACTTGCACTTTACCAAGTAGGCCTCCCATCCTTGGAGCCGATATTCCTTGGCCGCCTCTGCAGGATTTGCAGCCTTAATGATTCCACGTCCGACAATAATCACGTCGCTCCCTCTTTCTGAAATGACCTGAAACCGGATATTTTTCGAGAAAAAATCACTTACAATGGGGGGAGCACACGGGTAGTGATTCGATTTCCACAAGCATTCAGATTAATCTCTAGGGGGGGGGGGGGTTTACTTTGGGTGATCGCATAGATTAATAAAAGTAATGTGGGCTAATCCAACATTTACTTTGATGAATTGACTAATTCAGAACTTGTTTGATCCTTCATCAATGTAATCCTCGCATAAAGTAAACACTTCCTAACAGTTCTAAATGCAGCTTGAACCAGAAAACAGCAGGTAGTTAGATACTTACAGATTTTGGAGTGTTGTACTGTTGACCTAATGCATCTCCCCCTTTGACCAATTGAACGCCGGGTGTTGCATGGATAAGAGATGGATTTCCAGGGCCACCGGGCCATGAAGCTGGATTCACGGATATGAAGCCAATAACGAAATCCGGATGATCTTCAGCAATCTTCACTGCTGCAGCTGTGTAATCGCCCTTGGCAAGGTTACCAGCGGAACTCATTTCAGCAAGCAGCAAAAGACCTCTGCCTCGTGATAAACCCTATCACATCATAAAACTCAAATTAAATACGGAGTAACTTAATACAAGTTCAAGGTAGAACAAAAAGATAAGCAAGTGTATACCTTTAGTTTTAAACCATCTACTATAGCTGGCCCTGAAATGATATGAGCATTTACTATATCCGCCCATTCTAGTATACGGAAGACGCCGCTGTACAAACCATATGAAAACTCTCAACAAAAGGATAAGAGGAATTTCCAATAAAAGCAAAGCAAGAGAAACTTCTTACCTCTCGTACTGCATGGTGACTGTGTTACCAATGTCAGCAAACTTTCGGTCTTCAAAGATTAAGAAGTTATGTTTGTCTGCAATCTTCAGAAGATGATAAAGCAGAATTAGTTGGCTGGAATCCCAAACCCAGACATTTGTGTCCCGTTTCTTATCTTTTCTACCTTTTTCAATCCTTTTCCATTTTCATTATTTTTGGGTGGGGGCTGGAAGCAGTAATTTCCAGGTAAAGCATGGATGGGTAGTATGTGAAAATTCCCTAGAAAGTAGAAACAATGGAGTTTCCGTCCATTTTCGAAAAGTTTGGACTACTGTGGCTCAGGGACTATGAGTCTAAGACAAGTGAAATTCTAAAGTAATTATGCTAAATGAGAATAAGTTTCAGAGAATAGGGATATACCGAGCGAAGTTTAGATCCAAAATCGGGAGTGAAGTCAGGCAATATATCAACATGGGTTTTCAACATGCAGATTTCAGGCCCAACCTGCAGAAGTACCCAACCAGAAGGTGAGTGAGACAGCTGGAAAATTCATGCTACCAAATTATCAACTCATCACAGGCATCATACATCTTAATTATTAGAAAAATACTGTAATTAAAGACAGAAAATAGAACAGTATCACATATGAACATGTAGAAATATTAAAATATATATACCCGTGTTCATACTACAGCCGTTATTACTAACTAACTAATTCTTACAAGCTCACAAGTTACAACTAGTTAGTTGTTGGAACAGAATTTGCATTGATTGGTCAGCATGATTGCTTTCTTAATAGTTTAATCCTACATATGGTCGGGAACTAGAAAATTAAACCAGTAGTTACAGGTCACTGAATGGGACAATCTATACTCAGTGGACAGTAATGCATAACAGGAGGACAGATCTCAATCAAAGTAAAAAAAGAAAAAAGAAAATAATTAATATTGAACGAAAAAAATAGCTTTAGTAACTGAGACCAAGACCAATCAAACATTTTCTACAAGTCCAACTAGAAGCAGTAGTGTACTTGATTGTAGAGAATAACCATGTTTGTTAGAAATATTTCTTACCTTGTCCGCGATAGCAAGCAACTCAGCAGCAGTAGCAACATCAGCAGCCAAGCACAAGTTAGATTCTTTCTTCTTCATAATCTCAAACAGCTTCCTTCCTGTAGGATTCTTTGCCATCTTTGCTCTCTCTTCAAATGGAAGTCTGACTTGCAACTTCTTGTCAGCTACTCCCGCCACGGGAACCGGAACTGATACTTTACGATTTTCTTCCAAGAACTTCATAACCATATTTTCTGTCTCCTCTGACACTCTCCCTTTCGCCTTCAATATCCTCACCATTTCAGTCAGCTTCACCATTGAATGAAGGGTGATCCCATTTTGTGCCAAATTTTCCCGGCCCCCCTGTTCTCTAAGGTAGAAGCAAGGCAAAGAAGAATTCGTAAGAAAATCTTTAGAACAAGAAGCTCAAGCATACAAAATAGAACACTCATGCATGCGATAACAGAAGAGCTTAAGAAAGAGAGGTGGAAAGTAAATGCATCAAGTATGATAGTAAAGCCAAATAAATCAATCAGACTGGAATAAATTTCAACGAGCAAATAAATATCAAGGATGTTCCAGTGGACAATTCATGCAACTTCAGCAGTTACATAAACCAAGGCAGTATTTTTTTCATCTATACAAGCAATGCGGCATATCTAAAGTCTGCAGCCTTATAACCAAAAACTGGCAGATGGAGACTCTTAATTTGGGGGCGAGTACAAAAAACCATAAAAAGGACTTAACTAAAAGTTACAGAGAAAGGGAAGGAACTTACACATTTATAACAAAAATCTTATATCTAAACTTTCAACAAACACACTAGTTGTATTTTATTATCAATAAACACACGTGCAAACAAATCATATATATACATGCATATATGCATAACTAATGTGAACATTTTGGGGGGCAACAGTACTCGTGCCTTCTGTAAGAGTGCCACGGAAAGAAGTTGAGAAAAACTTGCCTTGAATATAGAAAATGCTACAATAGTTGCACAAAGTGCTTGCTATCCTCCACCTACTATGTTCCATCAGTTAAACTTTCACAGAAACATATGAAAAAATTCCTATTTAGTCCATGAGCCTACAACTACAAATCCAGTATACTAGCAATTGATAAATAAGTTAAAAGGCATTAAAAAGACCATGCTATTTCAGGAGATCCCATAGCATACATGAATGTTTGATACATTTGAGATGTCATAATGCAGAAAATGACAAATCTCTGCTAACATTCTACTAAACCGGTTAAGAATCTCCCCGTACTGGAGTCCAGCCTCAATCACATAACACTTGATATAGAACACACACAACGTAAAAAACACCATCTTCGCTGGGACGGAGGGAGTACATTACAACCAAGTAAGAGGAAGAAAGAATAGAAAGTAAGTTAAACTAACTAGATGCAAGCAGAATCTTACAAAACAAGCATGCATAAAAGATTATAGCCTAACAACATCATTGAATTAAATATAAATACAAAAAAAATAGTACGACTTCACACAACCAGTTCATTCATGCACTCACCTATCAATCATGACCACAGCGTCCGTGACTTTGAGCCCCACGGCACGGAGCGGAGCCGCTGTCTCTAGAACAGAGGCGCCGCTAGTAACAAGATCCTCAACAATCAGACACACTTGATTCTGCTCGAACGCCCCCTCAATAGCCTTAGCAGTGCCGTAGTCCTTGACCTCCTTGCGGCGCATGAGCATGGGGACATCAGACGAGACGGAGATGCAGGTGGCGATAGGGAGGGCGGTGTAGGGAACGCCGCAGATGACGTCATAGCGGGCGGAGGAGGGGACGGTGGCAGCAATTGTCTGGGAGATTTGACGGAGCAGGGAAGGGTAGGAGACAATGAGGCGGAGGTCGATGTAGATCGGAGAGGAGATGCCGGATTTGAGCTTGAAGTTGCCGAATTTGACGGCGGCAATGTCGTGAAGCTGCAGGATTAGCGACTCCATGGATTGTGGCAGAGGAGATGACATTATGCTGCTATGCTAGGGTTTTAGTGTGACAGCGAATTTCGAATCTATATATCTATTATATACTGTATTTGATAATCGAATACGCAAGAATTTTGCGACCAAAATTGGCTGCAAGAAAAAAAAAAATTAAAATCAAAATAGACATCATTTCTATACAGCATGGCTAAGAGTTGGCTAATTTCGTTGAAAACACATTTTGTTAGTGCATTCAACTTTAGATATCAAAAATCTGCTTCTATCATGTTTTTGCTGTTCCATTGTTGTTTATGCTTCCAAGCTCAATTTTTGTTGTCAACTCCAACTCTTACTACTCCGAAGCATATTAAAATTACAATGAATCCATAAATACTCCCTACCATTGCAATTTGCAATGCAGTGAAACAGATAATACAAACAGGCGACCTTCAAAAGCTTCATAAGATTGCTTTGTCTATGGCTATAAACAAAGATAACGTGATCTATTCTAAGGTATTCAGAATTATACTTATATATATGCATCATTCAATAAATATTGAGCTGAAGCATGATAAAATCCAAATTATTGAGTTCCAACTTACTCTCGAAAATCTGCAGGAATAGACAGAGATGATTCAAGCCAGCCGACTATTCTGCAACATTGGCGCGTATGAAATTGGTGCGGCTTGCTTTTCTTTTCTTTTCTACTCCAGTATTTCTTATTTTTAGTGTAGAATAGAATGAACAACTTGAAGTAAGCAGAAGCGGCGCCGATGAAGTTTTAGGGGTTTATACTTTCCTCTTTTCCTTCTTCCTTTTTCGGATTTTTATTTTTATTTTTTTTAATTCATTTTTTGAACTTTTGGAAATACTAGTGCATTGTTCTTATCTTAAGAGGCCCAATGTAACACTAATTTGGGGAAGTTTGCCATTTTGGAATTGACCTGTTTCCAATTTATTAGTTGAAATAAACAATTACATTAATAATTATTTTTATTATTATTGATATGCGAACAATTTAAATTTTATTTTTATCTATTAAATATCTTTTGTCAGTTCATTTATACGCACACACACACATACATATATTAAAAATATACATTACATATTATCTCATTCTGCATAGATATATGCATTAATTGACATGTGTATGTTATAAATTCATATCTACACACATATTGAGTTTTATTATTAATTATTATTATTTTATTATTTTATTTTTATTTTATTACTAAAGGTGCACTTACTGAAATTGATGAATATATGATCATAAATTAAGATATATAGGGGGAGGGTTCTCATGGGAACCATTTTATTCGTGAGTACATGAGAACCCTGCTTATTTAGTGATGCTTCCATACTTTTTTTATCTATGCAATTATGCTTTTAAATAATGCTTTTTTTTATATATAATTAAGCTTTTTACGAATCGTGATTATTACATATTACAATCATGAAAAAATACATGAAAATATATATAAATAAAAACATTAAGGTATTATTTGCAAAAAAGTATGATTGCATAAATAAAAAGACATAACAACATAACTAAAGAAGCGGGGTTCTCACGAATAAAATTGTTCTCATATGAACCAAACTATATATATATATATATATATATATATATATATATATATATATAGAGTTTGGTTCATATAGATTTAAGTCCTAGTGTGAGAAGTGCGAATTGTGCTTAAAGCTATATAAAATCATGCTTAAAGCTATACATAATCATGCTTATGGTGCATTTTGTGCTTATAAGCATAAAATAAGCCATAAGCATAATTTTGTACCATAAGCATGATTCTGTATAGCTGTAAGCATGATTTTGTATAGCTTTAAGCATAATTCGCACTTCTCACACTAGGATTTATTTGCATGTGAACCCTTCCCTATATATATATATAAATTTGAACTGTTTAATATATAATGTTTGAAAATGAAATCTACATGCTAACTTTTAATTCAAATTTTTAATTGTTAATGTCACCAATAATATTTGATAAATAATAATATGTTTTTAAACATATACGTACACAAACACTTGTATATTCCTTTTATAGTGAAAATAGATTATTTTATTACAAACAAAAGCATAACATGAATAACACTATCATTAGCACTCAAATTTTCATATACTACAAAATATGGGAAGTAGGAAAATCCTTTGAAATCTTTAACACCGTTCATGTTTAAATATGTATCACATAGTTTTCTTCGAACTCGCCATAAACATGTAAATCTTAGCTCTATGCATAACATTGCTATTACCGAATGAGATCTTCTATTGCTAAATTGTAATTGCATATTTTATTGCATTTATGGATAATTAACATGTGGCAAATCTTAGGGGTTTAAAATTTTTAATGTTAGGGTATATAGTTTTCTTATATAAATCTTAAATTATAAATCATTGATTATGCCACATGTCAATTATCCATAAATGCAATAGAAGATGTCACATACAAATGCAATAGAAGATCCGAGCCGTACTATTAGTTCCAAACTTAAAAACAATTTTGACATAAACACACATATTGCCATATAAAATTTGAGCATTGAATATGCGTATATTAGCCTAGCATAGGAGGTAATATCCGAGACTAAAGGTCCCGAGTTCGGATTTTCCGTGGCTCAACCTTTAAATTTTAGTTAATAATTAATTATATTAAAAAAAAGAAAAAATTGAGCATTGAATTTCACAAAATCAAGTTACACCACAATTGTGTGGTTTGCAAATTTATTTTTTTTATTTGGAAAATATACTATTCTATTAATCCGATAAATTTGTAATAGAAATTCCATGTATACCAATATGAATCATCAATTTTATTCCAAGAACATATTCGGATGACAGTTACACAATTGGCATCCAAAGTGATATGCTGCAAACTTGATAGGTAAAACGAATAAATTTTAGTGCTTAACCAAATAAAATAATTAATTTTGTGTCATTTCATTTCATCTAGAAAATCAATAGTCTCAATTTCATCATTCTAGTAAATACCAAAAACTATGATGGCTTAAAACTAAAACATTGAAAGAAAAATATCATACCCTAATCTATAAAACCAAGTGCTAAAAGAAAGGAAAATAAGCTGCAATGATCCAAACTCATATTACAAAGGAAACAATCACAAGAAACCAAATTGATGCAAGTACGCATGCGTATGTTGTTGCAAGGAGTTAATACATTACACCACAGATCTTTGGTTCGAGTCTTTCATGACACGATCTTTAAATTTCATGTTATTTGTTGTCAACAAAAAATTAAAAAAAAAAATTGATGCAAATATATATCAATAAAATTCATCAAGTATGAATACTACCAAACTCTTTCCATTAATGCTGGAAGAGAGGGTAGCCAAGAAACAAAAATCTTCACCAGAAACAATTAGGACATTAATATACTAAGAATCATGGTTACAGCAAAAGATACAAGAAACCACAATCAAAATCCTAAATCCTAATGCATGTATTTGATGCAGAGACAAGCAATTAAGGAGAATCTACCTCCTAAATTTCAAATAACATGACCCACAATAATCAACATATATATATAATTATAAAATCTATCTTACCAAACCAAAAGCACCACTAATTCTCCTTCCAAATCCTACCAGTAACTCTGAGTTTCAACTCCTTTCTATCACCACCGGAGAAGAAGAGTGCCATATTCCGGTGAATAATAAGCCATCAGAACTGTCACGGACCTTACGGTGGCTATCCCTTATGCTCCGCGGAACTCCTTGCCACGTCATCTTCCTCCCGTTGCCTCCCACCTCGAGGCTGTAGCTGTAGTTCTTAGCCTCGTTGTCGTCACCCATGAACCGTAGGAATGCAATGTAAGCAGGCGCCGTCCCTAGCTCAAATGCTTCAAAATGCAGACAAAAGTACTGCCCGAAACAACTGAATACCTGCAAGGCATGAGGCGAGCAATCGATTGTGAATTGTAACATTTTCGTTCTATGACTTCAACGTAGCATGTGTGAGAGCAGAATTTGTTGAATTGAAGGGTTTTATTTCTGGAAATAATAGCTAAAACAATTTTTAATTTTTTTTTAAAGTTACTACATCCCCAATAGTTAAGTATTAAACGGAAGTCATTTCGTAGTTAGGATTAAGACAGAAGATATTGGAAAAAGAAAGATACACGAATTGTTTACTCAGTTTGACTCCACGTGACTACACATTGGGGAAATGTCATACAATTACAATGAGAGACTATATATATCAAGAGGAAAAAAAAACCTATAAAATATTATGCTAGAACTGCCCAAAACAAAGTACCCTTGCTATATTTAGATCGGGGATGGAAAATATTTGAGTTGTAATTGTAGACTGTAGTTGTAACTAAGATGAGAAAATTACGAACATTGGTAAACGTTTTGTAATTTTTTTGCAATTAACCCTAAATAAAATATCTACACTGCAAGAGAGGTAGATTATTACCGTAAGCATCCACGTGGCGTTCTCGACCTCATGTGGATTGGATTTGACATAGCGATGGTTGAAAGTCGTTCCATTGTGCATGTCCACTTTGTGGTAGTCTTTGAGGTGGCTAACGAGAAACGGAACATCACCGATTTCGGAGCAGTCTGAGCCAGCATAGGGACAATTGTAAGGCCTAAAAGCACATTGAGATTCATGCTTGAACTTGCTGTAGTATGGAAAGATTCCGATACACCCAAAATTCTGATATTGACACGGGAGCTCGAGAGACGCTGCAACCTTCTCCAGAGCAAGGCATCTGATATTGCCAAGTTCGTTCCTACATGTTGGACACCGGTTGTGCATCCTAGGTTTGCACCCAGAACACAGTGTGTGACCATTGGAACACTGCATACAAAAATACAAGGAAAAATTATTAAATGTTAAAACAGTACATAATATTTAAACATATGTAGAGAAACTCATTTATGAGACAAACACGCTTCTAGTTGAGGCAAGACTGAATTATATATAAACCATTGGATCAGGAGTATTGCTTTTCGAAAATCCAGTTTAGAAGAAAGTAATGTTTATGATCAATCAGTTTACGTGAAAAAGTTGACACAGCCATAATAAGATTTTAAAATGTAGATGAAGACAAAAGGAGGCGATATCAAGTTTTCTTAATATTTGAATACTAGACATCCATGCCCTTCCCCTAATAACAAGTAAAATGAAAGGGATAGCATCGGATAATCTTTTCCGACTTAAAATGCAGGTTCCCTTACGAACAAGGATACCAGTTTATGTTTCAGATGTTCTGATATATGATGACAGATGAGAGATGTGTAATGAGAGAAAAGGGAGTTGGAAGAAGAAGACTTATTTCTATTCTTATCCAACTTGCTTGTCACTAACATAACCTTCTCTATTTAAAGAGACTAACTTTGTGCTTAGCAAGGAAACTAAAAGACTTGCCAAATTTAAAGAAATCCTAATAATGCTAATTGCAACAAATAAGGAAAGTAATGAAACAAATAACATATATTAAAACCATGTTATATGGTTGATTATTGTATCTCCCAGTCTGCATCAAGTTCCATTCAGGGAACAGTCGGGAATCCGAATAAAAAACTACTCCGTATTAATTAGGTCTCTTGGCTGCCAAACATTTCTCCAATTAAGAGACGATCATCATATGTAGATACAAGATATAGTAATACCTGACTTATGGGAGGGTACATAGCATTCAAGCAAACTGGACATTCCAGCAGCTCACGAACACTGCTCGTAACAGTTGCATTGGGTTTCAGTTCGCTTTGAGCGTTCTCATTCACAGTCTCGCCGATGTCCAGCACAACTTCTTTTGGAGGTGGATCAATGACTTCAGGTCCACTTGGTGAGTCATCAAAATACAAACGTCCACTTGCCATCTACAGCATGCACAATTAAGACCTAAGTAGACACAGCCCGTTTATAGTCCAAAATCTACAACAAGTTACAGCTGGAGTTATCATAATACAGTGTGACATTTCTAACAACATGAGATAATAAAAGGTTGAGGAAATGCATTCGTGCTAATCAAGCCAAGCCATTCGCCCATGGTGTAAAGTTCAACCATCAATCTCTACAAACAAATATACTACATACAAGGCGAAATATGAAAACAAAGAGAAAGAAATGCATATATAATATATTGCATAAGGAAACTCAAAGGTGCAAAAGGGCTACATTTGAATGAAAACAATCTTTTTATCTTTTTGCACAAAGATGTCGAAAGCTAAGAACACCCTGATGCATTCTTGGGCCGTCAATACTTTTGGAAAGAATCAAGCTGCATTAGTGTCCTCAAATTAAGTGATTAGATTTATTTACTTTCCTATTTTATTTCCATTAGCATCTTTTATTTTGGCACACGTATTTACTTATACTTCTTTTAGAAACAATTGTGTTTCCATTAAATAGCAGGGGACTATGTAGTGGATGGCAAGTTGGATTTGAATAAAGAAATAATATTCTCCAACTCTTTTGTTCTCTCAATTTCCTATCACTCGTCTGCCATCATAGGGAAGAGTAGAGTAACCTCTTCTTCTTCCTCCATCTCTCATAGGCCTGTAACGCGTAGTCAGACCCGAGAACATATCAACTTGGTTCCCGTTGCCGGCGTTATGGGCTATAATCTCATCGATGATCTCGCTTTCAAAAATCTGTCCGATCGCTCGAGGCTCAAGCTGAAAAAATTGATAACCTGTCATCTACTGTTGCTTCTCTTTCAGCCACACAACACAACCAAACGGCAGCCCTTGTGAATCTGGAAAAACTAATCAAACAACTCTTGATTAGTCAGCCGTCAACACCAGTTTTGGAGGGATCTGAAACTGATCCCCAACATCCAAAGGATCCCACCGCTGAAACACCCGACAACAGCCACTCCCTCATCAAATATGCTAAAATGGATTTTCCATTGTTTTCTGGAGATGACGACCCCCTTGTATGGCTGCTGCGATGCGAATCCTACTTTCGAAATGCCCACATTCCTAACTCGGAGCACTCGGAGCGGATCAATTTCGCTTCACATCACATGATTGGAGAGGCACAATTATGGTACCATTCTGAAACTGAGTACACCACTTTCTCCTCTTGGGCAGCTTTCAAAGACGAGTGTTGTCTTAGCTTCGGTCCACCTCGTAGCATTAATACATTGGGTGAGCTCAAGCAAATGTTTCAAGCCGAGCGCCATATCGATGATTATGTCAAAGATTTTCGCACATTGCTGTCAAGAGCTGGGACAGTGCAATCAAACCAGCGTGTGGATCTTTGTACTGCAGGACTGGATGAAATCATACGCATCGACGTGGAGCACTAAACCTCGCACACTAAGTGAAGCTATCAACACATCACGCGATTTCTCTCGTAAAGGCCACTTGTTGGGTCTTTTGACATCCGACCCTAAGCCACAACCTGCTCAACATATTCCACAGTCCACCCGTGTCCCTTTACCCATACCACCATCAATGAATCAGCCAAAAGCCAAGTTTAAATTTCTCACACCAGAACAGAAAGCTGACCGCATAGCTAAACAATTATGCTACAATTGTGATGAGAAGTATTATCTTGGACATAAATGCCGCCATCTTTTTATGCTATGGACATTGCAGGAGGGAGAAGAACCACCTAATTTGAAGGAATTCAGGGAGGATACACTCAATATAGGAGATTTTGGATGATTTCGATCCATTTTCATTTATCAAGCTTGAGGACAAGCTTGATCTCCAGGAAGGGAGTGATGATGCATTCTTGGGCTGTCAATATTTTTGGAAAGAATCAAGCAGCATTAGTGTCCTCAAATTAAGTGATTAGATTTATTTACTTTCCTATTTTATTTTCATTAGCATCTTTTTATTTTGGCACACGTATTTACTTCCTTTTAGAAACAATTTTGTTTCCATTAAATAGCTGGGGACTATGTAGTGGAAGGCAAGTTGGATTTGAATAAAGAAATAATATTCTCCAACTCTTTTGTTCTCTCAATTTCCTATCACTCGTCTGCCATCATAGGGAAGAGTAGAGCAACCTCTTCTTCTTCCTCCATCTCTCATAGGCCCGTAACGCGTAGTCAGACCCGAGAACATATCACACCCAGCACTGTGTATTATAAGTAACCTACATACTAAGAATGTAGGTAACTAAAAATACCTTATGTAGGCAGCACCGTTTTATTTCATCAAGTTCTACGTGTCATTCACTCATAGCTTTTAAAGGAAATAGAAATAAAACACAACTTCTTAGGATGCTAGCAAGCCTTAGTACAAATATTAAATCCATAACGTAATCTATTTGATTCTTCGTGTTAAAAATTACAGATCGATTATTAATCTCAGGTGGATATGTCATTCTGCTGTAAATGTGGAAATCCTAAAATAGGAATCCAGTTCAGAACTTCTAAGGTATATATCATACATTAAGATAATTTCAAAATCTCATCACCCACTTCACTAAGTAAGAGAAGTTCACATTTCTTTCTATATGCCTAAGTTTCCATTAGGAGTAAAATCATAATCGTCATTACATTAGTCCTAAATTACAGTTTTACAGATTACACAGTCTGAACATGCTGTATAGTTCAATGGCTTGACTTTTCGGCTATCATACTACAATAATCTTTCATCTCATTTACAGAAAGAAAAGAAAATCAAGATAATGGTGCAGATTGAGAAAGGAATCAGAATGGCTAGTTTAAGTTTAAATAGTAACTCAGATGGGCAAAGATACAAACTGTGAAATAGTAACAACTATAGATCCAAAAAAATCTATGAACATATAAAGCACCATCAATATTTCCACATATAAACCCATAAAAATGAAAAACGGAAAACCATAGTTAAAACAGCAAGAACAACACGAACAGGTTGATACAAGCACAACCCCATCTCCAGCTCCCACCAAAATTACAAAGAAAAAACGAAAATTCCGACAAAAACCATAAGAAAAACAGCACCAAAATCAACCCAACATATGTAAAGAAAGATTACCTGAAGCAATAAATCGTTCCAAAATCAAAAACCCGTGAAAGAAACAGCCTCGTTCGTTCTGGGTGTGCCAAAAAACGCGGCACAGTGAAGAAAAATATAATTAAAAAGAAAAAAAATTGAGTCTTGAGAGAGAAGAAGAGGAGTTTGCTGGTTTGGCTTTGGCCGGACATGTAAGGATGTAAGTTGGAACAACTGGGAAACGGACAAATATGCTTAATAATATATTGTTGTTGCATAAGTAATTTCAAATTATATTCACTGCCCAACTTCATTTCAAATATTTTCTTCAATTACTATTAGTCCTCTTAACTGCTTTTAATAATTTTCTCAGTGATTTGTTGCAATTCGATCCTCGGTTTTTGTGCACAACTTTAAAGCGAAAGAAGTCTGAATTAAATAGTGCTAGGTCTAATTTATTTTAAAAGAAATAGTAGTACGATGGACTAAAAAGTTCATAACTGCTAAGATTGAAAAGATGAATACGAAAAATCGTTATGGTTCGACTAGTATTTTTTTTCTAGACTAACGGGCTTATAAATTCATTAAACAACTTATAAGTTGTTTAAAATTTATAAAGTTTTGAAAATGTGTTTGGTAAAATAAGATTTCCAAAAAGTTTATAAGATCTAAGATTAAGCTCTGAAAATGTGTTTGATAAAATAAGCTCCCAAGAGCTTATAAGCTTTAAAATTAAGCTATAAGAATTTATAAGATCCTTAAAAATAAGTTATATCACCCCAACTTATTTTTACATTTTATAAGGTCTTCAAACTAGGTGTGTCAAATCGGTTCCGATTTATTGGAAAAATCAATACGGGAAATAGATATTGAGAGCTGGGTGCCGATTTTTCGCTACACAGTTTGATACTTAGTATCAAATATTTTATTATTTTCGGTATCCTGTTTATCCGAACCAAAAACCAAGATTGAATCGGGTATCGAAATTATTTTATAATTATATATTTTAAGTTATTAATACGGAGTATTATTTTTGTAAACTTTTGGTTATGATTTTGGATTATAAACTTGTGGTTATGATTTTAAGAATTCGAACTTATTTGTGTTTGTTGTTTTCAGATTGTAATTGTTGTTTTAAAGTGAGATTTGGGTTGTTGATTTAGATTTGAATTTGGATTTAAATTTGTGATTATGATTTATAATTGTGAATTTAGATTGTTGTTGAACGTTGAAATTTGTATTTTTTTATAGAACAAGAAGAACAACGAATAACCTTAGGAATGGAAAAAAAATAAAAATAAAAAATGTTTTTTTTTTTTAAATTCCGATGCCTCAATCGGTTATTTTAGTTAACCAGCACCAAACCGATTAGTACCCGGTTAATCGAAATAACTATTTGGTACGGTGATGAGACCCAACAATTTGCTTAATTCGGTAAGAAAATTAAAATTTCGGTATTAGTTTCTCATTACCGAATCATTTGACATGTCTAGTTAAAACAAGTAACACTTGACAAACTCTTATCAATAGAATTATCAAAAAAAAGGCCCAACTTTCTCGAGTAGAAGGGCATGCCTGAATCTGTGCGGGAATGAATTACGAATTCAAAAACCCATTAAGATTTTTAACTGAATTGATCCAAGTTGAAGGGCATGCCAAATCTGTGCGGGAATGAATCACGAATTTAAAAACCCGATAAGATTTTTAACTAAATCGATCTGATATGTGTAAAACCGGATAGGTTCGGAACAACCCGACCACATTTACATATAAATTCAATAGGTTGGGCAAGTTTGCCAATTTCATGGCCCGATTGTAACACCCCCGACATTAGGGGGCACAATAATATCCTAAGCCGGGGTGGTTACGCTGGCAAATCATATCAGTGATAAAGAGAAACATGATTGGAATTTAAACTTATATAACTTGATAATTTAATAATCCAATAATCAATAAGAATAATAGAATCAATGCTCAAAGCATGTTAAGCACACTAGTAACTTTAGAATCAAGAATACAAGTTACTTAGTTAAATCATAAGTTCGATGTAAAAGATAAGTTAAGAACCAATTTATTCAAGAGTACATGTGGATTATATAGTATTCAGTGGAAACAAACCACATACTAAAGGTTGAATTCAAAGTATATCAAAGAGGTGTTGCAGCGGACAAACACATGATTAGTTTACATGTATGCTGACATATAAACTTAACTTGAACCAAGCCGTACATAATTTATTAACAACAAGCCACTCAGCACACCTCCATCTCATCACCGAGCTTAACCTGCACATTTTAGAAATAATATACATGGCTGAGTACAACTACTCAGTGTGACACATGCCAAAATGGTTTTAAAGTGCTCGATAGAACTATATATTGAACTTGACATGAAGAAACATCTCACGAGTATTTTACTTTAAAATCAACTCGAGCATGCTAAAAATTTTATAAAACCTTAGGGTAAATGTCTGCAGCAGACAATAGATATCATAAGTATGAACCAGAGCTACAATTTACATAGTAGGTGTTGAGAAGGAGGCCTCCCTCTCGAACACAGTGATTGGTCGACACGCTAGATGACTCACAACTACGGGTGTACACATAATTCTGCCTTGCGCATAACCGAATTCATCATAACTATGCAGATGATATCATACAAAACTAATAAAACAAAGGTAAGTCAATTCATCATAATCATATAATAAGACATATCTCATATATCATTTTCATCAAACATTTTCTTTGATAGAAAGTCCACCTGTCTCCGGTTTTGTTAGCTTATTACGTTTTTCTTCCAACCTCTTCTCGATCACTTCCCGCTCGTACCTTCATTGGTTCATTGGTACGAAGATTCGTATGAGTAAAAATATAATCGAGAAGGAATATAGAAGATAAGATGACTATCTTACTTGGATGCCTTCAATAAGAATTTCATTAAAGGAATATTAATTCCTTATCTTAAACAATCTTTAGTGGTACAGTAGGTAATGTTCGAAAAGTAGAACTTGCCGGGCGTACAATACAATCGAAGATTACAAGTGAAATAAGAAAAAACTACGAACAAAGTGAAATTTGAAGTCGAGTCGAGGAAACCCTCTTTCCGCAAGACGAATTACGCCCCGGCTAGTGCTCGCGGATTTGGCGCTTCGTCCCCAAAGATAAAACGACTTCTCGTCTTCTTAGTAGCAGCACCACAAACTAAGAAGCTCCGGCGAACTGGAAATATAAGGCGAAGGAACTGAGCTCAAAAACTGAATGATGTAGAAGAGATGATGCAAAATGCTTTTTTTTGTGTGTCCTAAAATGGCCTGCAGAGCCTTCTATTTATAGGCTGCTCATTCAGTAGGGACATCAATGCCATAAAGGCATTAACAGCCACTAAGGTAGTGGGTTAGTGGTGGAGTGGAAGAGGCTGACTGTTCAGCTGAAGAGACACCTTCCAGAGTCTTCTTCCGGATGGGCCACGAATTGGGCTGGACGGGTAGGCCTCATCTCATTAGAATTGGGCTGGGCAATTGGGCTTCCACATGGCCCAAAATACTATATATTTTGTGGTCCAAAAAATATAGTACACAAGACCCCAAGCCCAAGCCCAAGCCAAAGGCCCAAAGGACCAATTGCCAAGATCCAAGTCCACGGCCACGAAACCCGAACCCGAACCCGAGCCCGAGCCCGAGCCCGAGCCCGAGCCCGAGCCGGAGCCGGAGCCGTCCGTGCCGTCCGGCACGGACGGCGGGGCCGGATCGAGTGTGTGCTCACGCGAGAGCCCAACCACACACTTATCCACTTACTTGGCCCACTTGTTATTAAGCCCACATGTTTAAACACTTTTAAACAGCACACCACATTAATATTTAATCAATGTGGTATAACTTACACTTCATTAACTAATGAAGTAACTCTCCACCAAACTTTGAACATTTATATCTCACTCACCGGAAATCGGTTTTGAGCCTATAAATATACCACGCTCATCTACTCCGCGAGTAGAACAATAATCTAGTATTTAATTTATGTAATAAATTAAATATTTGTTATTATTTATTTGGTCAAAAACCAAATTTTCAACAATCCCCCACATGAGTGAGATAGCCATATGCAAATGTATGCAAATGCAAGAGCTCAGTCCTTACGAGGTATAAAAGTATTAGGATAGGTAGTTTGTGGCTTTGAACCTTCCATAGTCAACACCATCGAGTACACAGGCGGCATAGTAGCTCAATGCTTTGAACTATCCCTCCATGGCGTGCACCGAAACAACGATGTTAACGCTTATACACCTCAACCTCATCCGTTCTCACGTTTTGTGTCCATTTCGGCCTTGGACACCCCTTTGGTTTCATAAGTGTATCTTAACAAAGCGGCCTCACTTCACACTTACATAGGTGATTCTTTACCGAGTATCTTGCCATACTCAACCTCCTCGAGGTATTTAGGAATCATTAAAAGTCATAGACTTATCCTCACCACTATGCAAGCTTTCAACACTCAAATGCTTTCAAGGGAATAAATAAATGTGAGTGTTTTCACCCGAACTTTTACAGCTTAGTTTTCCCATTGAACCAAGTTCTTGGGGTTTCCAATCATCATGGTTGGGTTACCACTATGATAGTTCTTAATTTGTGGATTTTACTCCCATTCCCTCTAGCAACTTATTCATTTGATCACGGTTTAACCCTTTGGTTAGTGGATCCGCCAGATTATCCAACGACTTCACATAGTCGACTGAGATAATCCCAGTTGTGATCAAATGTCTCACGGTATTATGTCGTCGACGAATATGTCGAGACTTACCATTATACAAACCACTTTTTGCCCTACCAATAGCCGCTTGGCTATCGCAGTGAATCATCACCGGAGGCAATGGTTTCTCCCAACATGGAATGTCCTCAAGAAAGTTTCTTAGCCATTCGGCTTGTTCACCAGCTATATCTAAAGCTATGAACTCAGACTCCATGGTGGATCGGGCTATACACGTTTGTTTTGTGGATCTCCACGTAACAGCTCCACCCCCAATTATAAACACATACCCACTTGTAGAAAGTGAATCTTTCGTGTCCGAAATCCAATTCGCATCACAGTACCCTTCAAGTACCGGGGGGTATCTCGAAAAATGTAGCCCATGACTTTGAGTATACTTCAAGTATCTCAAAACTCGTACAAGAGCTCTCCAATGCTCCTTGCTTGGATTGCTCGTGTATCGACTCAATTTATTCACGGCATATGCTATGTCGGGTCTAGTGCAATTTGTAAGATACATTAAACACCCTATGACACGAGCATAGTCTTCTTGAGCAACCGACTCACCTCGATTCTTGCTCAAATGAACATTAAGTTCAATAGGAGTTTTAGCGGGCACGCTATCAAAAGCGTTAAACTTCTTGAGCACTTTCTCAACATAGTGAGATTGTGACAAGACAATCCCATCGGATTTCCTTAGTATTTTCATACCAAGAATAACATCCGCTAAACCCAAGTCTTTCATGTCAAAGTTCCTCTTTAACATGTTTTTCGTTTCGTTAATTACACGGATATTGCTACCCATAATTAACATGTCATCTACATAAAGACACACAATAACATATCCGTTATTTGTGTTCTTAATGTAAACACATTTGTCACATTCGTTTATTTTAAAACCATTTGATAGCATCACACTATCAAATTTCAAGTGCCATTGAAGTGGCGCTTGCTTCAATCCATAAAGGGACTTAACCAGTTTGCAAACCTTCTTCTCTTTACCAGGTTCTACAAATCCTTCTGGTTGTTCCATATAGATTTCCTCCTCTAAATCTCCATAGAGGAAAGCAGTTTTCACATCCATTTGATGTATCTCGAGATTGTGCAATGCAGCAATTGCGAGAAGCACCCGAATGGATGTAATCCTTGTTACAGGAGCATAGGTATCAAAATAATCGTACCCTTCTTTCTGCTTAAACCCTTTGACAACCAAACGGGCCTTGTACTTGTCAATTGATCCATCGGCTTTGTATTTCCTTTTAAGGATCCATTTGCACCCCAAGGGTTTACACCCTTCGGGCAAATCAACCAACACCCAAGTGTGGTTTTGCCTAATGGACTCAATTTCACTTTGTACCGCTTCTCTCCAAAGCGGACTGTCCGATCTAGAAAAAGCTTCTTTGATCGTCGTAGGTTCTTGATCCAACATGAACACTACATAATCCGGACCAAATTGCTTTGGTTTCCGAACTCTACTACCACGTCTCGGTTCACTATCTTCCGGATTAGACCTTTGTCGTTTCCGTGACGTAGGTTCTTCATCCTCGGATTTAGAACTTGTGGCTTCACCTTCAATTCTATTGCTAGAATTTGTTTCTACATTACCCTTGTCTTTACAAGGATATATGTGTTCAAAGAATATTGCATTCCTTGACTCGATTGTTGTACCCACAGTCATGTCGGGTACTTCCGACTTGTGGATAACAAAGCGATAGGCGCTGCTGTTATGTGCATACCCAATAAAGATACAATCAACCGTTTTAGGGCCAATTGTAACTTGTTTAGGTAGAGGCACTTCAACCTTCGCCAAACACCCCCACACTTTAAGGTATTTGTACGACGGTTTCCAACCTTTCCATAACTCATAAGGAGTAACATCTTTACCTTTGAGTGGAATCTTGTTTAATATATAGTTGGCTGTCAAGACAGCTTCCCCCCACATATTTTGGGGCAACCCTGAACTAATCAACAAAGCATTCATCATCTCCTTAAGAGTTCGATTTTTACGTTCAGCAACGCCATTTGATTGAGGTGAGTATGGAGCCGTCGTTTGATGAATTATACCACTTTTGTTGCATAATTCCTCAAACGGAGCGACATATTCGCCACCTCTGTCACTTCGAACACTCTTAATTCGACCACTTAGTTGATTTTCGGCTTCATTCTTGAAGTGTTTGAACGCTTCAATAGCCTCATCTTTACCTCTTAAAAGATAAAGATAACAATATCTCGTGCAATCATCGATGAACGTGATAAAGTACTTCTTACCACCACGAGTTTGCACATACTTTAAATCACACACATCGGTGTGAATTAAATCAAGGGGTTTCGTGCTCCGCTCAACCGAATGAAACGGTGGTTTTGTCATTTTTGCCTCAACACAAACTTCACATTTGTTTTAAGTGTTAACTTCATTTAACTTTAGTAAATCTAAATTTACTAATCGTTTTATAGCATTTAGATTAACATGTCCTAATCTACAATGCCATAAATTAGAGCACTCAACAATGTAAGAGGAAGTAGTAGCATTTTCATTACTCTTAATAGATTTGGGTACATGGCGTATAGCCAATACATTCAACCTAAAAAGACCATCAGAGAGGTAACCCTTTCCAAGGAAAGTACCACTCTTTGACAAAATAAACTTGTCAGACTCAAAAACTAGTCTAAACCCCTTATTAACTAGAATAGAGCCCGAGACCAAGTTCTTTCGGATGTCGGGAACATGCATCACGTTCTTCAAAGTTAGAGAATTGCCGGATGTAAGCTTTAGCACCACATCTCCAACTCCGACAACCACGGACGAAGCTTGGTTCCCCATGTTGAGCTTCCTCCCCTCAACAGCTTGATAGGTTACAAAGTTGTTCCTATCGGCACACACGTGCGCAGTAGCGCCGGTGTCGATGAACCAGCCTCCCGGCTTTTCGACTTGGTTGACCTCCTCGGTGACCACAGCCGTAAAGTCTTCTTTCACCCACTCGCCATCTTTTTCGGCGACGTTGGCAGCATGTTTCTTCTTCTTCTTGTTCTTGGGCTTCTTGCAGTCCTTCGCAGTATGCCCATGCTTGCCACAATTGTAGCAATCACCATCAAACTTCTTCGATGGTCCCTTCGCCTTGCCTTTGTCTTTGGCATTTAGGCGATCACGCTTGTTGGAGGGACCGCCCTTCTCCATCAAGTTCACCTTGGCATCAGACGGTGCCTTTGGTTTGTCTTGATCGCGCACATCCGACTCGATGCGTAGCTTCACAATTAAGTCTTCAAGAGTCATCTCCTTTCGCTTGTGCTTAAGGTAGCTCTTGAAGTCCTTCCAATGAGGGGGCAACTTCTCGATCAATGTTGCAACCACGAATGCGTCCGGAAGGACCATCCCCTCAGCATGGACGTCATGTACAATGAGTTGGAACTCTTGTACTTGCTCCATCATTGGTCGAGAATCGACCATCTTGTAATCCAAGTATCGTGCTACCACGAACTTCTTCGTACCCGCATCATCGCTACGGTACTTCTTGTCTAACGCCTCCCAAATTCCTTTGGAGGTGTTGACACCGCAGTACACATTGTACAAGCCATCATCCAAGGCATTTAGGATGAAATTCTTGCACAAGTAGTCTCCATTTCGCCAATTGTCGTAGAAGGCTCGAACATGGAAGTTGGCCTCCTCCGCACTTGGTACAGGTGGTTCATCTTCCGTTAGGAAGTTCGCCACCCCCAATGTTGTTAAATAAAACAACATCTTTTGTTGCCACCTTTTGAAGTCGGCTCCTCCGAACTTCGGCGGTTTCTCGGCGGGTGGCATCACCCTTGGTGCCGAGCTCGCTCCCATCAGGGAGCCACTTGGGTTAGGCCCATAGGCCGCCCCCACAGTTGAGCCCATGAAAGGTGCTCCAACAGTTCCACTAAAAGTGGAACCCACAGTGCCGCTTGAAGCAGAACCACCGCTTGACAGAAATGGGTTATTGAAAGCCCACGAACTTGAAGGCATGGTCGAACCTCCGGTGTTTGAATTCATTGCAGATGCTGTTGTAAAGCTTGGCAATGAAGTAGTCATTGTTGACGGAACAGTGGCGGACATGGTGGATGGCAATGTTGAAGCTCCAATGGACGAGTCGGTGGAAGCGGCAGCACTTGTCATCTTCGAATAGGTGATTGAACTTCAAACTCCTTGGAACGGCAAGTAATAATTCGTCTTGCGTTTGTTCGAAAAGTAGAACTTGCCGGGCGTACAATACAATCGAAGATTACAAGTGAAATAAGAAAAAACTACGAACAAAGTGAAATTTGAAGTCGAGTCGAGGAAACCCTCTTTCTGCAAGACGAATTACGCCCCGGCTAGTGCTCGCGGATTTGGCGCTTCGTCCCCAAAGATAAAACGACTTCTCGTCTTCTTAGTAGCAGCACCACAAACTAAGAAGCTCCGGCGAACTGGAAATATAAGGCGAAGGAACTGAGCTCAAAAACTGAATGATGTAGAAGAGATGATGCAAAATGCTTTTTTTTGTGTGTCCTAGAATGGCCTGCAGAGCCTTCTATTTATAGGCTGCTCATTCAGTAGGGACATCAATGCCATAAAGGCATTAACAGCCACTAAGGTAGTGGGTTAGTGGTGGAGTGGAAGAGGCTGACTGTTCAGCTGAAGAGACACCTTCCAGAGTCTTCTTCCGGATGGGCCACGAATTGGGCTGGACGGGTAGGCCTCATCTCATTAGAATTGGGCTGGGCAATTGGGCTTCCACATGGCCCAAAATACTATATATTTTGTGGTCCAAAAAATATAGTACACAAGACCCCAAGCCCAAGCCCAAGCCAAAGGCCCAAAAGACCAATTGCCAAGATCCAAGTCCACGGCCACGAAACCCGAGCCCGAGCCGGAGCCGGAGCCGGAGCCGGAGCCGTCCGTGCCGTCCGGCACGGACGGCGGGGCCGGATCGAGTGTGTGCTCACGCGAGAGCCCAACCACACACTTATCCACTTACTTGGCCCACTTGTTATTAAGCCCACATGTTTAAACACTTTTAAACAGCACACCACATTAATATTTAATCAATGTGGTATAACTTACACTTCATTAACTAATGAAGTAACTCTCCACCAAACTTTGAACATTTATATCTCACTCACCGGAAATCGGTTTTGAGCCTATAAATATACCACGCTCATCTACTCCGCGAGTAGAACAATAATCTAGTATTTAATTTATGTAATAAATTAAATATTTGTTATTATTTATTTGGTCAAAAACCAAATTTTCAACAGGTAACCAAACTAACTCTTAAGGAACTAGGATTTATATATTAAAAGTTGATATTCCTATTATTATATTCCATAATGAAAACTATATTCCCCAACTATACAAACTACACACACTAACATAATCATGTATATATATAACATACGAAAATATTTAGTCTTTTAACTTATATCATCCTTTTCATTCAAAAAGTAAAAGTAACTATCCATAGAAATTATCAAACCAAATTCTTAACAACCAGTGAGCAACCAAACACTAAAAAAAATAATCAAACATTTCATAGTATAAGATTTTAGGACAAAATGAATCTTGAAGTGATCAAAGGTGATCATGCGGTAGTTTTGACATCAATCCATTTATTTCTTCTTCTTTTTTTTTTCTTTTTTTAAAAAAAATATAAAAGAATGAAAGAATAGCCATTGAAGGAATTTATCAAAACAAATATGATGGTTGGAAAAATTATGCTTGGCCATTAACAGAAATTGAACAAAATAAAATCAAAACTTATTCCAACTTCAAGAAATGCTGAAAACAAGAATATGAAAAGGAGATTAACTTGTAAATCATTTTTCTTTTGACTTTCAAAGTAAAACCTGTAGTACACAAATAGAGTTCTATAGACTCATTTAATTAAGCTAATGAAAGGAAAAAGTAGACAATTCTTTTGCTATTTCGTTCCATTTCAAAATAAATAATAAAAATCACCAACTTAAATTTTGAAACTTGGGGACCAAGATGTGCGATCATCAATGAAAAAAAAAGAATTCATAAAAAAAAAATCAACTTCCTCCTTTTCTTTAACTCCCATTATTCAAACATGATCATCAACAATTAAATAAATAAAAAATAAAAATAAATAAATCTTAAAAATCATAGAAAATCATTTCAAGCTTTTAATCACACCCACAAGACAATACTCATCAACAATTTCATAAGAGAAAATCTAGATTTAAAAATTCCCAAATTCTACATCTTTTCTCTCTCTTGAAATTATAGGGTTGGATAGATTATGAAAAAAATCAAAGCTAGAGTTTGGATTGAATTGATGGTTTAGATAATCCCTAGCAAAAACAACACAATCAAGGATCATCCTCAAAAGATTCGTGGAAGTGGGTTGGAGAAAAATAGATATGGTTTTGATGGTGTTCTTGAACTAAAAAGGGGAATGGAGATAGTTCATACCTTAATTGAAGCTTGAAATTAAAACGCAGTCATCATCGGTAAGGGCATCTCCAACCCCTACTGCATACGCAATTTGCAGTAGCAATTCATCCCCAACCCTACTGCAAAACCCATCCCATTTTGCGTTTTTGATGGTTTCTCTCTCCTCCCAACTCAAAAATGCGTTTGCACTGTAGCCAAAACGCAAATCTCTTTTAACTCTATTAATATTGCATATTGGTCCTCCAGCCTTTTATGTTGTTGTGTTTGTTATTACAGTGGAAGAAGAAGGCACGCAGAAAAAGAAAAAAAAAAGATGCACGAAGAAGAAGAAGAAGAAGAAGAAGATGGAATAAAATAGAGAAGAGACATTAATTTAATCTAACTTTAGGGCATAATCACAATGGGCTAATTGGGCCTTATATAATCTAAAGTTTTTTAAAATGTAATTAGCAGTACATTTGTTATTTAATTTTAGAAGAATCACGTTTCTATATAATATGTTTTTTCCTTAATAATATGTTAGTTTCTTAATAATTATTACTGCAATTTATAAATGTAAATTATGAAAAGTACAATTAAATGATAAGATTATATAAGAAAAATGAATATATAACAACACAATGATATCGATTCATTTATAAAATAATTGAACAGTACAACAAAATACTAGACATTAGTGCTAATACAACAATAAAAATAAAATAGATCACGAAATTACTAAACATTAAGCAACACACCTGAAAATATAATAAAGATACTAAACTTAGGGAACTACGAGAAACAAAGAAATCACAACATAGACGACCAAATTATTAATCTAATAAGGTGGAATATCGGAACTAGATCCACCAAGATTGTTGAAATATGCAGAATAGGAGCCAGTAGCAAAAGGATCTGGTTGGCTAGATTGTTGAGCTCTTTTCTGTAAAATACGAGCTTGTTCACTTTCAACAAATGCACGATAGCGTGGATCTTGTATTAAACTCGAGTCTTGAAACAAAATTTTATTTTCTTCCTTCATTTCTCTAAATGCATTCTTCTTTTCCATTTGTTCCTTGAATAGTTCATTGGATGTCTTCATCTCCTCCAGAAATTGCTTATTATCAGATCGAAGTTTTGAAATAAGAGAAGCTGTAGCTTCATCTTTTTTTGCTTTATTTTTTGCTTTCTTCTGACCAATAGGCCGTGACGACGAACCACTAATTTCATAGTTATCATCATCATCATCACCTAGGTTCATAGAAAATGAAGACATACCTTGTGAGTCTTGTGGATCGGGAATTTCATTTTCAGAAGCAGAGGAATTATGATTTCGCATTTTCTTTTTAGACCCCTTTGAGCAATCTTTAAATTTTTCAAAATCACCAATAGTGCTCCACACGTGATGAAATTTCCACCCCTTTTTGTACTTTGGATCTTCTGTGAATAACTCTATGGCTTTCTTCATCTGTAGAAAGTCATGAATAATTAGAATCATAATAAAATAAAATGAAAATTAATTAATTTAAATGTGAATTATTTGTACTAACCACATCTTCATTATTAGTTCCACTTCGACGAAGGGCCTCAGAAGTTCTTATGCACCCATGGAACTTTCTTACAGCCTTTTCAATGATTTGAATTCGAGCTTCCAAAGATCTTGCAGAACGAATTTCCCATGCATCATCCTTTGAAGCGTTGAAGCCTTCTTCTACTCGAGCCCAGAAAGCTTTTGACGATTGATCCTTCCCTTTAGCTGGATCTTGAGAAATTTGCTTATAAACTTCGCATAAGAGGACATCCTCATTGTGGGAGTAGTTACCAGAACGAATAGACATTGTTGAAAAGTGTAAATGAGTTAAAATTTTGTGAACTTGTGAGTATTGGAATAAAGATAGCATCCATATTTATGCACAAAAATTACTACACTCCTCCACTTTCCCATTAACTTTTATTTATGCACTGAAATGACTACACCAAAATTATTACACTCCTCCACTACTCCATTCCTTCCATCTACACCACGAGATTACCTACCACCTCATTCCTTCCATCTACACCGTTAGATTTACCTACCACCTCATTCCTTCCATCTACACCATGAGATTTACCTACCACCTCATTCCTCCACTTCACTCCACTAATTTTACCTACCCCATTCATCCACCCCACTTTATATAGCATAACAGGATAGGCACAAATTAACACCAATCTTCACATTGCCATCAGCACCTAAATCTTTTTATCTCACAAAATGAATTTCAATTTCAATTCTTCATCATCATCTTCTTCAGATGATGAAGAAATATTAGCAAATCATTTGAGGCAACAAGAAGCAATTTTTCGTATGATCAATAATAACAACATGATCATCGAAAATCTTCTTCTTCAGCAAGACCAACAACCAACACATGGTGGTTCGATTTTGGGCCATAATGTTATCAATCGTGATCGTCAAAGTGCTGCTGATAGATTGTACAACGATTATTTTGCAGATAATCCAATGTACAACGAGACCATGTTCCACCGAAGATATCGAATGTCCCGCCCATTGTTCCTTCGTATTGTTGATGCAGTCAAGGAGCATGATCACTATTTTACCCAACGAGCAGATTCTGCAGGGAGGCTTGGCTTATCAACACTACAGAAAGTAACAGCTGCATTTCGCATATTGACGTATGGTTCGGTTGCAGACGCTGTAGATGAGTACATCAAAATAGGTGAGTCCACCGCAATTGAAAGTATGAAAAGATTTTGTCAAGCAATAAAAGAGCTATTTTCAGATCGTTATTTGAGAAAACCAAATGCTAATGATGTTGCTAGACTTCTCTACGTTGCTAAAAAACGTGGATTTCCAGGAATGTTGGGTTCTTTAGATTGTATGCATTGGAAGTGGGAAAATTGTCCTACTGGTTGGGCAGGACAATATGCAGGTCGTAGCGGCGCTCCGAGCGTAATCCTCGAAGCTGTAGCCGATTACGATCTCTGGATATGGCATGCTTATTTTGGATTGCCAGGCACGAACAACGATATCAATGTTCTAGAGTCCTCTCATCTATTTCATGATCTTACTCAAGGTATTGCTCCTCCAGCTCATTTTGTGCTTCAAGGAAAAGAATATGATATGGGCTATTATTTAGGCGATGGAATATATCCGAATTGGAAAACTATCGTGAAAACAATTCAGGATCCTCGAACTCCACCGACAAAGTATTTTGCGATGAGACAAGAGTCGTGCAGGAAGGACGTAGAACGCGCATTCGGTGTTCTTCAAAAAAAATTTGCAATTTTATCACGACCGGCATGTTATTGGAGGAAAGAAGTGCTACATGACATAATGACCGCATGCATAATTTTACATAATATGATTATTGAGGATGAACGTGATCTGAGTGCTCCTATTGAATTTGTAACGGAGGCGCCCCAAAGAGATACTACCATGACGCAGGATGAACGTGAACGATTTGCTGAATATGTGGATCGTTACAAAAATATTAGGGATGCAAATGGTCATTTTGAACTTCGAGATGCATTAATTGCTCATTTGTGGGAGGAGTATACCAATTCGGAGTATTGATTCTCGAAATAACTTCTTATATGCTTAAAATTTATGTGTATGCATTAATTATTGTATTTTCAATGTAATTTTTTTTTTAAGTTGTGTAATTTTCTTTATTTAATAAATGAGTAAATTAACTATCTCTTTTATTTTTATATTAAAGATTATATTATCTTAAAATAATTTGTTATTAATAGTATTGTTAAATGAAAAGAATTTGTGGTCTAAAGTGTAATATTCATAAGTATGTAGATGTTATTGAAAAAGTATTAAAAGTGGTATAGTAAGGAATATATAGAGAATATTCTTTTGGGTTTTGAGTTTGAGTTTTTGGGTTGGAGATGAATTACTGTTTGATGTGATAGATACTGCAAAATGGGTTTGAGTTTAGCGTGGACCGTTGGAGATGCCCTAATTCTTGAAGAAAAACGCATTGGTGTCCGGGTAAATCCTTAACCCTCCCCCCGTAGAAACTAGAAAGGGGAGCTTTATGAAGGAAATTTGGGGTGATAAAATAATAAAAGAAATTATTTAATAAGAAATTTACCAATCAAAATATCTACTCCCTTTTCTTATTTCTTTTCTTTTCTTTTATTACTTCTTTAATAACCAACTACTAACCATATAAATGTAAGCCCACATAAGTATATATACGTTTTATTTTAAAAAAATAATCAACCTTAACTAATTATAAAGTAGGAATCATATATATGTTTAATAAATACTCTTATTCTTTTATGTATATATACGTATTAATACTATTTTTCTTTAATTAAACACAAGCCTCTTGCTTAGTTATATATATGTATATAAAATTATATATACTCTCATAGTTTATTATCTAATTTAAATATAAGAATTATGCATACTAATTATTCTTAATCACTACTAATTAAGAAATTTAAGCTAATAAAAATATAGGGTGTTACATCCTCTCACCCTTAAAGAAATTTCATCCCGAAATTTGATTACCTCATTAAAAAGCTCCGGGTATTTCTCTTTTATTTTTGCTTCAAGTTCCCACGTCGCTTCTTCTTATCCGTGATGTCTCCATAGAACCTTAACCAGGGTGATCGATTTGGTTCGTAGCTGTTGAATTTTCGTGTCCAATATCGCTTCGGGTCTTTCTTCGTAGCTTAGATCGGGCTCGAGAGTAACTTCCTCTTGGTGAATGACATGTTTAGGATCAAACATGTATTTACGCAGTTGGGAGATATGAAATACGTTGTGAGCATTGCCCACGCTTGGCGGCAAGGCTAGCTTGTAAGCGACCGCACCTATTCTGTCAAGAATCTCGAAAGGTCCTATATATCTCGGCTTCAGTTTTCCTTCTACTTCGAATCGATGGACTCCTCTTGATGGTGGTGAAACCTTCAAGAAAACTTTATCTCCTATCTCGAATTGTAATTATGTCCTTCTTATATCGGTATAAGACTTTTGGCGATCTTGTGCTTCCTTGATCTGTTGTCTAATCTGCCGAACTATTTATATCATTTCTTCTATAGTTTCAGGTCCCAATATTTTTCTTTCACCTACTTCCAGTAAAGTGGTGATCGACACTTTCTGCCATAGAGGGCTTCCTATGGTGCTCTACCAATTGTCGATTGATAACTGTTGCTATAAGCGAATTCGATAAGCGGCAGAATCTGTTCCCATTGGGTACCTCTATCCAACACAACAGTTCTAACCATATATATTCCAGAATCTGGATGGTTCTCTCAGATTGTCCATTTGTATGTGGATGAAAAGTTGTACTAAAATTTAATTTAGTACCGAATTCTTCTTGCAAACTTCTACAAAAATGGGAGGTGAACTTAGAATCTCTGTCTGACGTAATCGTTATTTGTACTCCGTGTAAGCGTATAATCTCACAGACATACAACTGAGCTAACTTGTCGGATCCATAGGTAATCGGAATTGGTATAAAGTGGGCACACTTTGTAAGTCTATCTACAATCACCCATATTGCAGTGTTTTCTTTCTTAGACTTAGGTAATCCCGTTAAAAAGTCCATGGTGATATGGTCCCATTTTCATTCAGGGATATCTAAAGGTTGTAGCTTCCCATAGGGTAGTTGATGTAAAGCTTTCACTTGTTGACACGCTAAGCATCATTCTACAAATGAAGCTACATCTCGTTTCATTCCTTCCCACCAAAATTTAAGTTTTAAATCTTGGTACATTTTGGTGTTTCCTGGGTGAGCAGTGTAAGGACTATTGTGAGCTTCACTCATGATCTCACTCCTTAGCTCTTCGTTATTTGGTACACAAATTCGGTCTTTGAACAAAAGTGCATTATCTGATGCTTCCTTGTAACCTTCAACTTGTTCATTTCGAATCTTCAATCAAATTTTTTCTAACTTTTCATCTCCTCTTTGGGCAGTAACAACTCTAGATCTCACATCCGGAGTTATCACTAATGCGGCAATCACTTGTGCTGTTGTGTCTAGTGACTGGTGGTACAACCACTTCCTATCTTCAATTTCTCGAATTCCCTCATAAGTTCACTCTCCTTAGTAAGAAGAGATCCTAACTTTAGTCCTCATTTTCTACTTAAAGCATGTGCAACTACATTTGCTTTTCCTGGGTGATAGTGAATCTTACAGTCATAGTCCTTCACTAGTTTGAGCCATCTTCTCTGCCTCATATTTAGTTCTTTCTGCTCGAAAAAGTATTTAAGACTCTTATGATCGGTGAAAATTTCACACATAGCTCCATAGAGATGGTGTCTCCAAATTTTCAACGCATGCACTACTGCTGCTAATTCCAAATCATGAGTTGGGTAATTCAGCTCAATGGGCTTAAGCTGCCTTGAGGCATAAGCAATGACCTTTCCCTCTTGCATCAGTACACAACCTAAGCCGTTCTTTGATGCATCGGTGTAGATGATGTAATCTTTCCCAGCTTCTGGAACTGCTAACACTGGAGCAGTGGTTAGCCTCTTTTTAAGCTCTTGGAAATTTTCCTCACATTCATCTATCCACTTGAATTTGGAATCTTCTTGAGTAATTGAGTCATAGGTTTTGCTATCTTAGAGAATCCTTCAATGAATATTTGATAATAGCCTGCTAAACCTAAGAAACTTCGAATCTCGTGAGGTGTAGATGGCGATCTCCATTCTTGTACTGCTTGTACCTTCACTGGATCGACCTTGATTCCTTCAGACGAGACAATGTGCCCTAAGAAATTCACTCGATCAAGCCAAAATTCACATTTACTGAATTTGGCATATAATTTTTCTTCTCTGAGTCTTCCCAAGACCACTCTGGATGTTCTTCATGCTCGTTTTCATTTTTGGAGTAGATTAGAATATCGTCTATGAACACTAGAACGAACTTATCCAAATAATCATGGAAAACTCGATTCATTAGATCCATGAATACTGCTGGTGCATTGATTAATCCGAATGGCATTACTAGAAACTCGTAATGACCATACCTTATTCGGAATGCAGTCTTTGGTATATCCTCTTGACGAATCTTCAGTTGATGATAACCAGATCTTAAATCTATATTTGAGAAAATACCAGTTCATTTGAGTTGATCAAATAAATCGTCTATCCTTGGTAAAGGATATTTGTTCTTTAACATCGAGTCATCGTTTTACCTATAAAACATAAGCTCATAACATACTAGCTCATACTCTTCATCATTTCATAATCCACTTTGAACAAGGATAATAAATAAAATACACATCATAAAATACGACAATATTTAGAAAAATTGCCTCTCTTAAGGACTTATACAAAAGAGGAGGGGTGAAAGGTATATTTATGAGCCCTTAGGGTTAGCTGTGACGTTCACTTAAATGCCAAGCTACGGTGCGGCATCTACCTCGCTACCGGCTTATGTCAAAAGTCTGTGTGCAACTATGCACTACAGAATATGTACAACTACGTCATCCTAAGCAAGATATATACTATGACATCAATGTAGTTAGTACTACTGTCATATCATACATGTCAGCACAAATATAAATTAATCAAAAAGTAGTGTATCATCATCACTACACATAATCAGAAGAGATCTAGTAGACGAATGGAGTTGGATCGTCCTCATCAGGGTCTTCCTCCTCATCATCTACCTAGTCGCCATCATCACCTCATCCATGGTCAGCACTCCCAGCGATATCTACATCAGACGCAGTTGCTATATCTTCATCGTGATCCCACATTCGAGGTAGAGTAGATTCAGGGATAAATCATAGGGATCATAAAATGACGAGTCTTGGGCGTAGCCCGATAGGTCAAACTCAGGTACATAAGGAACTACCTAAGCGACGGGAGTAGAAGTCTCTGAGATGAAAGTGGCCGGGTCAAGATAAGGCTCAGGCTGATGGGGTATGATAGGCTCGGGCTCAGGGGTCAGCCTGAGGAACAGGCTCTGGCTGGAAATCGAAAGGTATGGGGTACGGTGGAGGAGGTGGCGCCCCATAGGTGAAGTACCGGCTGCTAATATCTCCTATGAAACTCCCACAACTAGCATAGAATCCGCCAAGATAAGTCAGGCCAGAGTGGTGTGGTATGATCGACAAGGCCCAGTCCAGCCACTCATACGGTAGTAGGAGAATTAGCTTATTTATAGATAAGTCAGTTATCGTCGGTGTGAAAGTAGATCTCGATGAATCATAACAACCAACAAACAAGTAGTACGGCCATGTTACTATCCAGTAACAAAGATGGTACAATGTTCGTGTTGCTCCCAAGTAGCATACTTAGTAATATGCTTGCATTACTCCAAAGTAACACATCACGATCATGATCTCAAAGGGTGATGTCATATCTCGAGTACAACACGTAGTTCACAAACAACCAACATCTCGAATACAACAACAACCACAAAATAATAGCATTATGATCTTTATCATCTCAAACAATCATACACATATTCACAATATCAATTTCATGACATTTAATATGAATATAGAAAGACTTACTAGTTAAGCGGTATGAGAGATGAGGTGTTAAGCTTGTTGTTAAACTCGACTAGTCTAAGAATTTAATTAAGATTAGAATAGAAAATAAGTTCAAGTTTAGAATAGAAAGGTGCTCTGATACCACTCTGTAACACCCTGACATTAGGGGCAAAATAATATCCTAAGTCGGGGTGGTTACGCTGGCAAATCATATCAGTGATAAAGAGAAACATGATTGGAATTTAAACTTATATAACTTGATTATTCAATAATCCAATAATCAATAAGAATAATAGAATCAATGCTCAAAGTATGTTAAGCACACTAGTAACTTTAGAATCAAGAATACAAGTTACTTAGTTAAATCATAAGTTCGATATAAAAGATAAGTTAAGAACCAATTTATTCAAGAGTACATGTGGATTATATAGTACTTAGTGGAAACAAACCACATACTAAAGGTTGAATTCAAAGTATATCAAAGAGGTGTTGCAGTGGACAAACACAGGATTAGTTTACATGTATGCAGACATATAAACTTAACTTGAACCAAGCTATACATTATTTGTTAACAACAAGCCACTCAGCACACCTCCATCTCATCACCGAGATTAACCTGCCAAAATGGTTTTAAAGTGCTCAATAGAGCTATATATTGAACTTGCCATGAAGAAACATCTCACGAGTATTTTACTTTAAAATCAACTCGAGCATGCTAAACATTTTTATAAAACCTCAGTGTAAATATCTGCAGACAATAGATATCATAAGTATGAACCAGAGCCAGTGGCGACTCCAGCTAAGTGCAATGGGGGTACAGCTGTATCCCCAAAAAAAAAAATTTTTTTTACTAGTATTGTTATATATATATTCATTTTAAGTAATTAGAAGGAAAATTCAAAAACAAGTTGTGAAATAGGATGAGAACTCAATTTTTAAATGCTTATTTTGTCACTTATATTGAAAGATGTGTGTTTTTATGAGATTCTAATGACGATGTTGCCGATCGCCTTGAAAAAATGAAGTATCGTCGAAAAATAAATTATTTCTTGCACCCCCGAAATATAATTCCTGGAGTCGCTACTGACCAGAGCTACAATTCACATAGTAGGTGTTGAGAAGGAGGCCTCCCTCTCGAACACAGTGATTGGTCGACACGCTAGACGACTCACAACCACGGGTGTTGATGGGTGTCGAAACCAATAAAAATAAATAACTCGCTCAAATACAAAATAAATTGTAGTAGCAGTGAGCAAGGTCGATCCACAGAGACTGGTAACTTGAATAAATTCATTCCTATCTAATTAAACTTAAAAATAAAAGATGGGGGATTTTGAGATGAAACTAATCAAATAAAATGCAATGGCTAATTAAAACCAACAAGAACACTCAAACATGCAATGCTAAAGAAGTGATGAAATCAAATGGAGAAAAATCTAGCTCGGGAATAATCTCAACAATGGTCTACGACGAACTGATCACAGATGCAGAAATAGAATTTACTTCCCTCTCAAATTGGCTATAGTTACTGGTACGACCAAAATAACCTAGTCTCTCCTTAATTATTCGGTAGTCAAGGTACGACCATAGACTACTTCTCTAATTAGTAAACAACTCTAGCTACGACTGTATAATTCAATTTACCAACAACAATTAGTATAAGAGAAACACCAATTCTAGCAAATAATATTCATACGATGACTTGTTCACTAGATCACAATCTTCATAGCATACAACAAGAAGTATTGTTTAACCTCAAGAGATGCTATTGTGCTGCTACTACGATAGAAATTCCAAACAATTACGGATTTAGATTTTCTATCTAGCAATATTCTGATTCAACAATTATGAAGTGATCAATTTGCATAATCATCAAAGCGGAAATAACAATACACATAGAAGAAGTATGAATAAGAAGAGAAGATAAACAATTAAACCCAATTCAATCTCACAGATCGTGTAGAAACCACGTCTTGATTATCCCTTCGCTAGAAACAAACTTAGAAACTCATACTCTAATGGAGAAAATAAAAATAAATGAAGAGAGCAGAATCGAGAAGAGAAGCCGTGTTCTGCTTCTGCCGTCCTTCTCTATGAGATGATAAGTCTCCCTTAGTTCTATTGCTCAAAGAATATCAAAACCTAAAACAATCTTCTCTCTCCTCTATCTTGGTAAGTTTCCTTCTTTAACTTGGACACTTAATTCTCTTATTATTCTATCTAAATTAATTAGGTAAAATATTAGGGCCTTGATAAGTCTTGGAAGTCCACCAACTTGAATTACTTTGATAATTTTCGTAGGCCTTAATGACACCAGTTTTAGAGACCAGGAATGGGCATGCCTTGATTACAGCTTGCTTCTGATTTGCTTCCCTTGATTCCTACACACTTGGGCTTCACTTTCCACATCCAAAACTTGACTATAACTTGTGTTTTGACTTCCTTTTCATCAATCATCACAAATCACCTAGCAAAACACAAATCACTCTTAAGTTCCACAATTTAATCATTTAAGCACAATAATATGAGGAAGATTAATGTAAATAATTATGCATTTATCCAACGTATCAGGTGTACACATAATTCTGCTTGCGCAGAACTGAATTCGTCATAACTATGCAGATAAAAAAAAAAAAATTCATGAAAAAAATTCAACTTCCTCCTTTTCTTTAACTCCCATTATTCAAACATGATCATCAATAATTAAATATATAAAAAATAAAAAAAAATAAATCCTAAAAATCATAGAAAATCATTTTAAGCTTTTAATCACACACACAAGACAATACTCATCAACAATTTCATAAGAGAAAATTTAGATTTAAAAATTCCCAAATTCTACATCTTTTCTCTCTCTAGAAATTATAGGGTTGGATTGATTATGAACAAAATCAAAGCTAGAGTTTGGATTGAATTGATGGTTTAGATAATCCCTAGCAAAAACAACACAATCAAGGATCATCCTCAAAAGATTCATGGAAGTGGGTTGGAGAAAAATAGATATGGTTTTGATGGTGTTCTTGAACTAAAAGGGGAATGGAGATAGTTCAAACGAAGCTTGGTGTAACCCTTATTGTGGATTTCTCCGACTCCATCCTTGCCATTAGAATGCTCTCGGATATGAATGGAACTCACAGCATCCTTTGTAGCGATCTTCTCCAATCTCTTCGGAATGTTCGGGAAGGGCGAATCGAGAAATTTTGTCATATGAGAAAAGAAGCTAATCGGGTTGCACATTCTCTAGCAAATTTTGCTTTTTCTACTGATCGTGTGTTGGTTTGGAGGTCTAGCTTCCCAGCTTGTCTGCTAAACATTGTACATGACGATTTGAATATCTAATGGAATGACTTGTTTTCCCTTTAAAAAAGAAAAAGATAAAAACTGAAAAACAAATTATTAATTAAATTTTTGAATTATAAAGCCCCAAATATTCATCAAATGGGCCAAATCCATATGGGGCAATGGATGGTATCGGGTTCTAAAACTGAGCGACCCGACCCGACCCGACCGATAAACCCTTTGAAAGTGAAACCTCACACAGACTGAGACAGTATCTCCTCCTTCACACCCCTCTCCCCCCGCGGAGCTAAGCCCTCAATTCCGTACGTGAAATCGACGCAAGTTCTTGATTCAATTCCGCAAACCCTAAATCCTCATTTTATCCTTAATTCAGCAAGTATATCGATTTCGTATTCTTCCTGGGTGTTTTCTTTCCCAATAGAATCATGCCGGACGTGCATTCCCTCGTGAATGAGTTCGTAGTAAAGCTCAACAAACGGTATTGATGAAAACATATAAAATTTGAAAGATTCCCGCGATATAATTCTGCTATTTTGTTTAATTTGTTGCTTGTGCGCGCCGATAATCGCAGCCAAATCGAGGGGTCGAAGACGACGGCGAAGCTAACGGCGGAATTGCTCCGTTCATTCATATCTCAGCAGAGGCTGCCGCACAGTAACCAAGCTCGGGCTCTCATTGATGCCGTCAAAGCAGTCGGGGAGAAGCTCATCGCTGCTAAACCTGTCGGTATGCTAAGTGCTAACTCTCCTTGTTCGATTAATAATTTCTAATCCACTTTGCTTATTGATAAACTATCATTTGGGTTTGTTAACAGTTTGTTATTTAGGAGCAGTGTTTCAATTTCGTTTTTTCCTATGACTGCCTTTTTTTTTTCTTTTTCTTTTTGGGTTAATATGTTTCCGAAGTGACTTCACGCCCCGGAGCGAACCTGCATAATTCGATTGTTGGTAGGGAGATAGTAAAGTTTTATATCTGAAATAGTATGTGTGAGTAAACAGGCAGGAAGAAATAGCCATGTTTACCAAGTCCTGACTAAATAAAAGTTGGACAAATCGACATACTTCTCAGCTGTAAAGAACCTTGTATTTCTTTCTTCATATAATTATTCTGGCGATATGATGCCTTCTTCCTTGTTATACAACTTTAGTTGATCTATTTCAAACTTGATTGAAAAGGAATGATTTGGGATAATTTAGGAGTAGAAGAAGTTATAATGTGATTATCAAAGAGAGTGTTATCAAAATATTTCATCAGCTTCGTTAATGATCATCATAATGACCAATCTCAGTTATGAGATAATAATATCCGTGAGTATACTGATAAAGTAGTTTTCTAGCAATTGTATTATTACTTTTTGTACTATTATAAAGTTGTAGGTTTCTTCTCAATCAATTCCATCAAACTACATTCCAATAGTTTACCAGTGGAACTAGGAGTGGGAGCTATAAATATTTTATATTGCCACTGGTATGAGTCTCAGTAGGATCAACTGGGGCACGGAGATGCATGGTCATTCCTCGTTGGAATACCTGGCTTGTGTTTGTGTAATCGTCAAATCTGATTGTTTGTCAACTGCAGTACCAGAATCAGGTCCCTTTAAAATTTGAAAATTACTCCTACCAGATAACTGTTACCTATTAAGTTCAGATATTTGGAGATTGTAGTCCTTGAGTTGTTAGCTGCCATGATCTATAAGGTAATTTTGATTGAAAAGTCCTGTTTTAGGAGCTCCTATTCCTATAAAATGAATGCTTTTTATTGCTTGCAGATTGCATGGGTAGCTGTTTTTGGCTATTCAAACAGTTCTTTTGAATCAGATAATAACCATCAAATAGTTCTTATTGTTCCTGTCGTTACATGGAATATTCTATTTGGCTATCCAACATCAAGCAATTATTATCTATATCTGAATACTTTCAATTTTTGTAGCTTGATGGTTTGAGCGATTTTTGCTGCAGAGTTGGCTGTTGGCAATATTGTTCGCCGTGTTCTGCATATCATACGCGAAGAAGATCTTTCCCTTACTACTGCTGCTGTTGGTGGGTTAAATTTGGCATCTGAAAGCGACGAGGAGGACGGCAATGAAGAACATGATCATCCAGTTCTTTCAGCTTCCGCAGTAGCTGCCGCTGCAAGAAATGCTTTAAGGCCACCTTCATTGCAGACTCTACTTGAGGACATACCTCATTCAGCAGCTGCTCCTCATACATCTTCTTCTGGAGGTGATTCTGAAGGAAAAAGTAAATGTATGTTCTTTCTCTGATTGCATGTAATAATCTACATTCATTTGCAAGAAACATAGACCGTGTTTTTAAACCTGGAAGTCAAGGAATGGGTCTTATATTTTTAACCTGTATATTTTTGTCTAGTATTTGGTAAATGGTAACCAAGCAGTTTCAGTTATCCCTTTAGTTTCAAATAAACGAATAATATTGATGTATGTACTCTTTAAAGGGTATTTTCCTGTAAATTCTTATTAATTGTTTCTTCCTTCCAGCTGCTGATAAAAACACAGTGACGCGGAAACTTAAACACAATGTCATTGAGGCGGTTAATGAACTAATTCAAGAAATCTCCACTTGCCATGAACAGATTGCTGAACAAGCCGTGGAACATATACATCATAAGTATGCATTCATATTCCTATACAATCACTACCTTCTTACATAGTTACATTTGCATGATACTTTATTCCATGGCATTTTGGAAATCTGAGTAGATACTTCTGTGACGCTATTTGATGCTTCAGTATGTTTTCGACAAAAAATCAGTTCTGGTGCATATCTAATAAATAAACTTGACATCTTTAAGAAAGTATCACATGCCTGCTATCATGAACAATTGGATTTGGAACTACCTTAATTTTTCTTTGACTAGTCTCCTCATGATGCTCAATTGCTCACTTCTTGTGGAGTTAACATTACATTTTATTCATTCACTAGTTAACTTAATATGCTTTGGCATCAAATCTTGGATTTGGATTATCTAATACTCGAGAAAAAGTTTAGTACTCTAGTCTTCAATTGGAGATGACTTGTCCCCTTTATTTCTTTTGTTATCATGTCTATGATGTTGAATGAAAACCAGGACTAGAGAAGTCATTAGATTTGGGGTTTCCTGGCCTGCTATTGATGGTTCAACCACCACTTCTCTATGTGTTCAAGGCAATCTGAAGAGATTTTAGATTCTAAGCATAATTCATTGGATGAAGTTATTACTTAAAAGGTAGAATGAAAACATTGCGACTTATAACTCGAAATAAGCTACTACCTCCGTCCCGCTAGAGACGTTACACTTTTTTCAGCTATTTCTTTAAGCGTTTTCGAGCGTCTTAATAATGAGTTTAAAAATAACTTTTTAAAGAATTTTTTCTTTTACGGGATACTACAAGTGTTGTAGTATCTCGTAAAAGAATTTTTTAAAAAAAAGTTATTTTAAAACTCATTTGTAGTATCCCGTAAAAGAAAAAATTCTTTAAAAAGTTATTTTAAAACTCACTATCAAGACGCTCGAAAACGCTTGAAAAAATTGCTAAAAAAAGTGTAACGTCTCGAGCGGGACGGAGGGAGTAATATTTATAGTGGTTGGTAATGTTTTGAAAGATAAATCAATGGCCTTAAAACTCCTATAATTTCACAATAGCGAGTGGATGAATGCATGAAGTGTTGACACTTATATTATTATAGTAATTATTAATTTCAATGTAAAGAAAGTAATGGGGCCATTTCCTACTAGTCACACCATCAATTTTGTACAGTTTTTTTATCAATCTTGTCACGTTTTTCTGCTTCTGTGTTTTCCCTTGCATTCCTATACTATTTGGATTCATACATGTGAAATGTCAAGTCAATCCTAATCTGTGTACCTTCTAATATATGGTGTATATAGCCAATCACAATCCACCTACTACATCTTTTCTGTTTTCACCTTCATCTACGTGTTTTGTTAGAACCACTATTTGCTCAACTATCTTTTCCCCCATCATGTTCCAGTGAGGTGATATTGACGCTGGGCAGTTCACAGACAGTTACAGAGTTTCTACTTGCTGCAAAGGAAAAAAAGAGGTCATTTCGTGTATTTGTTGCCGAAGGTGCTCCAAGGTTGAATGTTTGAATAATTGACTGTTATTGCACTAGTTTTGCATCTTAGTGTTTATGAAGTTTGCCTCTGCAAATGTCACTTTTGTTAGTGTTTTTTCATGCTTGTTATCTACTCAGATATCAGGGGCATGCTTTTGCAAAAGAACTGGCAGCCAAGGGCCTACAAACTACAGTTATTACTGATTCTGCAGTTTTTGCCATGATTTCCCGTGTCAATATGGTATATATGATGATTTCATGAGTCTTTTTATGTTTCTGTTATTTTAATTTGATTGGAATAATCTTCCATTTAAAGGTTATTGTGGGAGCGCATGCTGTCATGGCTAATGGTGGTATCATAGCTCCTGTTGGGTTGAATATGGTTTCCTTAGCTGCGAAAAGGCATGCTGTCCCTTTTGTTGTGCTCGCAGGAGTTCACAAGGTATTGTGCTGCAGGGCTCTATCTCGATGATTTGTTCTTTCCCTTCTCCTATGAGGGAATTTTAGTAATTATATTTATTTTTGCTGTAAAATGAATCAAACCTTTTGATTGGTATTTGACCATAATGCAAGGTTTGATATCAGACTGTGATTATTAGAAAACAAGGGGAATGACTTCTGGCATTCAAACTGCTAGGCTCTTGCATAATGATCTTAGAAAGTGCTTACCAGTTTCTATTGCTGTAGCCAGCTCTGAAATTATTGTTTAACAAGAGTAAGAGGTGAATAGACCATACTAAAAGACATCAGCAAATGAGCATTCTAAATTTGAATATTGTTCTTAACAAGGAAAATGTTTCTGGTAGATAGATGTGGATTTTGGATGAGCTCTAAATTTGTGTGAATCGCTTGGAGGACATATCCATGTTCCTTGTAGTTCCTTGAACACTGAAACCCTAAAGGGTACTTGGTAGTGGGTATGTGCTTTCTTGCGTTCATTTTCATAGAGCTGCATGAAACCCAAACCAACATGTAATAATTCAGTGTCAGTAATTCTACTCAAAATCTAGTCAATGAATGGCTTTTCTACTTTGTATAACTGGATGTTGTTGACATGTAATGGTGATAACTGATATGTTATCATTTTCTAGCTTTTTATATATTGTGTAACAGTTAATGTTGCACGTGCCTCCTAATTAATTGTTTTGCTGAATTATACAGTTGTGCCCTCTATATCCTCACAACCCAGATGTCCTATTGAATGAACTGAAGTCTCCAGCTGAGTTGCTGGATTTTGGAGAATTCTCGGATTGTTTGAATTTTGGGATTGGCAATGGTTCACCCCTTGTCATGTCGTGAATCCTGCATTTGATTATGTCCCACCAGATCTTGTTAGCCTGTTTATTACTGAAATGTAAGTTCATCTCGAATGAAGCTCAATGACACGGTTACAGATCTTGAACCTTAACTTATTTGAGTAATAAATAAATAAATAAATGGTAATGCCTCATTCAAACTGGTTTTACTTAAATGAATCATATATATCAGGTGATGAAGGTTTACTATAATGTCTATAAGTTATATGCTCTCCTCATATTGTTACTCTATAAATTTATCAGCGCTCGATTTCTCACTGACAACTTATGTTTATGCAGTGGTGGTCATAACCCTTCATATATTTACCGGCTCATTGCTGATTTTTACTCCCCGGACGATTTAGTAGTGAGACAGAGATCAGCTTCTTGAAGTTCACCTTTTACTAACTATGTTTCTAAAATATGTTGGTAAGTCTTAGATACTGCATTTTAGTTGCTTAAATGATGTTGGGATTCGCGTATTATACTTATTTTCTTGAATTACTTGTTATTTACATTCTCTTTTTTCGTCTTCACTGATCCCATTCTATTTGCCAGTGAAATCCTAGATTTAGCAGTTTGGGTGAAGTATGAAATTCAAGCAAGGATGGGAAAGGGTTCATCTTGTAGTAGATTCTTTGAGGAGAAACAACTGATTCAATAGGGGAGGAGTAAATACCCCAGAGAATCAAAAACGTTGGAAATTTTTATGGTCATGATTTACTGTGATGAAGTGCATAGACAGAGACAGAATGACACACGTTGAAGCTTCGTATGTGTAGGCTGCTCATTCCTTGATGGAGTAATGCAAGGCGAGGAGGAGCACATGCCTTCTTACTTGTAGAAACAACTCTGTAACTGAGTGAAATTTTATTTGCGTATGAACATCATGTCATGCCTTTACTCTTTTCTGCTGTTCTGTGAAAATTTTGGGATGATTTGGCCTCATTTCAAGAAGGATTGGAGCTGATTTGCTTAGAAATGCCGATACTTTTGCTATGCGCATTGATCTGGTTTTGTATAGATTTGTCTTTCATCATCTTTTCAGAAGTTCGTTTGTTTTTTAAATGATATACATGTAGCAATTCTATTTTGTGTTTATCTTAAAAGAAAAAAAAAAAGAAAAAAAAAAAAAAAAAAGAAAAAAAAAAGGAAAAATTCTAGGGTTATACTCATCTCGATGAGAGTCTTGCACAATGTTAAATGTTAGAATTACACCATTGCTTGATATAAATGCAAAGTGCGTGTCTACGTGAGTTAACAAAGTCTTAATAGGTATAAATAAACCTAAAATAATAAAAGTGTCTTCTAAATCACAATTTTAGTTAGTTGTATAAGTTTTATACTCCCTCCGTCTCATTTTATTAGTCTCGTTTTTCTTTTTTGTCCGTTCTATTTATTAGTTCTATTTTTATAAAGGAAGGGAATTAATAGTGGAGAATGCCTTCACATGTCCTTAGTTATTGTGTCAAAAGTAAATATGACTAATGATGTGGAATAGAATGATTATTCATTTTTGAATTAAAAGACAAATATGCATTACCTTTTAAAAGTGGACCCATTTGTTATTAAAATAAAAAATATAGTTTTTTTCTCTCTTACTATTGCGCGAAAAAAAATGTTGGTGTTGATACTATAAGTACACGGTTAGATTTTGTTTTTCTACAGTATGATTTTTTTTCTACAACCCAAATTCATAAAATAATTCAAAGTGTTCACTAATCACGTATATTTAGCATGTCAACACATCATAAAGATATTCCAATAAAAATGCAATGTATATTATGCTTCATTCAACAAATTGGAGAATTAAAACATAAAATTAAAAATTAACAAGTCACCGGCGGTGGGGTGGTCGTGGAATTATCCCAGTCTATTTGTGACGGAAACGCTCAACGAGAAGGAGCCCCGTAGGAATTGCCTTAATCTTGACCGGAATTAGAATTGGTGGTGCTCATATTTTCTGGTGGCGCCAGCTGTCACCAGGGGCGGACTCAGTAAGAGACAATGGGGAGCATTGGCTCCCCCTAATTATTATTTTTATTTTTTTTATAACTGATTTTTTTTTATTTGTTGAATTTTTTTGCCTTAGCTCTCCCACTTTGTTGTCACCTGAAGAAAAAAATTGACAATAAAAAGATATAAAGGTTAATGGCTCCCCTCAATATTATATTCTGGGTCCGCCCCTGGCTATCACGGTTGACTTTGTGTGTGTGTGTGTAGTAGTTACACGGTTGAGAGAGAGAGAGAGAGAGAGAGACTGTGTATGTGTGTGTTGGCCTAGCCGTAAGGGATTAATGTCGAGTTCGAGTTCTTCGTGGCGTGACAATTAAATTTCAGTTAATTATGTTCAGAGAGAGAGAGAGAGAGGGAGAGAGAGTGGGTAAGTTGGGTAGATTAGTTGTTTAATTTTTTTGAATAAATGTAAGTGAGACCCACCTGTTTTTTTTTCATGTATTTTTATTTAGACAATCAAGACCAATTTTTAAGGGTATTTTTTATTATTATTACAAAGCGACTACATAATTTATAGAACTTGTGGTTATATAAGATATACATAGTTTTTTTGGCTAGATGCAAAGTTATCCTCGAAAAAATAAATGTAACACTTAAGAAAACACACATAATTCTGATAAAAAAAGAAAAAGAAAACACACATAATTGTAAGAAGGAATCTCATTACCTTTATATTAAGAGGAAATATACCATATTGTTCAAATCTCTTAGTGTAAATTAATACATGACCAAAATATAAGAAAATACAAATTTTATCCATATTTTACAAGATGGTACTAAAATACCCCCACTTTACTTTTAAGTTTGTTTCTCTCTCTTCTCTCATAATACTTTACGAATCTCTCTCTCCCCCTCTACATCATTCTCTATCTTTTCTCTCCTCTCTCTCTAAAAATTCAAAATTACTCTTCTCTCATTCTCTCTTTTGTCCATCGCAGATCTGGCCGGCGCCGATGAAGAGGTACGGTGCAGCGGCGTGGCAGCGGAGATGAGGAGGGTGGCGGCCAAAAGCAACCACGGGTCTTCACTTTTGGAAGTTAGGGTTTTGCTGTTGTTTTGGCCGTTTTCTGGCCGAATCTGAATGTCTGTGGTGTAATCGATCACTGGGCTTTGTTCTCTTCGGAAAAATGAAGAGATGAAGGGTGGCTCGCTCATTTTGGTGGAGAAAAGAGGGAGAGACACGCCGGAGAAGATGAACCAATCGCGAAATTACGAGTTGCGCGGCAGCGGGATCTTCTAGACGCGATTCCGGCCGTACCAGTGGTTGGATTTCGATGAGCGACCTACTGTTGGAAACCTCTCAACGTGTAGAACATGTTTCCGAGTGGATTCGTCCATTTTGGTGGCGATTTGAGTTCAAAATTGGGGATGAACAGAAACTGCTACACTTTAGCGCCGCCGTTGGTAAGAATTTATCAAATTCTTATCGTCTCTGAAATGTTCGGTAATAAATTGTTTGTTCTTACCTTTCTCTAGATGCTATGGTAAAAAATTGGTGATTATTGTTGTTCTTCACCTATTTTGTTGTAATAATTGCAATTTCGTGATAAGAAAATACAAAAAAATATGATTGACCTTAATGAGCCAGGGTACTCTTATAGTAATTGGTAAGAATCTGACAATTTCTTACCTTATTTTGGTAATATAAGACATGGTTTTTAAGGTTTAAAATTGATGATTATTGTTGTTTTTGACCTGTTTTGTTGTGATAATTGCAATTCCGTAGTAATAAAATGCAAAAAAAATGGGAATTTGGTTCGTTAAAAGGATGGGCTTTAGGGGTTACTACTTATGTTTGATAATAATAGTTGGTAAGAATTTGATAATTTCTTACATTTTCTTCAAGTTATGTAAGAATGCATCATTTTCTATGTACCTCGGTAACAAAGATTTTAATTTCTTACCAAATCTTATGGTTTATTTATTTATAATTTATTATGTTCAATTTGGTAAGAATTTGACAATTTCTTACCAATTCTGCAATTTTTGTACTAATAGCGGTCCTACATCGCATGTAGAGAGTGATTTTTCTATTTTGTAATTGTGGAAATTTTGCAAAGCTTTTTGCTGGAATTTATTGTAGTAAGTGTTCGGCCGGCGACTACTATGAGACGGGAAAGACGAGAAGAAACCTTGAATATTGGATTGATTACCGGCCCACATTCTTTCTTCTTCTTCTTCTTTTTTCCTTTCATTCGGTTGTTATTTCCCTTTGGGGAATTGTTGTTTTGTTTTGCTTTTTCTTTGATTTTGGCTTGCAAAGTAATAAATGATTGATATGTAGGTAGTAACTTCTTACCACCTACATGTTGAAAACAACACATTTCATACCCTTTTTTTATTGTACTTGGTAAGAAATTACTCATTTCCTACATTTTTATTGAAATTTTTACAAAGTTACGACCACGAATACAAATTGCTCAATGAACAGAACATAAGAAATTGTAAACTTATTGCAAAAGTTACAAACTTGGTAAGAAATCGATATTTTCTTACCAAGTTTAACATAAGAAATTAAGCAAACTTTACAAAAATTAAGGGAAAATGTAAGATTTTTTGCTTATTGACAATTTCTTACCAAGTTATTTGCTAGAATGTATTCAAAGATAATTTGTAAGAAATTATTTAATTTTTACCAAACGAGTTGGAGAAGGTAAGAAATTGACAATTTCTGATAGCATGTATTTAAAGATAATTCGTACGAAATTGTCAAATTTCTACCAAACGAGTTGGAGAATTTGTAACTCCTTACAGTTAAAAAAAAATGATAAAAGGAAAAAAAATAAATAAAAGAAAGAAATAGAAGGAAAACTAGAAAAACTAGAAGAAAAGAAAATGAAAATTAATAAAAAAGAATATTAGTAAACAAAAACAAACAAAACAAAACAAAAACAAGAGAGAAAAAGGAAAAGAAAAAAAGAAGAGAGGAGGGAGAGAGAGAGAGAGAGAGAGAGAGAGAGAGTTGGAATCGAGAAAGAGAGACATATGGGTAGGGATGTCAATCGGGTCAACCTGAGCGAGTTCGGGTCAGACCTATCAGGTTCGGGTTGAATCGGGTTGATTTTTTTTCAGGCTAGAAATTTCAACCCTAACCCTAAATCTTCGGGGCTGTTGACGATTTTTTTTATAACCATAATTTTATAAAAATAAATAATTCATGTTATACCATCTAAGCCACTTTATTTCATACTATGTTACCCCAACTAGCATAATATAATAAGTAGCTAATTGAGATGTGAAGATATTTTTCTTTTAATGATTATATTAATCATTTTTTATTATGTGGTGAAATACAAAACAAAGAAAATATTATGATGCATACAACTTAACATAGAAAATTGTAATATTTTTCACAAGTATTTGAATAGACATAAATTTTAATATTTGAAACAAAGTAATAAAAATCAACACTTAATTAATGAAAATTTCGGGTTATCGGGTCAACCCGCCAAGCTTCCGGGCTAGCCCTATCGGGTTTCGGGCTATTCGGTTCGGGCCATTCGGATTGAAATCTTTTTTGGGTTAGAAATATTCGATCCTAACCCGTTTTTGGCTCGGTTACTCAGGTCAATCCGCGGGTTTTGGGCTAAATTGACATCCCTACATGTGAGGAAGAGAGAAGGCTTTGAGGTCCTTGCATTCCCCTGTATTGTAAATCAAGTTTTATCTACAATTCCAAATTTCATGTTACCAGAAACATAATTACAAAAATACATAATTTTTTTTAAAAAATGTTATTTATGAAATTTGAAACAAGAAAATATAAAATTTAATCATGGAAAAATTAATATTTATAAAAAATAATAACTAAAAATAAATAAATTAGTAGAATATAATGTCTACTTATGAAGATGATTAATTGAGAATTAAACAGGAAGTAAAAAATAAGAAAAAATAATTAAGACTACTCATGAATAAAATTTCAATCTATCCACTTGTGGAAAAAAAAAGGGTTAATGTCACGAAAATACACAAACTTTGCTCCGCATTTCATTTTTTTTCCCAAAACTTTCAAAATTTCGTGTAAATACATGAACTTTGCTCCGGTTCCAAATTTTCCCTAAGTCCGAATTAACCCAAATTCAGATCCTTCGTGGAGCCTACGTGTACGCCGGGAGTATGTCGCTGTTAAGTTTTTCCGGCTCTTGAAACGCAGTCGTTTTAACAATATAAAACAACGTCGTTTTGGGTTTATTTTAATTCAAATTTGAAATCCCAAATTCATCTAGGGTTAAATAGAGCGTGAGGGAACGAGAGTGAGTTGCAGAAGAAAGAAAAGCTCGAGCTCTGGAAGGAGTAAAAAAGACACGTATGAGCCATGTCAGCACAGATTCCACCGGAAAATTAATTTAGGAAAAAATTGGAACCGGAGCAAAGTTTGTGTATTTATACGAAATTTTGAAAGTTTTGAAAAAAAATAAAATACGGAACAAAGTTTGTGTATTTTCATGACATTAACCCAATAATAATAATAATAATAATAATAATAATAATAATAATAATAAATAAAATAAAATAAAATAAAATAAAATCTAATGTTGAAATTTATAGAGATAATTTTTTTTTATGGGAATTAAATAGATAGAAAAATCTTTTAAATGACATCACATAAGTTTATATTTTTAAATAATCAGATATTTATATATTTTTTTTAAATATGCTATTATCATTTGTATAAATCCAAACAAAATTGAATTCCTAATTTATGTATATTATTATGTTATTATCATTTATATAGAAAAATCTTTTAATTTCTTGTGAATAAATATTATTGATTTTGCAGAGAAAAAAGAATGAAAAAAAAGAGAGAAAATTAACTAACATTAAAAGGAGGTTAGAATTGTTTGGAGTGTAGATATCTTATTTTTGCCACATGTCTTGAGATAAAGGAAGGGATGCACAAGAGGGGGGAGCACTATCCAGAGAGCCGAAGAGAGAGAAGAAAGTGGGAGGAGAGAGAAAAAGTGGGAAGAGAGAGAGTGTAAAAAAGGAAAAAGATGGGTAAGGCCACCCCCAACGCGCCGGGATCGCTCGGCGCGCCGCCGCCAGGGATCCCGGGATCGATCCCATAGCCGCGTTGGGGGCGTCGAGTTCGCAGGGGTGGAGTGCGGAGGAGCGTGCGAGGATCGGTCATGCCTGCTGACGTCAGCAAGACTTTTATTTTTTTATTTTTTTTTAAAAATTCGAATTTCAGCCGAAATAAAAAAAAAATTAAAAATTTGATTGCTAGCCGTTGAGCCACAAACGGCTTATTTCCCATTTTTCTCCTATAAATACAACACACACCACACTCACATATCACACAATTTTCCTTCTTTACACACAAATTCATCTTCAATATTTTTTACAAATTTCTCCAAAACTTTCAAAAAAAATAAATCTTTCTCATCGAGTTCTTCGAGCGACTCCGACGAAGTGCCACGAGCGTTCGAACAACTGAGAAAATCACACCAACTAATCCAATCTATACTCGATGAGCGACAACAGACCCCGGAAGATGACCAGACAAGGCGCCGACGACGTCCGGCACAGAGGTCCTATATAGAGCGAAATCGTATGGGCGGTGCTGCCCAACTGATGGTGGATTACTTTGGTGATACGCCAACCTACGGCGACACAATATTTCGACGCTGATTTCGTATGTCGAGGAATTTGTTCTTGCACATCATCGAAGCACTGGAGGCACGCGATCCTTTCTTCACTCAACGTCTAGATGCTCTTGGAAAGCCTGACTTCACAGCAATTCAGAAGTGTACTGCTTGCACTTCGTGAACTCGGAAACGGCTGCCCGGCGGACCACCTCGACGAGTATCTGCGAATGGGAGAGAGCACGACCATCGATTGCCTGAAGCGCTTCTGTAGGTCGATGGTTACTGTTTTTGGAGGCAAGTATTTGCACCGGCCAAGTGCAACTGATTGCGCAAGACTGCTGCGTATGCACGAGGAGATCCACGGCTTTCCGGGATGCTAGGTAGCATCGACTGCATGCACTGGGTATGGAGGCAATGCCCGAATGCGTGGAAGGGTCAATACGTCCATGGCGATAAGGGGGTTCCCACGATCATCCTAGAGGTGGTTGCCTCTTACGATCTGTGGATCTGGCACGTGTTTTTCGGAGTTGCGGGCTCGAACAACGACATCAACGTCCTCAACCTAGTCACCCATTTTCAGGGACGTCGTGAACGGGATAGCTCCGCCAATTCAATTCATGGCCAACGGACGACCACACAACATGGCATACTACCTCACCGACGGGATATACCTCGAACTAGCCCGTTTCATCTCAAGCCCAACTGCCACAGCCGACCCCATAGTTCAACTTTTCAAAACAAAGCAAGAGTCGGCTCGAAAAGATGTCGAAAGGGCTTTTGGCCTACTGAAGATGCAGGTGGGGAATCATCTAAGGCCCGTCGAGACTATACTTCCGCGATCATATGCAAGATGTTATGTATGCTTGCATCATCATGCACAACATGATAATCGAGAACGAAGGGCCAATAGTGATGCAATGGGCTCCTCCGGAAGATGAAGCTTCTAGCAGCAGCGGGCTTACAGTGGAGCGAGGAGGTCCGGCATCCTTTCGTGAGTATGCTGAACGCTCATTCACTCTACGCGATTCGGTGCGCACGAAAACCTCATTAAGGATTTGATCGAGGAATTGTGGACTCGTAGTGGTCGTGTTGATTAAGTTGTGTGTTTTTTTTTATTAATTTTATGTTAATGTTTAATTATTTTTCATGTAATGTCTACTATTTCAATTTAATAAATAAAATTAGTTTTAATGGGTGTGGTTTAGAATTAAATTAATTAAAATGAATTATTAATTGAAATATAAAAGATTTAAGAAATAAAAAAGAAAAATAATAATAAAAATAGGAGAGATCCCATGCATTGGGGATCTCTTCGGGAGTGTGATCTCTCCACCGAAAAGTGGGAGAGATCCCACTTTATTGAGATCGGCGTTGGGGATGCCTAATATGTGGAGAAATTTGAATTGTTAGGTAAAATTTGTATTTTTTTAAACTTTGGTCAACATTTGATTTCCAGTAAGTTTTTTGGACATTTTATTTTTTTTGCCTCTTATATTAAACTCAAATTGTGAATTCTTCTTAAAAAAAAAATAAAAAAAAAAACTCAAATTGTGAACTCCCGAATTCGATTAATGCTTAAAAGCTAGTTCTACATACTTTCAGTACTAAACAATTATTTAAAAAATCTATACGTAAAATAAAAACAAAATTGCCAAATCATAGTATATATTTTTGATAACACTGTCGTTACCAAATCTTAATATGGGTCTAATTTTGTTAGTTGCATTATTGCATATATGCTTATCGCGCCAAGAAATACATGATAAGTAATTTAAAAAAGAGTTAATGAATTTAAGTGGAAAAAGTTGAAATAAAAATAATGTGCAATCCCGACGTTGATCAGTATTTGTACTGTACGTTACGTCCTCTCATATTCCTTCCTTTCTCTGCAACCATTTTACACACACAAACACACACACAGAGTGAGAGATGGAGACTGACTTCCCACTGAGAGTGAGAGAAGAAGAAAAATCAACCGAAATGCAGAAAGTGTGCATACTAAGCTCGCCGGGAAACGGCAGCCTAGAAAGCCGCCGCTTCTACCTGGCGCGCCGGACTCTCATCGAAATGCTCCGCGACCGAGGCTACGTTGTGCCGGACATGGACGCCCAGCTCCGCCGCTCCCTCGCCGACTTCCGCGCCGTGTTCGGCGACCAGCCGGAGCTCGACCGCCTTCGCCTCACCGCTCACCGCGCCTCTGATTCTTCCCGTAGGGTATGCTTATTTAAGTGTTTGATTTTGATTTTGCTGTAGCTATATATGTATGTTAGGAGGAGTTCAAGGATAGAAAACGATATGCATAAATTTGTGGTGTTTTAGTTTATATCAGATGTATTGTTCATTTTGCTAAGTATTGCCAGAAATCCTTCCTGCATTTTTGTAGCGAGTGATGCGATTTTGTGACTTGAAGAATATTTTGTTCCTAAGGTTTGTAAGATTTGGTTGAAATCGGTTGTGTTGGGGTGTTTATTTGTGAATGAGAAGATTTCCAGTTACCATGATTTTGATAGGAAAGGGGTAACTGTGTTTTTTTTTTGAAGGAACTGAGAATCTGTGGTAAACACAATATAATTAATCTAGAAAAATAGTCACAGGGTAGCTTCACAACATATAAGAGGCGAAAGAGCAAAATGAGCTTCATCAACAAGTGTTACTACCCTAATTTTCTTTGTAAGACTAGTATTTCTTGCCAATAAGGCTCAACCCGAAAAGGTTTAAGATAATCACACCAATTCTTCCTATGTTCTGTTCGACTTATGATAGGGGGTGTTTATTGGTCTGAGCTTACATTGGTTCCCTATGGGAGTTGAGATGTGTTATCGTTATACTTACAGAAGCTTATACCGTCCGTTTTGTAATGAAATCTTCATGTTAAGAGGTGAGATAATGAAGAAGAGATTACTAAACCCTCACTCATCAGCCTCATTGTATATAAGTGCTAGCTCTGGCTAAAATCTGCTTAGGTTTTTCCTACTGTATTTTAAACATGCTGAAGATCCAGGGGTATTAGAAATCATCAGACAGATTCCATGTTTATACATTTAGAAGGCTTCTTCAAAAAATTCCAAGTTCCTGTTATGAACTGTTCATAATTCTAGGAAAATAAGGTATTTGTTGGCTGATAATCTGTTTTGAGTAGCTTGCCTTTGTGATTAGTATTTTGGGGTGTTTATTCTCAATAAGGTTTTTTCTTGTGTGGTTTTTGTTTCTTTCTACAGATTCTATGCATATTCTGTGAAGCTAACCAGACAAGAAAACAACATGTGGTTGGTATACTGAGTCAGATCATGAACAAAGAAATGCTGGACAAGGTGATATTAATTGTGCAAAGCAAGATGAATTTTCATGCTCAGAAGGTTTTAGATGAGTATCCAATTAAAGTGGAGACTTTTAAGGTTAGTTAGTTGTAACTGCATATTGTATTTTTGAGTTAGTGTTCAAGGCACAAATAGAAATTAAATGCAGTTTATCATGCAGTGTTTGTAAAAAATGTGATGAATAAATGCTTTCTATCTGCAGTTCAAGCTATAATTGTGTTTGAGATTTATATCTTGTGTTGTGAGATTCATTGCCCTTTTCAGATTTCCGATTTGATGGTTAACATCACAAAGCATTTTCTGGAGCCCAAGTATGACATTCTGTCTCCTCAGGAGAAGGATAAGCTTTTGAAGGATTATGACATTAAAGACAAGCAGGTATATCTTCCATTTATACAATTAATCGTCTAATTCATGTGTAGAAAGCTAATCCAAGACGTGTGCTCAGCCTGCTTTGAAATGATGGTGGCACTGTGTTGCACATAAAGAAACTTCTACGAGTATTTATGTTTATATAATTATAAACTGAGCGACTCCTTCTCAAGAAACAAGAACATTTTGATGAATGTATATACATAAATTATGATGAGGGTGTTTGGTGTTTGTTTGCAGCTTCCTATGATGCTTGAAAGTGATGCGATTGCAAGGTACTATGGATTAGAGAAAGGGCAGGTGGTGAAGGTGTCTTATATTGGTGGCATTCCTCATTCTCTCATCTCTTATCGCTGTGTCGTCTGATTCATTTCAAGCTACAAACCAATTAGTAAGATATACTAAAGAGTATAGTAGGTGGGTTTTTGCTGATGCTGTTGTTAGGTGCACTTGTGTTCCACTTGCCTTTTGTTTTAAGTTAAGGCTGTGCCCTATATTATTGGAAAAAGGGCAGTTGTTACTCTGCATGAGCAACTATATTCATAGACTTGATGATTTTGTAGTTGTTTTGTTTTGAGAAGGATGATTTTGCAGTTACGTATATTTATGCGTATTGTCTTCATTATCTTTCTTATTTTTTTAAATACCGTATATAATATATACGTACAATTATATCACATACCTATTGCCCATGCAAATGGACAATTTGTATTGGTTAAGAAATGTCAGTACTAAAAATTTCACAAATGATTATTCAAACCCTCTAAGTACTGCCATTTCTTAGAATCACAACGACATGCAATACTAAGTTATCTATTTATAGATTAATTGTTTATTATTGCCATTTCTTAGAATCACAACGACAGGCAATACTAAGTTATCTATTTATAGATTAATTGTTTATTATTGAGAACGTGCAACGATATAAATCGAGAAAAAAAAGAATATGTGAAACGGTAAAAAGTAAGACTAGCTTCTCAAGGGAAAAAGAAAAGAAAAAGAAATGAGGACGAGGAAGCAAAACAGTGTAAAATTTCTTTCAAAATGTGGCTGGAATATATTACACCCGTGATAACAATTTTTGAAAGAAAAATGTCATTTGAGTCATTCCAATCAAAATTCAATTTTTTTGTGCCCTCTGTCTTTCGCAACTCTAATTGCTTTTTATATTTCAAATAAAGGATCCATATAATTTTTGGTAAACTTAAATACTCCATTAACATCGAAACTATAAATTGAGACGTTCATGAAAATACTTTAATTTTTACAATAATTTACTATAAGAAATCAGTTATAATCACAGGAAGGATAACTCATATAGACACACAAGTATGCCTAGATTTTACAACTAGCGAAAACCATCAAGCGTGCGATAGATTGATTTCTAAATGTCATATAAGCAAACAAGGACGTATTACAATAATCATAATAGATTCAAGCTGAATTCATTTGAAGAAAAATGTATACAGACATTCATATACATAGTCGTTATTTCAAAGATATATTGACGATATATGTTTAAAAAGTCTTATTTTATCGAATGCATCACAACAAATCATCAGCCAAAGAAGAGGCATCCTAGAGCATGACAAAATCCAAAAAGAATGTAGCTAGGGACATCAAATATTTGAAGGACTATAGCAATAGATTCGAAGTTCTTACAAGCTACCATGTTAAACAATTTCAGATCCAGCAGCATGAACAGAATCCGGGACTGGTGGAGTCAGTCAGCAGGCTTTGATGAAGCCTTTAAGAATCTCGTTCTCCTTCTTAAGCTGCGATAAATTTAGAACCGAAAACGTCAAATTTTTACCAACTTAGTTGATCATATCTCGATTAAACTGTCAGGAATGAAAATCACCTCGCCAACTGTGGTAACAAGCTCTTCAACTGCTTTTTGCAGTGATGAAATAGTTCTTGATGTAACATCCTCGTAAGCTGACTCCACTTCTTCCACCGAGTTGGGATTAAAGAAGATTCCTTCTAGAATGAATAACTGCTCGAGCAGTTGGACGTCTTCTGGTTCCAGTCTTTCAGCCAACTAGATTATGACAACAAAAAAACAGCTATCTTAAATACGATAGTATGTATGAAGCTGATGCTCCAGATATATGGCACGAAGAGCCAACCTTTTCTAATATTCTCTCAAAAGACTCATTTTTGGTCGAAGACACCTCTCCAGGACTGTTGGTATCTTCCTCTTCTTTTAGACTGACATGTGCTGATTGCTTTATGTGCTTTGCCCTTCTCAAGGCAGATAGAATAAGGCTATATGTTAGTACATGCTAAGAGGCGTGGAGCACACATACAAGTTATTGACTAAAATCATATTAACAACTTAGTGATATCGACTATTACAAGTTTCTAAAGCTACAATTGCCATCTAGATTCCACTACTTTTTAATTGAACTTCAACATTAATAGAGAATAAAAAAGCATTAGGGAGGCATATTTTCATACCTTGCACCAAAGCGGAGAGTGGAAAGGCTTTCAGATGCATTTGAGGGACTAGGCGAACAACAGCAAAGTAATGCAGTCTGTGAGTTTCCTCCCTGAGAACTACTAGGTGAGTTTATCTGTTTCATAAATTTGCAATATGATGACTTGATGGGATTAACATGAAGAACTAACAAGAGCATCCTGAAGGATTCGTGTAAGCTTAGAATCACGAAAAGGTACGTGGCTCCCCTTCCCTGGTGTACTCAATGCATTTATCACATTCCCAAGTGCTGACAATGATCTGTTGATAGTTTTTGCTTCTTCAAGGACTCTTCCCTCGGCTCCGGTTCTCTCTGCTTTCTCTGATCCCGCTAAGTCCACAAGGATCAACTTTCCATACCTATTAATTTTTCAGAGAAACACATCAATTCTCATCCCAATTATCTGACATATTAAAATTGGCAGTAGCATTACCTTCTCTCCTTTTTTGTTTCCTGCTGGATCATGAATATATATATGCAATGGCTTCTACTGCTGGTAATATTCATTTCTAGACATGTTAAGAGTTACAAACTAATGACTTGCATAGGAGATGGCAATTGAATCCAGATTTAAAGTGCAAACCCACTCCTATGGAGAACATAAGGAAACCGATCAAGTGCAAAGACAAGGATACGAGTTTCTCCCACAGCTCTGTTTGCTATGCCAGTCTGCATAATGGTGTCTTGCATCAGATTTGTCTTATATTCACCACGAACTGTAGGGAATTGATAAATTTATAACTTACAGAAAGTGTTTGCAAGGCCTCTGCAGAATCTGAGATGGATATCTGCAAAGTTGAAATGAAGGTTTTGTACAGCTTCCAAAATGGAGGAAAGTCACAGGAACAAAGTAGCAGCACAACAAAGTAGAGGAACTATTTGATTTTCTTTGGAAATAAAGAGTTCATACTGAATACTGGCCAATTGGTTTGCTATCACATGCTTAATGACTTTCTTGAGATCTATATATCTTGGTATTTTGTCTATGACCAATTATATACCCTTTTCTGTCCCATTCTGGCAAATACCATTCAACTTGAATGTTAATACATATATCTATGTACCTAAACAATTAGAGAAATCAACAGCTCTGTCATTCAGGAATATACTCCAATAGAAAACATCCATCTCATTTAGTCATCGCTGCAAGTAAAACATGTACTAGTAGGAAAGACAAACAGCAATTCAGAAATAATTTGAAGGTCAATCCACAGACAGATGATCCTTTATCCTTTATTGCTTGCAAAGACACTCCATCATAGGATGGATAATGACACCAAGCATGCAGGGGAAAAAGTTAATCTTATGCTAAACCAGTTGGGGGTAGGGAGAGGAAGAAACTCTACCTCTGTAACTCCATTCACAAATATTCCCTGCACTTTATTCTCCTTGATCTGTAAATTGTCCTTTGATAGATCAAAAAGGTCCCTGAGTAATCAGAAGTGTAGAATACATGTGATATCCAATTTCAGGAAGAAGGCAGGTAATGTGGTCCCTCATGCTCTGTGAAGTAATGCAAACCTTACTCTCTCCATGTATATTTCTACCTATAAGCATGATAGAACGAAGATAAGTTTTCATCAATAACATGACCAAAAGCATGCCGTACTACTACTAAGAGAACTTGTTTCAACAAGATTCAAACCATTGACAATTTGATCGTGTACTTGACTTTATCATCCGATGGCTTGATAGCATTGAAAATCCCATCAACCACTCTTGGCAGTAAACCTTTTTGTTTGTTATCACAATCAACAATGCTTGGTCCCTGAGGGGGTGTGGAGGGGGGACGACAGCAGAGTAAGTAGTGTATAAAGTAATATTGGACTTTCTGTGCCTCCTCAAATATATTACCTCCATACTGTATGTCTTTCCTGCCCCTGTCTGGTAAGATACAAACAAAGATAAGCTTCGGACACATGTAAACAGTATGAAGATCTTGAATCGTTGACAAATCTAGTAAAAATAACGAGTCAGCCATTTGGAATCTTCACTACACCATTCAGCTTTCCATCTTATCTCACTCTACATTTGTTACCCGAAAGTACATGGATTTTCATTTATACCTTGAGTGACATAGAAATCCTTGACAAAATTTTCCCATCTCAGAGCAGAAATATACCTGTCCGTATGTAATAATCGCCCCGTTCATTCCACTAGCAACACCTGTTCCATAAATATTAGTGATGGATTTTGAAGTCAGTTGAATACCATGCTCTAGACCAAGCATAAAACCAAATGACATAAAGATTTTATTCAGATATAGTATCATAGATTACCTTTAATTATAGGTAATGCAAGGAACTCATATATATCGGCTTGCTCTGATCCTTGATAGAACACCTTATCGAAGTGGAACTCAATCTCCTCTTCCTTCTCATCCTGCAGTGGATCAATTCAAACTTGTTGAACAGCCTTATTATCTGACTATTCTTTTGAGGACTTAAAGCCAATTAAGATATCTATCAACAAGCATAAGAAAGCTATTCTGCCCAATAATGCCAATTCATTTGTATAATATACTCAGCATGAACATATCTATATAGATAAAGTAATAGCAGTATGGCACGTGAATATCTGTTGCAGTAATCTACAAGATGTTCAGAATATTTTGGATGCATACATAGAGAAGTGTCATTTCCTGAATCTAATATAAGCCTGTTGCCTTATGAGGAAAAGGAAGGTAATTACTCGGTCACCTCTCTCTCTCTCTGTCTCTCTCTCTCTCACACACACACACACACTTTTTCTGTGGCGAAACTCCTAACAGTTTACCTTCACGATTAAGATTTCTATTGGTTCGCATTCCAAATTTTACAATGCGCATTGAAAATAAATAAAATAATAATACAAACATGAGCATATGTTAAACATAAAATAATAACCGTAATTAGCATTCTAATTGCATCTGATAGCAGAAAGGAATTTAGGTGCCTAGCTCACGCTTTTGCTTAAAAAGAACAAACAGAGACTACACATCGATCTGTCTATATAATCGTCATGCGCGACATATAGATAAAAGGCTACACGCATTTAAGAGAGGAGGTTACCTCACTGTTACAATTAGGTAAACTAATATACAAATATAATTAGAGCCTAGAGGAGATGTAACAGGTGTGATACCTTGAACACAAAAGATTCTGAATCGATGATGCGAATACTGATGGAATCGCCATGATCGGACTTCTCCTTCGAATTCAGAGGTCTGAAGAGCACGCATACTCTGATGCTAGGCATTTGCCTCCTTCCTTCTGGAGATCTGAGATATACACAAACACCGATCGATGACGATGAGCTCTGTCCTTCACCGTTTTGCTCAGAAACAAACGCTTGACGCTTCAATTGCTTAGCTAAAAACAACCATACCTCAATTTTGAAAGTTTGTGCTAAATTCACTCGCAGAGAGAGAGAGAGAGTGGATGAAATGATGGAGGGATTTGGTGAATTTTCCCGCCAAAAAGAACTGAAGAAAAAGTCTTGAGAAGAAGCAGTTGTGAGGGTTGGGGAATTTCGAAAGACTGTACACAGGCGTATATATATTGATTGTAAGTGACGTGGCGGAGAAATCCTCACTGGATGATAAATGTGAGAAAAGGAACACTACAGTCTACAGGGCCGATGCGCCAAAAAGAATATACTCCTCCTGCATAAGAAAAATATAGGTTTTTATTTTAAATGACAGTATTGAGACTCTATTCATTTAAAAAATATTAATATTTTATTATATTAGAAATAAATAAGCCAATGAAAAATAATATTTCCTTTTAACTTTAGACACTTTGAATGTCAAGTAATCAATGAGAGTTCTCGAATTCATTTAAATTTTGAATGTAATACGCCTGTTAAACATATAATAGAAAAATTTATTACTCTTTCGTTCACGAAATATGCACATAGAATCTTTTGACACACATTTTAATGTGTCGAAAAGTAAATATTGAGACAAAGTTTGGGTCTCAATTGATATTATTTATTATTCTACTTGATGTAAGGTATAATACATTATATCAAGTGATAATCTATATAACTCAATACTACTTACTTCCGTCTTAATTCACAAAAAGTTATCCCCTTATAAACGGGACAAAAGGAGTATTGTATTATATTTTAAATTTTTTTTATGGATTTATAAAATTAAAAGTTTAAAAAACATCATAATTAAAGTGTTTGGTAAAATTTGTAATAGTAAGGTCTTTCATTAAACTTTTTTTGGAATATTTGAGAAAATTGGTTAAACTAGCTGATGAATCTTACTTTTCAAGGATGATTTATGCATGAAAACAAGGAATTAACAGACACGAAACTAAAGGACACAAGGGATTTACGTGGTTCGATCTATTGTGATAGATCTATGTCCACAGAGCGAAGTGTGTATGGATTTTATTGAGAGTATGCGTGTAACTTGTACAAAGATTGTTCCTCTCCTTTCAATCTATTCTAAACCCCTATTTATAGGTATTTACATGTGGAATTCGACTAGGATTACAAGTCTTTTCCTATTAGGACTCTTTGGCTTGATCTTCTCCTTCATTGGATAAACACCGAACTTCTATATTTCTTGGAGCTTGAATTGTAGTCGATGTAGGAGTCGCCTTGGTATAGAAGTCTCTTTGAAGTGGGTAGAGGCCGAGCTGCGTTAGCCGAGCTTGACTGTCGGGGCCTAACTATATTGGGTCCGATGCTTGGGCCTAGCAGGTGGGCCATATCCTATCACATCCCCCCCCCCCAAAAAAAAGATGTAGAAGGGAGGGTGTGATTTGGGGCAGATAGGTGAAGAAGAAGTTGCGTAAAGTGCATTACCCCGTCAAAACTTGATTTTGACAAAGTCAAAGGTATAATGCCATGATGAAGAACAAGGAGAAAGCGAATATCGCCTCGTTAAGACAAAGTCGGTAAGAACTTTTGCAGTGCCCCTTCGGAAACTGGGTTTCGACGAAGTTAGAATGTTTGCCACCTCGTTAAGACGAGGTGGGAATAAGATTTGCAATGCCCCATCGGAAACTAGGTTTCGACTGAAGTTAGAATGCTTGCCACCTCGTTAAGACGAGGTGGGTATAAGATTTGCCTTGCCCCGTCGAAAACTGGGTTTCGACGAAGTCGGAATGCTTGCCACCTCGTTAAGACGAGGTGGGTATAAAATTTGCATTGCCCCTTCGGAAATTAGATTTCGACGAAGTCATAATGCTTGCCACCTCGTTAAGACGAGGTGGGTAAGTAAGGGAAACCGAGAACGGAACGACAGTTGGAGTCCCGAGTGAGTGGGACATGTGTCACGTTGCGGTAGTGGGAGTTGAAAAGGGTGGAAGTTTTTTGAATAAAACTTCCACTGTACGCCACTCTTCCTCACTTTACCCTAATTTCTAAAATTAAGAGTGAGAGAAACTTGCCGCCGCTCATCTGCATTATCGTCGTTTTTCCGTTCGATTTCGCACAGTTTCAACCGGACGTTCCTTTATTGGCCACCGTCAGTCGATATCGACAAGTAAGTTATTCGACTATGTCTGCTAATTCGTCTCCTAGTGCTAGTGAAGATAGGTCCTTAGGGTTTTCCGACTCGCCGCCGGCAACTTCCAATCGGGGGGGAAGACGGAAGTAGATATATATTCTGTGAAGTCTCCTTGTCCGGTTAAGCATAGGGTAGTTTTTCCACCGCCATTGAAGTCGAATGTTGGGAACCCTTCAATAGTTTTGATAATGTTGTTAGAAACCACACTTAGTCAATAGAAGTTAATTGGAACAGACTGATCCGTGTTTGAATCAGTCAAGCTCAACTAAAACAGGTTGCTATGTAAAGGTCAAGGTTGGAAGTGCAACCTTGTACCTAATCTACTCAAACCTGTCATATTGTTCCACTATGTAATCTGTCTATGTAACCTGTCCTAATCATACTTGAAGATCTCATTCGAAGGTTACAGAGACTGAAGATAGATAGAGGTATAGGAAGCACGACCTGCAAAGTCCAACCTGAGCTGTGACTGAGTAACCTGTCCTCAACTCAACGACTAATTATGTCAGTGTACGGCTCTGCTCATCCTGACACACACAACGGCTCTATTTCAAATACTTCTCTATAAATACCTCAAGACGTTCAAGAAAGAAAATACGGGAAACTCAAATTACAAGCTGAAACGCTGCAGAAATCTCAAGCCAAATATACTCACAATCAACACTCGAAATTACTAGAGCTTTCCCAAGTGTTGATCTTTGAAGATTTCTATTCTTTCTAGAATCTGTCTTACTAGAACACAATCCACACTCTCACTACCACCATTGCTGATATTCAGTGTAGTTGATAGAGTTGTATCTCAAACGGTGATAGCTCTTCACAACTTTCCAGTTTGATTATTAGTGCTAGCCGTTCAGGATTAGTAAGATTGTATGTAAGTTTGTATGTAAAGTTAGAAGAGTCACGACTCAAAATTCGTGCTAGATTCAGTCTAAAGAGAGACTTGAATTTGGACTGGAACCTCCACCAGTGTTAAAAAGGAGCGAAAGATCTCAGTTAAGGGATTACAGATTCGACGGGATCTGGCGTGGACGTAGGAGCTGTTTACTCCGAACCACGATAAAAACTCCTCGTGTCTCTCTTTCTGTTATCTTATTTACACAGTTTGCATGATTCACAACCTGCACGATTGTAACCTGTCTTGCATGTGCACTGTCTTTGAAACTGTCTCTGAAAACTGTGTTGAAAACTGTAAGCCAACCTTTCCACCAAACTTCCGCACGCAGGTTAGTTTTGCAAGCTCAGCAGTTCACTGTTTGAGCTGGAAAAACTAAACTGCTCTGATTAACTGAAGTGACGACTCAGTAAGATCAAATTGTTTTGAAAAGTCAAAACTGTTGGCTAATTGGTGTATCCCCCCCCCATACACCAATATCTATTTATCGGGACCTACATCGAAGGACATGGCGTTTAGCTTTTCGTCGGTCCTTAAGGGCCCATAAATTCTTAGTTTAGCCCAAAATTATTTATTTCCGATTATGTGGAATGGATGGTTCCTCGGGCTGAGGATAGGGCTTCAAAGCCCCCTCATGACTTTTTTACTATTTATGAGGACTGTTTGCACCACGGTCTTCGTCTTCCCTTACCTTTAGTATTTGCCGGACTTTTAAGAAAGTACGAGCTTCCTTTGGGTCAACTTTTTCCGAACTCTTTTTGTCAGTTGTGCGCTCTCGGTGTGATGGCCAAGCGACACGGGTACGACCTTAGTGTAGATATGATTCTTAGGTTTTTTCAGCTTAGGGCGTCCGGTGGTTGGTTTTATCTTTTACCTCGTCTCGGCTTTAAAGTTGAGACGAAGTCGAAGGTGACGAACTGGCAATCAAATTTTTCTTCTGCCGGTTCGGTGAAGTTCCTGAGTTTATATGGAAGGTGGGGAAGTTAGGGAAACAAAAGACAGAGTTGTGTTTTAGTAAGCTGGAAGAAAAACTCCATGGCCACATTGGGGAAGTGTTTTCCGAGACCGATCTGGCTCTTGCTGGGCTGAGCCCTTATGATCCCGCTTCGATGGAAGAGCCGGTGAAGGGTGAGGCTACACTTCTCTCTTTATTGTGTTTTTAATATGAATATTATTTGACTAGCTTTGTCTCTTTTACAGTGAAGCTAGTAAAAGATAGGAAAAGGCCTAGGTCCGAGGAACCCGCAGTATTGGAGAAGAGGGGTTCCGAGGCATCCTCGGAACGAACTGCAAGTGTACCGGGATCCTCTCCTCTGAGGTCGCCCTCTCCCGTATCCTTAGTTCGTCGGGTGAAGGTGCCGAAGCCGAACAAGAAAACTTCGGCAACTGGCGACAAGATTCTTACCATAGGCCAGTCCTCGGTTAGTGCAGCTGGCCCGGTAATTGAGTTGGAAGAGTAGTACCGAGCCTATCCTGAGGTAAGAACTTCATCCTTATATGTTTGGATCTATCGCACGCCGGTGCTGATCTTGTATGGCAGTTGACAGGATGCCGATCTGGTCACAGCAAGCTTTCAAAATTGGGTGGACGGGTTGGTGAAAAGCGCATCCACCCTTACCAGCTTTGTAAACGACGGGGTCTCGAAGTTCAACGAGACAAATCGGATCTGTCGTCAACTGGAAGAAGAGAAGGCCAGCTTAACTGGCGAGCTTGCTGCTGCTACGCGGGAGGCCAGGGAGGCCAAAAGGAAAGAAGATGCCGCTGTTGCCGAAGCTGAGGCGGCTCGGAAGGAGGTTGCCTCGCTGAAAGCAAAATTGGATGCGGCCGAGGTTGACTCTGTGGCTCGCCAAGGGCCAATTCTCCGAGCTTATACTGAGAGGCTCTTGCTATCCGAGTTCTTCTCGGGTTTGTGCGGCGACGTGGCGGAGTTGATGACAGCCCGAAGTGTCGCCGAGACCGTGGAGGCTGTCGCTGAGGACATTCCAGACCTCGATAAGGCGAAGTACGGGTACAAAGAGGTGTCCGAGGAAGAAGTGAACCGCGCCTTCGCGGAAATCGTCTTGAAGAATTTGAAGGCGGTTCCTCTACTTGAGAGCCTGGCGGCCTCTACTGACCTGCTTACTGCCGAGGTGATTCGAGACAGTTCGGTAGATCGCGATCCAGAAATGGATGCGATTGTTGACGATCTGAATGCCGCCCCGAAAGAAATTGAGACTGAGGCCGAGGCTGATGGCGATGCCGGGTTTGAGGTTGAAGTTCCAGAGAATGTATCTCAAAACGAGGAGGAGGTCAGTTGATCGCCTCCTCTCTTTTTTCTTTTCTTTTTTTCTTTTTTTTTTAGCATGTACTTCATCATCAATAGGATGACACATTTTGCTGAAGTAATGAAAACATTATTTCTTAATAGAAATTCGTTTCCCTTTTTGTAGTCTTCTTCTCCGAAACTTTTCGATGCTTCTCCATATATAGCACAAATCAATAACTTACTGCGAGCCCTTAAAGCCAAGAATGGCGAAGTTCTTCATTGGAAAGACCAAGTCGGCCATATTCAAAATGAGGCTGACGTGAAACTTAGTGCCGCTCAAATAAAAAATGACGAGCTTCGAGCTCGGCTTTTGGAGCTTGGAGATAAGTATGAGGTTGTGAAGGAAGAAGCCGATAAGATTGCCGAGGAGCATGCTGAGTACGAGACAATTATCCGCCGAAACGGCAGGAAAACCATTGCTGAAGTGGATGCAAAGGTAACAGAAGTCGTAGCCCGGTGCAAGGATTACCAGGAAAGATACGGGGTGGACTCCTGGCAGCTCCAAGATCAGATGGCCGAGCTGAAGCGAGTAGCTGGTATGTACGATGTGATTTTAGCTCGGCGCCTGAAGTTGGCTGCCCGATTGGGAAAGACGCTTGTCCTTCAAGTTCGTCCACTACCACCGGTCCCTCGAGGTCGTCGACTCCCGCGGGTCGATCGGATATGAGATTCATGCGCCATTCTAAGGAGTTTTATGAACAAGAACGACAATCGTTGGCTCGACAAGGTCGAGGTCGGAATCTTCAATCGGGTAGGGATAGGAGTCGAGGACGAGGTCGAGGCACCTTCAATATAGATGAAGTTTTAAAGTTTAACCCCGATGGTGATTTTCCCACAAGATGGCTTAGTTTTAGCAAACCTAAGCCTTCGAGTTCGTCTTGATTACCATGTAATTGTACTTTTTCATTTTTGAAATAAAATGGAATTTTGTATGCTTGTATAAGCCTTTTAAAGGCCATACTTAGAACTACTTCGCCATGAGGCGAGATTAAGGCTTTAGTTGGTTCACCTCGTCATAAGACAAAGTTTGGCCTGGGTTGGCTCACTTCGTAATGAGACGAAGTTTGGCCTGGGTTGGCTCACTTCGTAAAGAGACGAAGTTTGGCCTGGGTTGGCTCACTTCGTCATAAGACAAAGTTTGGCCTTAGTTGGCTCACTTCGTCATAAGACGAAGTTTGGCCTTAGTTGGCTCACTTCGTCATAAGACGAAGTTTGGCCTTAGTTGGCTCACTTCATCATAAGACGAAGTTTGTCCTTGTACGACCTATCCTCGTCGAAAAGCGAGGTTAAGGTTTTATAGTTCCTTATTTGTCGAATTTATCGATAGGGGTGGTCCCCATATGCGCGTTTAAGTGTTACTCCATAGTTGGAGTTTAGTTTTATCCTTAAAAGGATATTAAATTACCCTCATCAGAGTTTTTAAGAATAAAGGAGTGAGATAATATGCATGAGTGGAAAAAAGATATGCAGGATGAAATATGCAAGACCAAAGTTAAGGAAAAAAATAATTTTATTGAAAAAAAGAAAACCAAATGAAAAATAAAAATAAAACAACAAGACGACCTGACCCATGACCTATATGAGCTAAACAACTCTAAACTCAATTCTTTCCACCTATGCGAAGTATCTCTTTAAATGGGAAATATGCCATGTTCGGGGTATTGGCTCACCAGATAAATGGGCAAGCTTGTATGATCCTTTGCCGAGGACTTCTTCAACTCGGTAAGCTCCTTCCCATGTGGCTTCCAACTTGCCGAGCCTTTCTGCTTTACTGACCTCGTTATTCCGAAGTACGAGGTCGCCTACTTGGAACTGTTGATACTTCACTCTTTGGTTATAATACCGAGCTACTTGCTGTTTGTACTTAGCCTTCCTTATGTATGCTAGCTCTCGCTTCTCTTCCAGCAGATCTAGATCGGTTCGAAGCTCTTCGTCGTTGGCTTCGGCTGAGAAGTTAAGCGTGCGATGGCTCGGCAAGCCGATCTCTACCGGAATCACTGCCTCGGTTCCATACACCAAACTATAAGGTGTTTTTCCGTTCGAGGTCCTGGGAGTTGTTCGGTATGACCATAGGACTTGGGGTAAATTTGCTGCCCAAAGTTTTGAGCCCCTTGACGATTGTTCGGTTCGTAACTTCGGTCTGGTCATTCGCTTGAGGGTGAGCAACCGAAGTGAACTTTTGTTGAATATGAAGCCCTTCACACCATTCTCTGAATGCTCGGTCCGTGAATTGCGTTCCGTTGTCCGAGACAAGGATGTGAGGTACGCCAAAGCGACAAACTACATTCTTCCAGACGAAGTTTAGGGCATTCTTGCTTGTGATCTTTGCCAAGGGCTCAGCCTCGACCCACTTAGTAAAGTAGTCGATGGCTACGATGAGGAACTGGAGCTGTCCAGGAGCTTTGTCGAATGGTCCGACGATGTCTACCCCCCATTGCACGAATGGCCAGGGGCTTTGCATGCTCACGAGGTCTGTCTGTGGTAACCTCGGCACCGTGGCATGGATTTGGCACTTTTGGCATTTTCTGACAATGTCGATTGCATCTTGGAACATTGTAGGCCAGTAGTATCCCCACCTCATAACCTTTTTTGCTAGTGCTCGAGCTCCAATGTGACTCCCACATGCTCCTTCATGCACTTCTCTCAGTGCATAATTTGCTTCATTCGGCCTGACGCATCTTAAGAGGGGTTGGAGATATGACCTTCGATACAGCACTCCTTGGTCCAAGGGTGTACTTCGGGACTTTGCTTAGGATTTTCCTAGCTTCGAGCTTGTCCTGGGGCAATTTTCCCTTCTCTAAGTAAGCTCGGTAGGGAGACGTCCAGTTCGGTTCGTCCTCCTGTACGAGGTTTAGTTCGGCTTCTTCAATGCTTCGAAGCTTGACTTCTTCTACAGGCGAGTTTGTTGAGGATGAAGTCAGTTTGCTTAAGGCATCAGCTCGATTATTTTCCCCTCTAGGAATCCGCCGCAACTCGAAGTATTCGAAGCCTTCTTGCAAACTTTTTGCCTTTTGCAGATATTTCTTCATTCTTTCTCCCTTTGCCTCGTATCTGCCTAACATGTGGCTCACTATGACTTGGGAGTCACTATGAACTTGAACGGCTTGGATATGCAAAGAATGAGCTAGGCGGAGTCCAGCAATTAACGCTTCGTATTCGACTTCATTATTCATCGTTGGGAATTTAAACCGAAGTGCATAGGATGTCTCCATTCCATCCGGACCAAGTATCATCACTCCTGCCCCACTGCCTGTGCGACCTGAAACACCATCTACATAGACTTTCCAGCAGTCTTTTGGAGGTTCCTTTGGTTGTTCGGCTTCGGCTTTGTTTGGGGGGAGTTCGTCCTGTTTTGGTGCTTCTGAGAACTTTGCCTCTACTAGGAAATCTGCTAGGGCTTGTCCCTTTATAGCTTGCCGTGGATAGAAATTTATGTCATGCTCGCTAAGTTCGACCGCCCACTTAGCGATTCTACCTGATGCTTCAGGTTTGGTCAGTACTTGGCGAAGTGGGAGGTCGGTTAGAACTTGTATGGTGTGTGCATGGAAATACGGTCTCAACCTCCTAGCAGCATTTACTAGTGCAAGGGCGACTTTTTCCAATGGCTGGTACCTCGTTTCAGGCCCTTTCAGAGCTCGGCTAATGAAATAAACAGGAAGCTGCCGACGTCCTTCATCCCGAACTAATACATCACTTATAGCTTCATCCGAGGCTACAAGATATAGGGAGAGGACTTCTCCATCTTTCGGGACCGACAAAGTCGGGAGCTTGGCTAGGTACTTCTTCAGCTCTTCGAACGCCGATTTGTGCTCGTCCTTCCATTCAAAGTCAGATGCCTTCTTGAGAATTTTGAAGAATGGGAGCTGCTTTTCGGCGGCTTTAGATAAGAAACGACTTAGTGCTGCCAAACAACCCATGAGTTGATGGACATCGTGAATGGTTTTTAGGACCTTCATTTCTTGAACAGCTCGGACTTTTGAGGGGTTGGCCTTCAAACCTTCTTGCGACGCCCAACACCCCAAGAATTTTCCTGATCGGACCATAAAGGTACATTTCTCGGGGTTGAGCTTCAGATTCACTTTCCGAAGTAGGCCAAAAACGATCTTGAGGTCGTCGACGCAGGTCGCTGGTTCTCTGCTTTTGACGACGATGTCATCGACGTAGACTTCAATAATCTTCCCAATGTGATGTTCAAATATCTTGTCGACCATCCTTTGATAAGTCGCTCCCGCGTTTTTAAGCCCAAATGGCATTTTCTTGTAGGCAAAGACGCCGAAGTCTGTGATGAAAGCTGTCTTCGGCGCATCCTCATCACTCATTAAGACTTGATGATACCCTTTGTATAGATCTAGAAAGCTGAAAACCTTGTGACCGACCAGGGCTTCTACTTTCTTGTCAATGTTGGGCAAGGGGTAACAGTCCTTAGGGCAGTGTTTGTTGAGGTCGGTATAGTCAATGCACATACGCCACCCTCCTTGTTGTTTTTTGACCATGACCGGGTTAGCTATCCACGTCGGATATTTGACCTCGAACAAAATGTCGGCTTTCCAAAGCTGTTGCACCTCGTCATAAATGACTTGACTTCGTTCTGCAGCGAAGACTCGTTGTTTCTGCTTGACTGGCTTTACTCCGGGGTCAATATTCAGCCGATGAGTGATGATGCTAGGTGCTACTCCGGTCATATCGAGGGGTGTCCAGGCAAAGACATCTCTGTAATCCCGAAGAAGTTGGACGATCTGCCTGTGGAGTTCGGCTCCTCCCGTGAAGCCTACTTTGACGACCTTGAATGGGTCATCTTCGTAGAGTACTATGTTTTTCACCGGCTCGTCTGAGGCAGATTCTTGTTTCTGTTCCAACTCTTCGGGCAACTGTAATTACTATGCTTGGGAGTGCTGAGGTGCCCCGGCACCTCGTAATGCGATCTGCATGCACTCCTTTGCTCACTTTTGATCACCTCGAACTACGATCACCCCATTTTTTGAAGGGATTTTGATCGTTAAGTGATATGGCGAACAGATCGCCTTAACCGCCACCAGCCAATCCCTTCCGAGTATAACATTATATGGAGAATCCGCTTTAACGACGAAGAAGTTGATGACCTTAGTGGTTGATAACGGATGAATCCCCACTGTAACGGGCAGTTGTACAACCCCCTCCGTTTGCGTCTCCTGTTGGACAAAACTCTTTAAAGGGACTGGTGCTGGTGCGAGCTGCGCCTTCTCCACTCCTAGCTGATCGAAGCAATTCTTGAAAAGGATACTGACTGAGGCTCCAGTATCAATGAAAACCCGTCGTACGAGTTTATTAGCCACTCCTGCTTCAATCAAAATCGCATCCTGGTGGGGCATGATAGGTGGCACTGGGTCTTGGTCCGAGAAAGTAATTGCCTCGTCCCTTTTGGACCTTTTTTGAGAAGGTTCTTCATGTTGCGGGCTTCGGGCTTCGGCCTTCAATGACGACTTCGTAGCTCCCTGTGGGAGCCCGGTAATAGCCTGTACGACTCCATCATACTGAGGCTGATCCTCATCTTCGTCGTCTTCTCGCTTCGGCCTCTTGTCGGCCTTAGGGCCGCACTTGTTTCCTCCTCTGTTCTGCTTTCTTTTTCTATTTCCCTGAGGTCGGGCTTCATTTTGGCTGCAACTTTGGTACCTTTTAAGCGTACCGTCGCTCACCAAATTCTCAATATTTTCAGCTAAGTTCCAGCAATCTTCTGTATCATGGCCATAATCCTCATGGAATCGACAATACTTATCCCTGGATCGACGTTTCGACCCTGATCTTGACATTGGCTGAGGCTTCTCGAACAGATTGGTATGGAGCTCGTAAATTTCCGTCCTCGGTTTTGTCAGTGGAGTGAATTGGCCCTTTTCTTGGTTCTGCCGAGGTCTAAGTCTAGATTCAATTGGGCCACGTTGAAGTCTGTCGAGGGCACTTCGCCGACCTTGACCTCGGTCACTGCGATCTTCTTTCTTCCGATCTGACGGTTCGGCCCTATCAGTTTCGCACTTGCGCCTGTTGGCTTCGTCAGCTTTAGCGAACTGATCAGCTATGCTCCATAGTTGCCTCGCAGGACGGGGCTCGTTTCTTACGAGCTCCCTAAATAGGGCGCCAGACTGGATAACATTTTGGAAAGCGGAGATAAGGACCTCGTCCGTCAGACGATCGACCTTTAGACTTTCTTCATTGAATCTAGTCATGAAGTCGCTAATAGACTCGCCTCGTCTTTGTTTGATTGTGAGAAGATGTGCTTGTGGTAGTTTTTGCTTCGGCTTTCTGGAAAAACCTCATCTCGAAAGCCTCCATCAGCTCGTCATAGGACCCGATACTACGAGATGGTAGGCTATCGAACCACATTCGTGCGTTGTCTACCAATAATTCAGGGAAGACTTTGCACATGTAAATATCATCGCCGAGTCCCTGGTTGACCATATTGTACTGGAATTGAAATAAGAAATTCCTTGGATCACACGACCCATTGTAAGGCTTCACCGGTGGAACTTTATATGAAGTAGGGAGAGGCGTGTAGAGGATTCGGTTGGTGAAGGGCGTAGAGATTCTCCCATATACGCCAAACCTTCCACCGTAATAATTGGCCTCGTCTCTATGAGGCGAGAGTACGTCGCGCCGAGGTGAGTCAGTCTGGCGATGAGGTGAGTCTACACGGCGACGAGATGAGTCACGATCCTGGTTCCTTTGGCGATCATCAGCAAATCGCCTGGGAGGGAATCTGGCGTCTCGTGCGCCTAGGATTCTGATACTTGGAGACTTTTCCCGGTGTTTCGACCCAGACGTCACCTCGCGCTCTCGATGATCGCCATGTGGAGGTTGGCCTCCTTCACCATTGCGATCTCTTTGCTGCTTAGCAAAATCTAGGAAATCCTGCCGATTCTTTGCTAGATACGCTTTTACTGCATCATCAAATTCTTGTTGGAAGTTGGAAAGGTCATCCTCTTTGCTGCTGTCACGACCTTCCTTTTCACGGCCGAACTTATCCACCGGGATATGAGCGACATGACCCTCTAGGGTTTTGTCTTTCACAGGCTCTTTCCCCGGTCGTCTGTCCCCTGGTGGATTCGGTGGATTCTGCATCTGGCTTGTTTCAGCCGCTGGAATGTCTTGACTGTTGTGCTGAATCTCCTTTTCTTTGTTAGCAGCGACAGTCGATCGTGTCTGTCTTGTCATCGTGACTTGTTTACCTTGAAAACCTTTGATCGGAATTCACAAATTCAAGAGGTTCCCACAGACGGCGCCAATGATGAATCTTGCTTTTCAAGGATGATTTATGCATGAAAACAAGAAATTAATAGACACGAAACTAAAGGACACAAGGGATTTACGTGGTTCGATCTATTGTGATAGATCTACGTCCACGGAGCGAAAGTGTGTATGGATTTTATTGAGAGTATGCGTGTAACTTGTACAAAGATTGTTCATCTCATTTCAATCTATTCTAAACCCCTATTTATAGGTATTTACATGTGGAATTCGACTAGGATTACAAGTCTTTTTCTATAAGGACTCTTTGGCTTGATCTCCTCCTTCATTGGATAAACACCGAACTTCTATATCTCTTGGAGCTTGAATTGTAGTCGATGTAGGAGTCGCCTTGGTATAGAAGTCTCTTTGAAGTGGGTTAGAGGCCGAGCTGCGTTGGCCGAGCTTGACTGTCGGGGCCCAACTATATTGGATCCGATGCTTGGGCCTAGCAGGTGGGCCATATCCTATCACTAGCCACTTTGATAAAAGAAAAATAAAATTCAGCCATTTTTTCTAAAAGATAAAAAAATAATAAAAAAAAAAACCACTTTTTGAATAAATATACTTTTTTACTAGGGATGGTAATGGATCCAGGACCCGGTCCAGATCCGGTGGTCTAGATCCGATTTTACAGATCTGGGTCTTTTAAAATTTAGACCCGATGGATCTGGACCGGATCCGGATCTAATATCTAATTTCCGGATCTAGATTTAGATATGAAATTTTAGAACTGGATCTGATCCAGATCAGGTCCATGGATCCGTTCAACATATATATATATATATATATATATATATATATATATATATTGTATTACATATTTTTATATATATTTTGTTATTATTTTAATTTGAATTTTTATCGATATACTCGGGAGATATTTTAATTTGGGATTGTTATCTATGTACATAGGATTTTTACAACTCGTTAGATTTATTATTAAAACTTATTATGATTATTATTGCACTATAGTTTTTTTTAATTATTAAAAAATTCATTTTAGGATAAAAGATTATGGATCCGGGTCCAGATCCGTAGATCCATGGATCCGATAGATCTGGATCTGGATCTCAATTTTTTGGACCCGACAGATCTAGACTGGATCTGGACCAATTTTTTTTTTACGGATCTGGATCTGGAGCAAGCCGGATCCGGTCCAGATCCGGCCCATTGCCATCCCTATTTTTTACCCTTAATAAAAATAATTAAAAAAAAAAACTATTCTTTCTCTATCCAACCCAACTCTCGTAGCCAACTGATCTCTCTCTCCTATTTGTTCTGTGTAAATCATCGACCTATTATATTTTTCTATATAAAATTGACGCATCCCTCAATATATCGTCCCTAGTCGCCACCACAGTACCCTACTCCTTTTCATCGCTTCCCCATTCTCCAAAAACCTAAGTGCTCGTTTGGTTCAAGTTGGGTAACGGAAAGGGAATGAAATCAAGTCAAGTAAGGGAATGATAATAATAATAGTTACTTTTATTGAGTGTTTGATTCAATAGTAGAAAGAGAGTTACTTGTGAGTGGAGTTCCCTTTCTCCTTGTTTCCCCTTCTTCTTGAGGGGTAACAATGTAATGGATTGAGTTACCCCCAAATAAAGGAAATAGATAACATATTACTCAACAAACAAAATGTAATGGAATCAATTATTTGATTCTCTTTCCATACTAAAAAAAACTTGAACCAACATGGGCTTAGTGTGGTCTCATTAGGCTCTACTTTAATTTCCTTTTCAAAAAAATAATTAATTACATTTCGGTCGTGTAATCTTCTTCTTTTGGAGACATGTTATTTATATTTCTGCTATTTTATTCGGCAAACTTGTGAATGTGTTGAACTCGATGTAATTTACAAAGTTAAGCTTGTGCCCAAAATTTTTATGTTTATATATATATATATATATTTGCATAGTAAAATATACTTTAGCCCAGCCCAAGCATTAAAGAAAATAGAAAGACCAATTTAGAACTAGCAAAAAAAGGCCCAAAAACTGTTACATTAATTTATTTTGCTTATATTTCGGTGGTCTTCAGAGTTCAGCCTCGTCATCCGTAGTCAACATTTGTCTCCTAGTTCTTCTCAATTTCTCACAGAATCATATCCTTGGGGGGCAAACCGCCAAAAAGTATAATTTGATATATATAATCTATTTATTTGTGAAAAGTTTGATTATTTTATTCTCCCACTTGATGGATTTAAAATTATGTTTGATAGGGTATGGCCCAGCACCTAGGCCGAAAGCATCAGACCCAATATAATTGGGCCTCGATAGTTAAGCTCGGCCTAGGCAGCTCGGCCTAATTGAAGATAAGAGACTTTATTACCAAGGCAACCAAGACTCCTACATCGACTACAACTCAAGCTCCAAGAGAGATATGAAGCTCGGTGTTTATCCATAAATGAGGAGATCAAGCCAAAGAGTCCAAGCCAAAGAGTCCAAATGGGAATAGACTTTGTATTAAGGTCGAATTCCATGTAATTACCTATAAATATGGGCTTAGAATATATTGAGAGGGGAGAACAATCTTGTAACCAATACTCATACTAGCAATAAAGATCCATACTCTCTTTTGCTCCGTGGACGTAGATCTATTCCGGTAGATCGAACCACGTAAACCCTTCGTGTCCTTTTATTTTCGTGTTCATTAATTCCTCGTCTACGTGCATTAATCACTCTTGGAAAACAAGATCGATCACTGGCGCCGTCTATGGGAAAGAGAATTTGTGAATTCCGATCAAAGTTTTTTAGGTAAACGATAGCCATGACGAGACCAACACGATCGAGTGTTGTCGCTGTCGCTGCCGCCAACAAGGAAAAGGAGAATCAGCAAACCGGACAAGAAATTCCGGTAGCCGAAACAAGCCAAGTGCAAGATCAGAATCTGGCGGCGAACAAACGATCCGGGAAGGAACATGTGAGAGCAAACCCCAGAGGGCACGTCCAGCATGTTCCGTTGGACAAGTTTGACAACCCGATCCACCATGACAATGAAGGTCGTGACAGCAGCAAGGAAGATGACCGTGCCAACTCCCAGCAAGAATTTAACGACGCTGTGAAAGCATATCTGGCGAACAATCAGCAAGATTTCCTAAAGTTCGTCGAGCAGCAGAAAGCTCTTAGCTGAGGAGGAGAGCACGAAGCTGCGTCTAGATCGGGGCACTGGCAAAAGTCCCCAAGCGTCAGGATCCTGGACGCACGGGACGCCAGAATTCCTCCTAGGTGATTTGCTGATGATCGCCAAGGGAACTATAATCGCGTCTCACCTCGGCGCGACGCAATCTCACCTCGGCGCTACGCTGACTCACCTCGCCGCTATGCTGATTCACCTCAGCGCGATGAGGACAATTACCGAGGCAGGAGATTCGACGTTTATAGGAGGATCTCTACTCCTTTCACTAACCGGATACTTTACACACCACTCCCTTCTTCGTACAAGGTGCCACCAGTGAAGCCGTACAACGGATTGTGTGACCCGCATAATTTCCTTTCCCAATTTCAATATAACATGCTCAATCAAGGGCTCAGTGACGATATCTACATGTGCAAAGTGTTCCCGGAGTTGTTGGTTGATAATGCTCGCATGTGGTTCGATAGCCTACCACCTCGGAGTATCAACTCCTATGACGAGCTGATGCATGCCTTCGAGCGGAGATTTTTCCAAAAGGCCGAGCCCAAAACCACTGCGGCACACCTCACCATAAGGCAGAAGCGAGGCGAGTCTATCAACGACTTTATGACCCGATTCAATGAAGAAAGTCTAAAAGTCAATCGTTTAACTGACGAGGTCCTCATCTCAGCCTTCCGGAATGCCATCTAGTCGGGCGCCCTATATAAGGAGCTCATAAGGAACGAGCCTCGTACAGCGAGGCAATTGTGGAATATCGCCAATCAGTTCGCAAAAGCTGACGAAGCCGACAGGCGCAAACGCAAAGCTAATAAGGCCAAACCGTCAGACCGGAAGAAGGAAGATATTAATGACTGAGGTCAAGGCCGCCGAAGTGCCTTCAACAGACTCCAGTGGGCACCAGTTGAATCCCGACTTGGACCTCGGTAGAACCAGGAAAAGAGCCAGTTCACACTGTTGACGAGGCCGAGGACAGAAATCTATGAGCTGCACACTAACATGTTCGAGAAGCCTCAGCCCATGTCACGACGAGGGTCGAAACGCCGATCCACGAATAAGTATTGCCGCTTTCATGAGGATTACGGCCATGACACGGAGGACTGCAAGAACCTGGCTGAAGATATCGAGCACTTGGTGCGCGATGGTACCCTTAAAAAGTATCAAAGTCGCGGCCAATACGAAGCCCGACCTCAGGGCAAGGGAAAGTGTAAGAACAGATGGGGGAATAACTGTGGCCCCCATGTGGATAAGAAGCCGAAGCGTGAGGATGAAGACGAAGACGAGGACCAACCTCAGTTCGACAGAATCATCACAGCTATCACCGGGCTCCCTCAAGAAGCCACGAAGTCTTCACTTAAAGCTGAGGCCCGAAGTCCCCACACTGACGAACCTTCACAAAAAAGGTTCAAAAAGGACGAGGCCATTACATTCTCTGAGAAAGATCTGGTGCCGTCGATCATACCTCACCAAGATGCCATTGTGATCGAAGCTGTGGTGCTAATAAACTCGTTTAATGAGTATTCATCGACAGTGGAGCCTCGGTGAGCATGCTCTTCAAGGATAGTTTCGAGAAGCTACGGGTCGAAGAGGCATGCCTTGCGCCGGTGCCGATCCCTCTAAAAAGCTTTGTCCAGCAAGAGATGCATACAGAGGGAATCATTCAACTCCCCGTTACAGTGGGGAAACATCCATTGTCCTCCACCAAAATGATAAACTTCTTCGGTCAGCTCTCCCTACAACATCATTCTAGGAAGAAATTGGTTGGTGGCGGCGAAAGCAATCTGCTCGGCATACCACCTGACGATCAAAATCCCGTCGAGGGGCAGGGTGATCGTAATTCGGGGGGATCAGAAGCAAGCTAAAGAATGCATGCAGGTCGCCCTACGAGGTGTTGGAACACCTCAGCATCCGCAAGCATAGCAACCATAGAAACCCGAGGAGTTGGAGCTAGAGAAGACATCTGTATTTGACGAGCCAGTAGAAGACGTCACACTGTTCGAAGATGACCCGTATAAGGTCGTTAAAGTAGGTTTTGCTGGCGAAGCCAAACTCCGAAAGCAGATCGTCCAGCTTTTTTGGGAATATAGAGATGTCTTTGCTTGGTCACCACTGGACATGACCGGGGTGGCACCAAGTATCATCACACACCGGCTGAACATTGACCCAGGAGTAAAACCAGTTCGGCAAAAGCAGCGAGTGTTCGCAGTAGAGAGGAACCAAGTCATCTATGACGAGGTGCATCAACTCTTGAAGGCGCAGATACTCTTCGAGGTCAAATATCCGACGTGGATAGCAAATCCGGTGATGGTCAAAAAGCAAGGAGGAGGGTGGCGGATGTGTATCGACTACACCGATCTCAACAAACACTGCCCCAAGGACTGCTATCCCCTCCTCAACATTGACAAGAAAGTCAAAGCCCTTGTTGGCCATAAAGTATTCAGCTTCCTAGATCTGTACAAAGAGTACCACCAAGTCCTCATGAGTGATGAGGACGCGCCAAAAACAGCTTTCATTACGGACTTCGGCGTTTATGCGTACAAGAAGATGCATTTCGGACTCAAGAATGCTGGAGCGACCTATCAAAGAATGGTCGACAAAATATTCGAGCCTCACATCGGCAAGAACATAGAGGTGTATGTGGATGACATCATCGTCAAAAGTAAAGAGCCGACTACTTGTGTTGACGACCTTAAGGTCATCTTCGACCTCCTTCGCAAGGTAAACCTTAAGCTAAACCCCGAGAAGTATACCTTCATGGTCTGATCAGGAAAATTTCTAGGGTGCTGGGTTTTTCAAGAGGGGTTGAAAGACAATCCATCTAAAGTCCGAGCCATTCAAGAGATGAAGGTGCCAAAAACCATTCATGATGTGCACAAATTGACGGGCTGCTTGGCCGCGCTAAGTTGTTTCTTGTCTAAAGCCACCGAAAAGCAGCTCCCTTTCTTCAAGATTTTAAAAAAGACACCGAATTTCGAGTGGAAAGACGAACATAGGTCGGCATTTGAGGAGCTCAAGAAGTTCCTGGCTAATCTCCCGACTTTATCCGTTCCAAAGGAGAGAGAGGTCCTTTTCCTATACCTCACAGCTTCAGACGAGGCCATAAGCGCGGTGCTAGTTCGGGAGGAAGGACGTCGTCAACTGCCTGTCTACTTCATCAGCCGAGCACTGAAAGGGCCGGAGATGAGGTACCAACCACTTGAGAAAATTGCACTCGCATTGGTAAATGCTGCAAGGAGATTGCGACCTTACTTTCATGCACACCCCATACAATTCTTGACCGACCTGTCGACAAGTGTTAACCAAACCAGAAGCGTCGGGAAGGATTGTAAAGTGGGCAGTCGAGCTCGGCGAGCACACCATCTCTTTTTGCCCACGTCAAGCCATCAAAGGTCAAGCCTTAGCGGATTTTCTAATGGAGGCAAAATTTACAGAAGTGCCAAAGCCGACCGAATCCTGCCCAAGCAAAACTGATGCCGAAGCTCTGACCGAACCACCAAAAGATTGCTGGAAAGTCTACGTGGACGGGGCTTCGGGACATTCGGGAAGTGGAGCAGGTGCCATACTCCTCAGCCCAGAAGGACAAGAGACCACTTATGCACTTCGGTTCGACTTCCCAATAACAAATAACGAGGTGGAGTACGAAGCTCTAATCGCCGGACTTCGTCTAGCTCAGGCCCTCCAGATATGAGCTCTTCAAGTCTATAACGACTCTCAAGTCATAGTGAGCCATATGCTAGGAAAGTACGAGGCTAAAGGCGAAAGGATGAAAAAGTACCTCCACAAAGCCAAGAGTTTGCAACAAGGCTTCTCATATTTCGAGTTGGTTTGAATTCCAAGAGGGGAAAACAACTGAGCCGATGCTTTAAGCAAACAAGCATCATCATCTACAATCTCTCCCGTAGAAGAACTCAAGTGCCGAGGTATAGACGAAGCCAAGGTCAACCTAGTAATTGAGGACGAGCCGAACTGGATGACCCCCTTTCGAGCATATTTGAAGAAGGGCGAACTACCCAGTGATAAGCTCGAAGCTAGGAAGATCTTAAGCAAGTCTCCGAAGTACACTCTAGAGCAAGGAGTGTTGTACCGAAGATCGTATCTTCAGCCTCTCCTAAGATGCGTTGGGCCGAACCAAGCGGACTACGCATTGCGAGAAGTGCATGAAGGATCATGCGGAAGTCACATAAGAGCTCGAGCATTGTCAAAGAAAGTAATGAGATGGGGATACTACTGGCCCACAATGTTCCAAGATGCAGTCAACCTCGTGAAGAAGTGCCTGAAATGCCAAATTCATGGAACAATGCCCAGGCTACCCCAGACCGACCTCACAAGCATGCAAAGCCCCTGGCCGTTCATGCAATGGGGGATATACATCGTCGGCCCATTAGACAAAGCTCCCGGACAGCTCCAGTTCCTCATCGTAGCCATCGACTATTTCACTAAGTGGGTCGAAGCTGAACCCTTGGCAAAGATCACGAGCAAGAATGCCCTCAACTTCGTCTAGAAGAACGTGGTTTACCGTTTCGGTGTACCTCACATCTTAGTCTCGGATAATGGGACGCAGTTCACAGACAGGACATTTAGGGAATGGTGTGAAGGGCTTCATGTTCAGCAGAAGTTCACTTCGGTAGCTCATCTTCAAGCAAATGGCCAAACCGAAGTCACCAACCGGACGATCGTCAAGGGAACAAAACTCGCCTAGATAAAAACCAAAGGAGATTGGGCAGCGAACTTACTCCAAGTCATATGGTCATACCGAACAACTCCCCAGACCTCGAACTGTGAAACACCTTATAGTTTGGTGTACGGAACCGAAGCAGTGATCCCGGTAGAGATCGGTCTGCCGAGCCCCCGCACTATCAACTTTTTAGCCGAAGATAATGAAGAAGGTCTCCGAACCAATCCTAATTTGTTAGAAGAGAAGCGAGAGCTCGCCTACATAAGGGAAGCCAAGTACAAGCAGCAAGTAGCTCGGTACTACAACTAGAGAGTCAAGTACCAACAATTCCAAGTAGGAGACCTCGTCCTTCGAAATAACGAAGTTAGCAAGGCTGCAAAGCTCGGCAAGCTAGAAGCCACATGGGAAGGACCATACCGAGTTGAAGAAGTCCTCGGCAAAGGGTCGTACAAGCTCGCCCACTTATCCTGTGAGCCAATACCCCGTACATGACACATTACTCATTTGAAGAGATACTTTGCATAAGTGGTTGAGAGTAATGTTTAAGTCCATATAGTTTGTCTAGGTTGCAAGTCAGGTCGTTTTATGATTTTTGTTCTCTTTTGAACTTCAGTTTTTCTATTAATAAATTCTTTATTGTTCCTTTAATTTGTTTGGTCTTGCATATTTCATTTTGCATTTGTGAATATTACTACTCCAATTATGCACATTATCTCGTCCTTTTCATTTAAAACCCTGATGAGGGTAACTTAATATCCTTTAAAGGATAAATAAACTCCATAACCAGAGTAGTATCCAAACGCGCATAGGGGACCACCCGTATCGATAAATTCGACAAAAGTTTCGTTAAAAATAAGGACGAGCTACCTTTGTTTAAAACGAGGAGGCACTACCTTCGTTAAAAGCAAGGATACCTTTGTTTAAAACGAAGATAAGCTTAACTTCATCTTACGACGAAGAGAGCTATCTAAAGCCAAACTTTATCTTATGACGAAGAGAGCTATCTAAAGCCAAACATCATCTTATGACGAAGTGAGCTATCTAAAGCCAAATTTTATCTTATGACGAAGAGAGCTATTTAAAGCCTAAGTTCATCTTATGACGAAGTGAGCTATCTAAAGCCAAACTTCGTCTTATGACGAAGAGAGCTATCTAAAGCCAAACTTCATCTAATGACGAAGTGAGCTATCTAAAGCCAAACTTCGTCTTACGACGAAGAGAGCTATCTAAGGCCAAAACCTCGTCTTATGACGAGGTCAAGCTATCTAAAGCCAAAACCTCGTCTTATGACGAGGTCGAGCTATTTAAAGCCAATCCTCGTCTTATGACGAGGACAAGCTCCCTAAAGCTTACCTTCGTTTAAAATAAGGAAAACTACCTTAGTTAAAAATGAGGACGAAAAGCTTGAATACAAGTACATAAAATTCCATTTTATATCATAAAAAGGAAAATTACAATTACATCAAGAGGACGAGGAGCCATGATGCTGACTAAAGCTAAGCCAATCCCTGGCAAAATCTCTATTTAAGAGGTCGTCTATACTAATCCTACCTCTACCTCTACCTCTACCTCTACCTCAGCCACCTTGAGTCTGACCTCGGGTAACTTGAGCCCCTCTACACTAATCTATGAATTTACTGAACAAGAAGGCCTGCAAACAAAATTCTGCTGATCAAGAGGAAAAACACTCTCCATCTGTTTGTTAAAATGTCTGAACGAAAATTGACCTATTTTACATTTTCTTTGGGTGATTTCTTACTTGCTTATCAATTAGGGGTGAAAAAGGATCGGATATTTCCCGACCGATCCGGAACCTATTTGGTCGGTATCGAATTCGGTACAAAAAATTAGTATCCGGTCGGATACGGATCGGATACAGATAGTTGAGTTCGGATACCGAATCGGATTCGGATTACATAGTATCTGACCGTATCCGAATTTTACCATATTTTATCGGATATTATCTGGATAATAAATCCGGATATCCGGATATTTTAATATATTTTATTTTATATAATATATATATATAAAATATAATTAGTATTTAATATTTATGTTAAAGAAAAGTGAATATTAACTATTAAGAAAAGGAAAAACTTATTCAATATTTCAATTTCACGGGATTCAGCCGCCGCGCCTCACCTTCCTCCTCCTTCTTCTTCTTCTTCTTCTTCTTCTTCTGTATTTCGCATTTTCTTCCCTTCTTCCGCTGGCCGCCGCAAATGGAAGACCTACCATCGCCGATCGACCTTGCCGTCGAAGAGGTGCCCGACGCCGCCAACTCACAGCCTCCGAATCTTTTTCCCAAACCCAGCACAAGCATTCAGAAATTATGTTAGCAATAATTTTGGGTATTTTAAATTAGTTGGAATCTGTACGATTTTGCTTCGATTTGTTCGACATTCTTCTGGCTGTTAATTTGAGGAATTTGTTTGAATTAAACCAAAACTTGATTTGGGGGAAGTTTTATTTTAGTTTTTTCTTCTCTATCCATGCTCAACACCTTCACTCCACTCGCATTTTGCATTTCTTTCTTCTACTTTTTGTGCCTCTGTGTGTGTGTTTTCTTTCTTTCTCTGTCATTTTCTTTAGGTTTTACTCTATTCTCTTTATTCAATGCAAAGCTTCAATCTTCAACGCGTTCTTCAGTTTTATCAGCACTTTCTGGAGAGAGAGAGAAAGAGAGAGAGAGAGCTGATATCTTGAAATTTCTTTTCAGCTACAAATCAAACAAGCCCATAATTAGAGGTTGGAAAAGAAACGGAAAAGTGGTTTTCTGTGTTTGTTTTTGTTTCTTCAATCAATGTGTTAGTTATGTTGAATTGAATAGTTGTGGTGAATTATTAACATATAGTAGTGAGATTTTATGTATTGGTGACATAAGAAAATTAGTAATTATTGTATGAACATATGAAATTTGCATAAGTAGTTTTTTTTTTAGTTTTTTTTTTTTTTTTTTTTTTTCATGTGTTTTAATCACATTCAGATGATTTTCATATGAAATATATTATCTAATTCTATTTATTCGAATCCGGCCCGGATTCGTCCGATATCCTTCCTGTATTTGTATCCCGAATATTCCAATTCGTATCTGAATCCGGCCTTTCCGTATCCGACTCCGAATCCGAGAAAAAATATGGTTTAGGATACGGTATGAGCACTATCCATCCGTATCCGATCCGTTTTCACCCCTATTATCAATCTTACTATTTATCTGAAGATTACGAAAGCTAAATTAGCACATTTTTTTTAGGAAGATAAGTAGCTAAGCATTAGAAGGATTCTAGCATAACTATTTCATGGTACTGTGAAGCGCTTGATTAACATATTTGTTTATTTACTTATGCTATACGATTCAAATTTTGCTTCTTTCTTGATGTATTTTTTTGATAATTTATTTATTTTATTGCCAGGAGCATTATTTCATTAATATAAATGGAGCACCAACATCCTTCAAAGAAAGGAAGGGGACTTATTTCGTCTTTCTTTAAAAAGCGTGATCATCAAGATGGTGAAGGCAACTCTCAACCTTCATCTACAAACACTCAAAATCAACCTAATCAATCTTTTTCCCCGCCTATAGAGCAAAATCTCTCAGTTTCAAATTTACAATCGGATACTTGTATTGAGCGTGATCCGGGTAAAAGAAAGTCATTATCAGAATATTCTGTTAATGCATGAGATGACATAAGACGCGCGTATTTAAACATTGGGCCTTATCAACCGAAATTGGAAGCTTATCCTGTTACAAAGTTTGGCGCTCAAAATCGTAGTTTTTAGATGAGTTGGTTTGACAAGTTTCATTGGTTGGAGTATTCGATTTCCACTGATAAGGCATATTGTTTCTATTGCTTTCTTTTCATTAGTGATGTTAGTATGCCTAATTCTTCTGCATTGGTCAAGGAAGGATTTAACAATTGGAAAAGAGTGAACCAAGGAAGTAAATGTGTATTTCTCACTCATGTTGGTTCTGCAGCTACATCATCCCACACTATGTGTTTAAGACGTGCAGAAGATTTGATGAGACATTCTGGGCATATAGACAAAGTCATGCATGCTCAAACAACTGAAAAGAAGAGAAATCGTTTGTGCTTAAAGACCTCAATCACAAGTCTTCGATGGCTTTCAGTTCAAGGTAGTTCTTATAGAGGTCACGATGAGTCTCCATCTTCATCCAATCGAGGGAATTTTATTGAATTAGTGAAGGCTTTTGTAGATATAAATATGGAAATTAATGAAGTTGTGCTTGATAATGCTCCAAAAAATGCCAAATACATTGCTCTGGACATTCAAAAAGAGATCTTGAATATTATGGCCAACAGAGTGCGTCAAATGATTTGTGAAGAAGTTGGAGATAAATACTTTTGTATTCTCATTGATGAAGCACAAGATAGCTCCAAGCAAGAACAAATGGTCATTGTCTTGAGGTATGTGAATGATCTGGGAATTTTGACCGAATGTTTCCTTGCAATTAAAAGTATTACTAATACTACTTCACTTAATTTGAAAAAAAAAGAGATTTGTGGTGTTCTTTCTGAACATAATCTCCAGGTTGAGAAAATAAGAGGGCAAGAGTATGATGGTGCTAGTAATATGCGTGGTACATGGAACGGACTTCAAGCATTATTTCTTAGAGATTGTCCTTATGCCTATTATGTTCATTGTTTTGCACATCGCTTACAATTGGCATTAGTTTCTGCAGCTAAGGATACTGATGTTGTTTGAAAATTCATTTCTCACTTGGATAACGTTGTTAATATCATAACTTCTTCACCAAAACGTGTCTCTATGTTGAACACTACACAAAAATAGGAAATTCTAAGTTTACTGGCTGCAGAGGAGATTGGTTCTGGGCAAGGTGCCAATCAAGTTGGTAATTTGCAACGAGCTGGGGCTACCCGTTGGAGTTCTCACTACAACTCTGTGAAGAGTTTGATAGGTATGTATGGTGCAACTTGCAAAGTGTTTGAATATCTCAAAGAACACTCTCAAGGAAGATCTAAAGGTGAAGTTCAAGGGGTTTACAAAAAATTGGCAAGCTTTGAATTTGTGTTTACTTTGCACCTGATGCATAGAGTCATGAGAGTTATAGATTCTCTTTGTCAAATTCTTCAGAAAAAAAATCAGGATATTTTGGGTGCTATTGCATTTGTCTCTAGCACTAAAGCTATTCTTCAAGAATTAAGAGATTGTGGTTGGGAAGAATTCATTGAAGAAATTAAGATTTTTTGCTTGAAGAATGGTATTGATGTCCCCAATTTGGATTCTCCATACAAGGTTGGTCGTTCTAGTGGGCAAACTACAATGGAATATCATTATCATTTTGATGTTTTCAATGTAGTAATAGATTACATCTTGATGGAGTTGAATACATGATTTAGTGATGCATCTGTTGAGTTGCTTTCTCTCAGTGTGGCTTTAGATCCTAGAAATTCTTTCAAATCATTCAACAGTGATGATATTTGCAAGCTTGCCAAGAAGTTCTATCCTGAAGATTTCACTGACCAAGATATTATTTCATTGGAGTATGAGTTGAGACATTATAAGCATGATGTGATAATTATGCCAGAGTTTCAAGTTCCTATACTTGTTGAGTTGAGCAAACTACTAAGTAAGAGCGGAAGGTCGAAAGTCTACGTTATGTTAACTAGACTGATTCATCTAATTTTGACACTACCTGTTTCCACTGCTACAACTGAACGGGCATTTTCTGCGATGAAGCTTGTGAAAACGGCACTCCGTAACAAGATGTGAGATGAATTACTTGAAGATTCACTAATGCTTTATGTTGAAAAAGACTTTGTGAGAAATATAGATATAGTCTCGATTATAGATGAATTTTATGGATTGAAGTTTCGCAAGGCGCACCTTATGTAAACATCAATACATTTTTGGTATGTATAAAGTTTACTTTTCAGCCCACCCCACTATGACGGCCTGGATCCGCGGTGTTTCGATGGTGGTGGAACGATAAAGGTGGTGAGTGGTTTCATTTCATTGATACGAAAATTATAGAGGGATAGGTGGAGAGGGGTATATGAGTAAGAGAGACTAGATTTTATCTTCTTTATTATTATTATTATTATTATTATTATTATTATTATTATTATTATTATTATTATTATTATTATTATTATTATTATTATTATTATTATTATTATTATTATTATTATTATTATTATTATTATTATTATTTTAAAATGTGGCTATTATTTATCTTTCTTTTCTTAAAGTGTCTATTTCAACCTTTTCTCTTTTTTTATTCTATTTGTTTAATTATCTTTTAGCTTTCAAATTTGTACTTTCAATTTTTGACATTGCATTAAACTAAACCCCTCATATTTAATCAAATCTTCCATTAGAGTTTAATCAAGAAAATTTAAAATTTTCTTGTAATTAGTAGTAATACTCTGTCGATTAACTTGCCATTTTAAAACATGCAATTTGTTTGAATTTTCATTTATTTTATTTTTAGCGTCGCGGGGCGGAGTTTAAAATATTGCCACTAGATTGAACTCATGTATCACTATTTCACTATTGTCCAATTTAGATTATTTATTGTATTTTCATACAATATCTCATATTGCAGTAATAGATGATCACCATGTATTCATAATATAAACAATTTTTAAAATTAGCTTAATTTCAAAAATATTATAAACACGACAATCATTCTTCAATAAAATAAATGCAATAGAAGATCCAACATTTATTGCAGCTTCCCATCTTTTTCCAAGAATCTTGGTAATTTTTTTAGAATATGTGAATCTAAAAACACACATAACGTAAACATGATTTTTATTTTCAGGTAAAAAAATAGGCCCTTTAAAAAATATAGTATTACAAAAAAACATGATAGAACATATAATAAAAATTAGTTAAAATAAGAAAAAAAAAACTTATCTTGGAAAAAAAATGATTGAAGATATGATAAAAATAATGTTAAATATAGCAACATACACAAACTTAGGTTTTATTTTATTTTTCTCACAATCTTTCAATAACTCAGAAAAATACATCAATTTTAATCTTTGTTCAATTTTAATACAAATATGATATTTTCCCAAATTTTGGCGCAGACGTGAATTCGAAAATTTCATCTCACAATCCACGTGTGCAAAGATATACTCCCTCCGCCCCCCATCTGTTGACTATATTATTATAACGGGACGTGACTATTTCCTTTTATGGTAGTAGAACTCACAATACACAAACACTTTAATACTTTATACTTTAACATTTTAACACTTTAACACACGCAAAAATATTAAATGGGCCCACAATTATTTTATTTTATCACTTTAACACTTTAATTATTTAATATATCATCACAACAGATAAAACTCCACGCCAGAAAGTTTCGGTCTATACTTGGGGGACGGAGGGAGTATATGAAAACAATGTTGTTTGAATAGACTATTTCCTTTTATAGTAGTAGACCCCACAATACACAAACACTTTAACACGCACAAAAATATTGAAGGAGCCCACAATTGTTATACTTTATCACTTTAACACTTTAATCTATTAATATCATCACAACATATTAAACTCCGTGCCAGAAAGTTTCGGTCTGTACTTGGGGGACGGAGAGAGTATATGAAAACAATGTTGTTTGAGTCCAATTAAATCGATTTAAGGAGAAATGATACGCTACTCACCTAATGGTGGACACCTTCGTGAGCACCTTCGTCGTTTTTTTGATTTGGCATTATTTTGTTCGAATTTTTCGATTGTTTTATATTCTAATATCATAGAAATTAATATAAAAATCATTAAATCTACAAATAAATAAAAATCAAAAGCTCGATTTGTCATATTACTCATTTTTCGACGTTAGAAGGAAAAACGAACAAATCGGGTTTTGATTTTTATTTATTTTGTAGATTTAATAATTGCTATATTAATTTCTATGATACAAGAATATAAAACAATAGAAAAAATCGAACAAAACAATGTCAAATCGAAAAAATGATGAAGGTGCCCACCATTAGGTGAGTATCATATCATTTCTCTCAATTTAAGTTCATTTATATGTTTGAGTCAATACACAATGTCATTTTAGATACATTATTAAATGACATCAATTAACCTACACGCGTGGATTATCAAGTGGAACTTACAATGCCTCATGTGTAGTATGTCAAGATCAAATTGAGCAAAAATCAGATTCGTGTCAAAATTGAATAAAGATCAAAGTTGGTGTATTTTTTTCAAATTTATTGAAAAATTATATTAAAAATGAAATGAAGCAAAAATTTATGTATTTTGTTGCATTTAATCAAAAATTAGTTAAAATAAAATAAAAAATTACACATAAATAAGTACTATTTGAAAAAAATAAAATAAAATTGAGCCACCAAAATTTGGGACTGAGGCGACGGCCTCTTGAGCCTATAAGTTGGGCGGCTCAGTCGGCTAGCGGGCTAAATGGGCTCCAGTCGGGATGGGCAGTTTAATTTAAAATTTAAGAGTTAATTTTGAGCCCAAAATTAAAATTCCCAAATCGAAAGCTCTCCCGAAACTCTCGAAGTCGCGACTCCATCTCTCTCGGTCTCTCCACCTGTCTTCTTTCTTGCACGATCTTCACCACCGCCGGCGTGACAGCATCCAGCAGCTCCAGCTCCAGCCGCGTCCATCCTCGCGCCGCCAGCCCCAGCCATCATCGTCACCATCCTCTCGGCTACAGTCTGCATCCTCGGTCACACGTCTCTCTCTCTCCCCCTCTCTCTCGTTTATCAATTACTGTATCATATTATGGATTTATGAGTATGCCAGTTTGTATGAGTATTATAAAGCTATAGCTGGAATTGTTATTGTTATTTGTTAGTGGAATTGCTCGAATACTTACTCTATTAATTAGCACTGGTATTTGCTCCCATGCCATGCACGGATAAAAATTTGATATAATTAAATATTTTATTTAGTGATAGAAATAATTAATAGTTTAACAGAATTAATAGAGAGTAACAAAATAGTAATTATTGATTGCTATTTATTCATATTAGTAATTATTAAATTCTATTTTATAAGATAAATATCTTTGAGACTATTTATATATGACATTTTATAAAGTTCGTAAAATATATGCCAATGTCAAATCTAATATAGTTTAATAATATATTTTGAAAAAAAAAAAAATCATCTTATAATTATACAGATTTTTTCTTAAAATACTCCGTTGAACTTGAACCTACTGATATCAACCTATATTGTTTGTTATAGATTCATATATATGTATAAATAAATTGTTTTATGTTAATAACAGAACTAATAAAATATAATATTAATACTTAAATAATAAATCTTTCATTTAATTTTTTTTAAAATTGTATTTAACTTAATTTCAAATATAATTTAAAAAATCCATGAACATATAAAAATCTAATTAAAAGAACCCAATATTTATCTACTCAATATTTCCTAAAATTTTGAAAAACATACGTGTGAAACTTAAAAAAAAATAAAAATAAATAAATAACCCACCACCAATGTATTCCTAAGTTTGTGGAAAGAGTAGGACACGTCTATTTAGGGTGTTAGAAATTTTGCCTTCAAATTGAAATAAATTACAAAATTGCCACTCAGGATTCACTCTTTATATATATATATAGATATTATGTGTTTTTAACATTTTATCATGAATTAGAATATGAAAATTATGCTTAATATATATTTATATAGTTTATATCTTAGGATATACTCCGTAGTATAAAAATAATAAAAATTAAGTATTAAAATTGTAATCCGCCTAGTCCCCGGCTAGACTCGCATTAGTACCTCCCCCACCGCCCGACTAGCGACTAACAATTTTTAGAACATAAGATAAAATATGAAATGTATCAAAGTATATGTTTTTAGTAAGCAGTAAGCTGGGTACCCCACTAATTCTTTCACTTTTGTCCTTTTTATTGGATTAATTAATGATCTCCAACTTGAATCAATTTAGATATATGTATCCTAAATTGAAGAGTAAAAGACGAAGGAATTCAATTAACTCAAAACTCTATTTCTATGGAAGAGTAGCGAAGAGTTGACGAGAACTCTCGAATATAGATAGCGCACACACACACACACACACGCACACGCATAGAGGAGACGACAGCTGAGACTGCCAACTTTCTAAAATGCCAGCAACAAAATATATTCAAAATCGAAAGAGTCCTGAATTTTTACTCAGATCTTCTTACTCAGCATCGCGAATTTGCAGGACTGCTATGGCGAGTATGTGGGGATTAGGGTTTATTTGCTGGGTATTAATCGTATGTACGATTGGATTTCGTGGAGCTTTGGGATCTCAGAATTCTGAAGAAGCCTACGTCACGCTTCTCTACGGTGATGAATTCCTGCTCGGTGTCCGAGTATTGGGGAAGTCGATTCGGGACACGGGCTCTACCAAAGATATGGTTGCTTTGGTCTCTTATGGAGTTTCTGATTATGCTAAGAAGCTGATTAAGGTGTGTGTTTCTATGCTAGATTCTGTGATTCATTGTTCTGGGTGACTTAAAATGATTTATGCAGTTCTTAGTTGCCTGATTGTCGTGTAAAATATTGGAGCTTGATGGATTGCTAATCTGATTAAGGCGGATTGGGATTCGAACTGTGAGCAACTTGTTCAAACTTGAAACTTTCCTTCTTTCCCTTTCTTTCCTATTTAACTTAAAGAATAAAAATGAATGTTAGTCCTCAAGTGCATGGTTATATCTTGTCAGGTTATTTGTTTAGTTCCTGGAGACTGCATAAAAAGGGTAAGTACAACGTTGCTGGCCGTTTATTATGTTTGATAATTATATATCCTGAAGAACAGGGCCACGATTGGCATTTTTTTTTTTAATTAATATTTCTAAACACGTGCTGCATTTATCTAAGTGTTATTCTCTTCATTGATCAAGCTCTAAGAGTTGGTAAAGTTAATACATCTACAGTACTCTCCGTGCTTTATCGAATGCCAAGAAAAGCAAGTAGCTGAGATTATGTGATTGCGTTAATTTACCGAGTTTTATTCAGGATGGTGGTTATGTAGCATGTTGCTGACAGAAGAGTGCTGTTTTAGAACGCTTCTCTCGTTCTGGAAAATCTCACGTGTGGTTCATGTTCTTTCATGCAGGCTGATGGCTGGATGGTGAAAACAATTAGTTTACTAGAAAACCCCAATCAAATACACCCTACGAGGCTTTGGGGTGTCTATACGAAGCTTAAAATATTTAATATGACCAACTACAAAAAAGGTTATATTTCTATAAAGTAAAAGGCATTGTAGAGTAAGTAGTGGAATTTTGGCAAATTCTCATAGTTGATGAAATATTGTGGAGTTTGATGTTGTGTATTGAGATCGTTATTCAATTTGTGGGTGCCGAGAATCTGATGCAATTGCTGTTAATATAGACTTTTTTTTTCTCTTTTTTTCTTTTTTTTTCTTCTCTTGTGTTTTGGCAGTGGTGTACCTTGATGCTGATACTATTGTGGTAAAGAACATTGAAGATCTTTTCAAGTGTCAAAAATTTTGTGCCAACTTAAAGCATTCAGAAAGGTTAAATTCTGGAGTAATGGTGCTTGAGCCATCAGAAAAAGTATTCAATGACATGATGACCAAAGTAAACACAATGTACTCTTACACTGGAGGTATGACCCAATTTTTTTTATATGATTATTGATTAACATATTATGATGTTATCTTATTAGATCATCTTATTTCTCGAAGGAGGGCAATCTTAGTTTTGTCGCCATTTCCGTAGTATCTTAGGTTTTAATCCTTTTCCCAATTATACAAATGGAATATAATATCTCAAGTTATGCTTGAATTTTCTTTGTGCACAACCATGTGAAAGATATTAAACTCAAACCACTTACTCCGGATGTATTGACCCATCACTTGAAGTTTTTTATGGTAATGTTGACCCATTTTAATTCAACTTTGCCTGTGGCTAACAGGTGACCAAGGATTTCTGAACTCGTATTTCCCTGACTTTGCAAATGCACGCCTCTTTGACCCACATATCTCTGAGGAGGAATTAAAGTCTAGGCCAGCCCCTCAAATGGAGAGACTTTCTACTTTATATAATGCAGATGTTGGTCTTTATATGCTTGCGAACAAGGTAACATCTTCTGCTTCTTTGGCTATCTGGAGTTTGTCACCTGATTATGTGATCCTTTGGCTCCTCGTATTAATTTTTTTATTCTTTATTTCATTTTTTTTGTATTTATAAGAGTTTAAAACAGGGTTAAGTTATTTTGAAATACTGTAAATGCGTATAGCACTAGCGGCTGCTTGAGCGCTTGCCGGGGTAGGGGTGACTGTTCTCTAGGTCATAGGTGATGCCTGTTTGCTCGAGAATCTTTATTCAGGTTTGAGTATGGCTTTCATTGTTGCCTCTTCCGGAGCCCACCTGTGCTAAATAGAGAGGCCTTGGGTTCATTTCCTGGTGGTATCTCCCAGAAAAATGTATTACTTCTTCTTCCTAAGGGGGTTGATTGCTATCTCATGTTTAACTACTTTTGCAGATGCTATATGAAAAATTAAGCTTAATGGGAAGATGTCTAGTTATTGAAAACCAAAGTTTCCGCAGTACTCCCTCCCTCCGCAATATTTGTGCACAACATCTTTCGGCATCTTTTGAATTTGCTACTATTAATTGCTTCATACTATGCACCGAGAAATTACAATTTGGAAGATAGTATTGTTTTCAATTATTTTGATGATTTACAGTAGAAAAAGGTAATGTGGTATGAGAAAAAAATAAAAATAAAAAAATCACGAGTTCTTTATGGCAGTTTTTGAATTTCAATATAGTTCAAATCTAGCGGCAATCAGGGGAGAGTTAACAATGTATATTTGGACTAGAAATGTTGAGGGGACAGTAGAAGTTTATCGTTGATTTGAAGATGTATTCTTGCACCCATACTACATGTTTATAGCAGAGAAGACATTATGTGAAACATATTCGGGCTGTTGGTTGGATCGGAAGAATATTGAAGTTGCTTATCTCAATGGAATGCGTTGTGAAGAATACCATCTCAAATTTTGTGAAGACTATTTACCTTTCACATTTTAATTCAAATGTGTTCTACTTTCCAGTGGATGGTTGATGAGAAAGAACTCCGAGTCATTCATTACACACTTGGTCCTCTGAAACCTTGGGACTGGTGGACTAATTGGCTTGTTAAGCCTGTTGATGTTTGGCAGGTAATAATTCTGTTTCCAATATGATACATCATAAATGATCTTATATGCATTTATTACTGGCTAGATGCTATTTCTATTGTTTACAGTGAACGATGACAGGATATTTTTACGTTTTTTGTTGATACTGCAGAATTCCCGGATAGAGCTTAATGAAACTCTTCCGGGGACTGGAGGGGGTCAGAATCCAAATGATGATATTCTAGTCGTGTTTCTTATTCTGCTTCCGCTCGTGTTCTTTGTTTTCTGTTACTATCGGTCATCTTCACAGGTTAGTGACTGTGATACATTATATATACATGTTTCTGTCTTTCTGTGTAGATCTTTATTACAGTAACAGATTCTTGTGGCTGACACTGTAACATGATATCTTACTACAGAGAAGATCACCTTTTGATCATATCAGACACTTGTACTATAAGTTAAGATCTGGAGGTGTACTTGGTTACTCTTCTGTTACTCTGTCCACCATCAACTCAAACCAACAGGTATACTGTGTTTGCCATCTTTTTTTAGCAACCATTGGTGATGAAAATTTTTCTTCTGGTTAGGCAGATAAAACTGTAGGATTAGAATGTGTTGTTATTATCATAATTGTGTCTTATTTCTGTGGTGAGGACACATAGGGGCAAAAGAAAAAGAAATTCCAGGTGCACCGTGCACAAACATAGTTACTGTTACTTTTTTTTTTAAATTCTTTCTCTGAAATGAATCTGGGGTGGGTGGCATTAATTGCCAGTTTGGGCGTTTGGCTGTGGGGGTTGGTTCATTTGTTTCTAAAGCAATTGCAATTGTTATATATTACTCCCTCTGCCCCACAAATTTAGTCCCGGACGGTCGGACACAGATGTTAAGAAAATGATTTTCTTATAATAAAATTTGAAAGATAAAGTAGTACTTTAGGGGTAATTTTGTCAAAATTAAAGTAGCAAAGAGAAATTGTAGATTAGAGTAGTTTTGGTGGGTCACAGACTCACAATGGCATATTGTGTGATTTAGTAGAATATTGTGGATGCTTATTTTGGGCAGTGAGTTTGTTAGTTTCCATTTTAGGTAGGGGACTAAATTTGTGGGACAACCTGATTTAGTAAGTAGGACTAAATTTGTGAGATGGAAGGAGTATTAATAATTTTTTTATACTATTAAAAAGAATATACTATGTAGGCCTTTTATACTGTGTAACAGTGTAAGAGATCATATTTTGTGATCGTACTCAGTTTCATCTCTAAAAAGAAAAAACAAAGGGGAAAAAAAAGAGAGGATACATGTAGAGTTTCACAATTACTTTGATCTACATGGCACGAGCTGTCAGTTGTGTTTTGTGTTTTATTTAGATTTGATCCTGGTCTATGCTCTTAAGCAGGACATTTAACCTCTTATAACTTTGAATTGTCTGATACATTTACTACTCTGATGTATGGAAAACACAGCTTTCTGGTGTAGCTCTGAGTAAAGTTCCTACGTTTCTGGTTGCAATCTCGGTGGTTGCTTGCTTCATGGCTGCTCTAGTTTCCCTTGCACTAGCATTTTCAATTGTGCCTCGACAAGTTATGCCATGGACTGGTTTGCTCCTTGTGTATGAATGGACGTTCGCAATATTCTTCTTACTGTTCAGAGGCTATCTGTATATGATCCATCAATGGGGGAAGCACGTAGCCCTTCAATCATCATCTTTCCTCTCACATCCTGAATCTACAGATTATGATTATGGAAAAGGTATGTTTTACTTCAGGAAAATTACATAAGTTAATCTTGTTTGCATTGTGGATCTTCAGGTTATAAGAGTTTTTAATGTTTGGTTTATTATTAGGTCATGTGCAACAGTTGTCTTCTTGCGATGTTTCTACTTGTTATTATGGGTTAGGGATGGCATCTCTTGCCCTGGCAATTCCTCTGTTACCTTCTCTCTTTGGAATTACTGCTCTATTCTTGAGGTATTTCATCAAACTGTCTCCTCTTCCTCCTTTTGATATCTTCCCAGTAATTATATGTTTGGGCCTTAGTTTTTGTTGGCATTTACTTGGCTTGTTTGTGTGATGGTCATTTGGTTAGAGCCTTTCTTTTGTTGAACTAGCAACTTTTCATTAATAGGTCAAGATCACTACTGACTTATTGGTTACAGAAACAGTTGGATTTCACAAAATTAATAATGAGGGCCAAGTGAAAATTTATACGTACTCAAACTTGAGACAAAGAATCACCAAATAGTAGTAATTGACTGATTGGTCAAATAACGAAGATTATTTTTAGAAGCATGCTGCAACAATATGGATATTGAAGGTTTGTTGCCTGCAATGCTCAGGCAAAACTCATCTTTTAAATCTGCAATTTGAAGATGTTTGAAATTGAGAAATCCTTTATGGTTTACTTTTTCCTTTTCTTATGATGGTATGGATTCCTTGTGTGTTTACGTGTTTGTCTAGGACTTAGAACTCCTTGAAACTGAAGATCTTTAGGATCCAATTTCTATATTCTTGCGCTTTACATTCGGATAGTCATAATATAAGTACCGCTTATTGAAAGTTGGAATGTAATCGAGTAATGCAAGAAGATACTTGTTTTGTCCCATAATGATTCCACAATTGATTTTTCCATATGAAATGGAGGCCTAAATTTGTTTCTTCTCTTTTAACATCACCTTCGAATTTCAAGATTTTTTTTATTAGATCTCAAGATTTACCAACGACTTATGCACATACCTTGCACAGGCTAGGTTTGATGGTAGCAACAGGAATAGTGTTGGCATCGTTTTCGACTTATGCTTCAGAACACCTCTCAATAAAAGCATTCGTGAGGGGTTTTGAAGACCGGGAATCGCCGAGGAACCGCAACTTTTGTTATATTTGCTAGTCCGAACCACCAATTTTGCTAGTTCTTTTTCCCTTTCTTCTATTTTCTAATTTTATCCCCTGTAATTTATGGCTAAAGCATTCTTTGAATTGTACAGAAGTAGTAGTATATTGCAGAAACTATACTCATTGGCAAAATAACATTTGACAAGGGCTGTAGTATCACACACGGCATGCCGCATGCCACATAATATATAATTTTATCGGAGGGAGTAGTATATATATATAAATAGAGAGAGAGATATGAGAACCCCTCTAAACTTGAGAATTAGGAACTAATCTTACCCATCTATTTTAATATATCTATGGATGTAAATTAAAAGTGAAAATATATATTAACCGTTTTTCTTAATTAGTACGGGGCTAGTTTTGATAAATTTTGTAAATTTAAAACTACCACATCCCTATAATTGTGGGATTATATTTATTTTACCTTTCTTGCATTCATACGGCTGAACACAGTGATGCATGCGTGAAGATTCTTTACAATTTACGTCTTCATATACCATTTTGGTTTTGAATTTCTTTTTTTATAAATGAATAGGCTAATTCTACCGGCATGAATTATTCTTACGAGATGCTCGAATTTCATGCTCTCTATTCATCTATTTGTAAAAAGCATATGTTAATATCTAAATAAGCATTATTTGTAAAAAAATATATTTTTATATTTAAATTAGTATGATTGAAAAAAAGTATAATTTTATATGTAGAAAAGCATGTTTACACATAAATAAGCATAGTTGCAAAAAGTATGATTGCAAAAAGCATGTATACAGATATAAATAAGCGTGATTTTAACGTATAATAATCATGATTCATAAAAAACATAATTTTATGTCTAAATAACCATGATTGCAACTAGATGTGTGCATCGGCCGGTTGGCTGACCATATTTTTATGAACCGACAAACCGACCGACAAGCAGAATTTCCAACCGCCACCGACCGAGATCAGTCCTCAGCCGACCCTGAAACCGCCCCGACCACCGATTGGTCGGCTGATCGGTTTTAGCTTAACCGACAGAATCCTATGTCCCGTGTGTTTAACATGTTTTAAAAATCAAATTTGCTATTGCTAATTCAAGAAAACAAATTACAAAAATTGAAAATCAAACATGTACCTTTGCTATTAAGAATTGGGATAGAAAAAGGAAGGTTGAAGGCTTGAAGCAGCAGCAGCGCAAGCTGCGCAGCCAGCGCAGACTCTGACGGCGTCACAGACTGACGACGGTGAGAGGGGTGGAGGCGGAAAATGGAGATCACGATTTGGGAGTGGTGGTCGCTACTCGATGTTCTGGACTTCTGTTTTGGGATGGGCGGCGACACGATTTAAAATTTACTAAGAGAGAAAGAGAGTAATTAGGTTTTAACATTTGGGTTGGGACATTACATATTTACTGATTTACATACTCACTAAGAGAGAAAGAGAGTAATTAGTCCACCTTTATTATTTTATACCTCACATATGAAGATAATTGTGAACTAATTAGGTGGGACGGAGGGAGTATAAGTTAGTCGGTCAGTCGGCCAAAATAGTTTTTAACAAAACTAAAACCAACGGCTGAACTGACTCATGTCGGTTTTATATTTTTGAAACCGCCCCGACAACCGACCCAAAGAGCAGCCGATCGAAAACCGACCGATCACGTCGGTTCAGGCTCGGTTTTTCAGTGTTCGGGCAGTCGATGCTCACCCCTAATTGCATTGCATAATAAGCATAATTCTAAAAAGCATACATTTTATATCTATATAAGCATGACTGAAAAAGAAAGAAAAAAAAAAAAAACATAATTTTATAATATAAATAAGCATTACAAATCATAAATGAGCATTAATATAAAACTATTTAAGCATTCCATATCAAATTGTGCTTATATGGTTGGTTCTACGAGAATTCCCTACTAACAGAGAAAACGTTGGTTTAGATTATTGATAAAATAAAGAAGGAAAGTAAATAAAATAAATAAATAAATAAATAAAAGTGTAGAAATTTAAGGATTTAAAGAGTATTAACTAAAAAAAAAAAAAAAAAAAATCTAAAAGACGGTTTATCAATTTGAAGCCATAAATTGATTTTAGGGAGTGCAAATTTGAATTTAAAGAATTAGTCAAAAATAACCCCCACGTACGTTAAAACACGGTTATTACTAATTTTGATTTTAATTTACAACCATTGATCAATAATATATATATATATATACTAATCTGCTGAGCAACAAATGTGAGCTATCCTTTTGAGCGACTATGCCACGTCATGCACTCGTAATTGTCTTTAGAGATAATGTAGTAGAAATAATGTAGTGAAATACCTATTGGACTTAATTTTATCAAGGAATGCCTACAACTTAACAAAAAATGAAAATATACCTAAACTTTCTAGAATGGGACTAAAATACCCCCAAGTTTATCCTCTCTCCTCCTTCCCTTCTCTCTTCTCTCACATTCTTTTACATTTCAATTTTGAGAATCTGCTTCTCTCCTCCTCTCTCTCTCTCACCTCGTTCTCACTTTCCCTCCTCTGCCACGTTCCCCGCTTTGATTCTCTCACATCGGCGCTGCCACGTAGAATAGCTCTGCCTGGCAGATTGATAGAGGCGACTGTTTTGGGGAAGGAATTTTACCGTTCAGCAGTAGTGTACAGCTGCAGGCGGTGCTCGTACGGGTCGCTTACGTAGAGGACGTCGCTTTTGCAGCCCTTCGCAAGGAAGCTCCACCCCGACGTCTTCAAGAACGGCGCCATAAAAATCAGAGGAGGGGGGAGATTTTTTTAGAGTTTCGATTTTGGGGCTTAGGGATGAGATGGAGAACAAAGAAGGGGAATTAAGTTCTCAGGTTCTGCGAGGAATTGCAAAACTTTTTATTTCTATTTTTATTTTCTAGTTTGAATTTTTTGCTGAATTTCTCGTTGTGATGATTGATCGAGTTTTTTGCTTGGTTTTTTTGTCAATGGAATCTATGAGGTGTGTGTTTTTGTTGGGATTTTCTGATTTCATGTTTGAATGTTTGAATCTTGGGTTTAATTGGGCAAAATTGATTTTTCTTCCTTTGTTCTACGTATGGTCACTTTAGGGAGTGATTAATGATTCCGTTTTATTTTGAGGAGAAAGAAGACGGATAATTGTTGGGTCTGGGTTGTATAATTGATGATTCTTCAGTTCTTCTTTCCAAATAATAGGTAATAAAATTAAAATTTCTTACCAAATAATACTCCCTCCCTCTCGTTGAATTCGTCTTATTTCATTATTTTAATACTCACACATATTCAAAAAGCAGGACGAATTCAACGAGCCGGAGGGAGTAGATAATAAATTAATAAAAATGGCACGCATTGTAAGAAATATGAATTCACACCAAATAATAAGAAATTTTTTGGCTTAAAAATCAAGAAAAAAATTATATTTGTTGAATATTGAATTTGCACATGCTCATTCATTTGTATTTGCTTAAGGTTGTGATGTTAGTTTGTTTAAAGTTTTGTTGGTTTGTAATTGGAAAAAATTGTCATTAGATATGTGTGATAGTTTTGTTGTTGTTGTCGTCAGACTTAATTAAATTCTATTTGTTGGTGTATAAATTTGGTAATAAATTGGATTTTTTACCAAATTTTAGTAAGAAATTTGAATTTCTTACTAAAATTGAAATTTCTTACCAAATTACGGCTACACATACAAATTTATAATCACACATACAAATTAATATTAAGAAAATACGAATTCGTACCAAATAATAGATAAGAAATTAAAATTTATTTACCAAGGCACATACAAATTTATGATCACACATACAAGTTATTAAAAACACAGTTAGAATGGTAATAAAATACGAATTTGTACCAAACAATGAGTAATAAATTTACCAAGGTACATACAAATTTACAATCACACATACAAATTAATATAACCACAGGTAAGGATGGTCAGAAAATTCAAATTCGTACCAAATAACATACAAGAAATCATAATTTATTACAAGTTACGGCTACACGTACAAATTTGTGATGACACATACAAAATAAAAAATATACTAGTAAGAATGGTAAGAAATATATGAAATTGTTAAATTCTTACGAAACCAGTTGGTGAAGCTAAGAAATTGAATTTTATTGCTAATGTAGAGATCTCTACATTAGCAATAAAATTCAATTTCTAGCCAACTACAATTACGATCATTTCTATTTAAAATTTCTACAACTACAATAAAATTTCTAACCAAAATTAGAGGTAAGAAATTACAATTTCTAACTAAAATTTCTTACCAACTACAATTACGATCATGATTGACACCTCCTTGTTTCAATTGTTTTTGGTGATGGTGTGTGGGAGCGTGTTTGTGGAGGCGGGCTTCACTTTGCACTTGCCTATATTTGTTGAGATGTTGAGTAATGAGATTATCATCATGATTTATTGTTGAGTGATTGGTTTAGGACATGCATATCATGATTTGTTTTTGAGAAATACGAATTCTTATCAAATAATGTGTAATAATTTGAAATTTCTTACTAAGTTACAACCACGGATACTAGTTTTTCAGTTGTTTGAAATTAATATATAAGAAATTGATATTTTCTTACCAAGTTTGTTGGTTTGTAATTGTAATGATTTGTTATTAGATATGTGTAATAGTTATTGTTGTTTATGTCGTCGCAATACTTAATTAATAAGTAAGAAATTGACATTTCTTACCAAATCACATACAAATTTTTACCAAATCATGTTTTTGTTGATAATAAATAGGAATTCCTACCGAATAATAGGTAAGGAATACAAATTTTTTACGAAACGAGCTGGTGAAGGTAATAAATTGAACTTTATTGTTCGTTTAAAAATTTGGTAAGAATTTGAAATTTCTAACCAAAATTAAAAGTAAGAAATTAAAATATTTTATATCAAGTTACGCCACACATACAAATTTACAATCATAAATACAAATTGTTAAATTGTTACCAAAATGAGTTGAAAAAGGTAAGATATTGACATTTTTTTTGGTAAAAAATATTTTGGTAAACCTCATAGTAAAAAAAAGAAACAAAAAAAAAAAAAACGAAATGAAAAACAAAAATACGACATATCAAAAAAAAAAAAACTGAAAGCACGAAAAAAAACTGAAAGCAGGAAAAGAAAAAAAAAACGAAAAAAGAAAAAAAAAATCTAGAGTGTGTGTGTGTGTCTCATGTGAGAGAAATAAGATATAGAAAGTGTGTGTGTGACTCAGGTGAGAGAAACGTGTGTGTGTGTTTGTTTGGTGAGAGAAGTGAGATGGAGGAGAGAGAAGAGAGTGTTTTGACGGAAATGGATAGAAGAGAGGGAGAGAGAAAAGTTGAGAGTGACATGTGCATGTGATGTGAGGAGAGGAGAAAAAAGTAAGGGTAGTTTTAGTAGTAGTTTGAAAGTTTAGGTAGATTTTGAGTTTTTGTTAAGTTATAGGTATAATTTGATTTTTTAAGTGTTCAACAGGTAGAATAATTTTTACTTCTTATTTTTATTTATATATATAAATATATATTTTATGTAAATATTTAAATATATTATAATTTAACGCATATATGGGATATCAGTATATCTCAAAAAAAGATTGTTATTTATTGTTTAGTTTTCTAATTTTTTATTTTGTTTCACTTGGCGTTTTAAATTTTTTGATTTATATTGACTTTTTATTAAAAAGAAAAGATAAATATTGATTGAAAATTAAAAGTTAGCATGGAATCACTTACTCCGATTACCCGCACTGAATTTGAAATTCAATTAACGGTTAACCAAACTCCAAGTTCGATGCGGTTATCGGTATGCTTATTTCCTTAATCGGTTATCAGTTAACGTAGTATTTTGGTTATCGCCATGGTTATTCAATTATTCAATAAATAAGTTGTTTTACAAGCACCAAAATATAGCGCTACTTAGAGGGAATGGTATCATCTATCTCAAAAATCTTAAGAGGGGATGGTATCATCTATTTCAAAATTATGTCCCAATGATATTCCAAAACCTAATTTATACTAGTTTTATATTGTTTTTTATAAAAATAAAAATACTATAATTTAGTAAATCAAAATAGACATTTATAAGAAAAAAATTAATTTTTTTAAATTATATACTACTCCAATATACTAATAAAAATGAAATTAAATGTAAAAAATAATTATAAACCCTAATTGGGATGGTTAACCCTTGAAAATAATCGTAAAATTAAATAAAATCATTATAAAATAAATTTATTAAATAAATAAATAAAACTAATAGAAATTAAATTTTGGAATACCAATGAGACATTGTTTTTGAGATGGAGGATCCCAAGTCACTTAAAGAGTTCAGAAAAAAAAAAAAAAAAAAAAAAGGAAAAAGAAAAAAAAAAGGGGGCTTCAACGGTCGATTTGCAGTTTTGCACACCACATAAACAACAAAGGCAAGGCCATTTTTGGTCGAAGTTTTAGTAGCTTCACATATCAAAGCCTTCCTCACAACATACAAACTAGAGACACACACACAACTCTTCAACACTGGTAAACAAGAAGCCCAACTTCCAACACTTACAAAAAAATTCTAGTGCTTTGATACATTGATGATAGATTCTCCGTTTGCTCTCGCCAAGTGTTGGTTATTCTGCAACCATGCTCGAATAAACTATTTGGCTGACGACAAATAAGCGCCACATTTCTAGAGTGAGGTACGAATTACATCTTAAAGTTATCGGAATAGATGGAGTAAGGGATTACCGAGATAAATAGTTTGTGTTGCAGCTTTTTCTTCAGTTGGAGGCTTCAACCTTCACCTGCACCCCGTCTGTATTTTCAGTGTTCGACGCATTCTCAGAAGTGATGAAAGCTGGGCAGTTTTTGGACTGATTACCTTCAGAAAATATGATTTCTGATGGATTTTCTCTTTTTTCAAATGCGGTGTTGGGTGATAAAGGCGAGTCCGGTGCATCAGAAGGTTTTCCGGAGAACTCAAGTGGCCTATGAAAGAGTAAATGGGCCACCATTCGATCAATCGGATTGGTATCTGTCTCTACATCAGGCATTCTAGTAAACCTGCAATAGAAATTATTTGAGTCATGCTATTCAACATTCTTCTAGCCTGCGAATCACAGCTTTAACGAGGAAAAACTCCTAAACTTCTTGTCTAATTCTTTTAGGGGCATTAAATTTGGGTGATAGTTAGATTGAAAATACACGTGATTGAGCATTTGAAGGATTAGACAGTCAAACAACTTATATTGCTGTGGCCCAAAGTAAGCACCCCTTAAAGGTATATACATACCATGTTTTCCATTGAAGAATATAAAGCGGAACTTTTTCTTAAATATGAGAGATGTAAAGAAGCAGATGGCTGTCTAAATCCTGTGCAGCAGTACTGAATCCTTTGTCTTCATTTTGCTAGATAACTCGCACTTTATGATATTGAATGGCCAAAGTAGGATAAAGATGCCCCTGAAGCACTTTGGTAGCCAGGTTTTACCTTGGGTATGTTGCATGGGAGATTGATTCTGTTTGTTTTTGGCAAGTCCCTCAACTCATTTATGGATAGTGAGTTTTAGGTATTCGTAGACTTTTCGGTTTCTACAATTTTCCATATTCTAGCTGAATGTGCAAGTTTCAAAGCTTTTCCAACTGGACTATTGAATAAGTCATTGTTTTCTTCTATGGGAAATAGACACAATGCGCTGTTAGTGAAAGAAAATTATCTCAACTCTTGACTATTTTCCACTCTCAATAACCAGCATCTCCCACTCATGCTTACCTGTCTTTAAATTATTCGATAGAGGCAAAAGTGAAAAAATTTATGATATTATTTTGAGCCAATGCATTATTTATATACAGTGGGAAAGATTAGCATGCTTTTGAGATTGGTGCAAAGATAAGTTACTGACCTCTCATGGCCGATTAAATCTTTGTTACTGAGAACTTCACTTCTACTGCTTGTGCTGGTACTGCCTTTGTCATTATGGTATTGTCTCTGCACAGCACTTCGGGCAAGTCGAGACAAGCTGTCTCGGATACAAAGTCTTATCTGAATGTCCATCTGTACAAGGACCAATCATTTCATAAGTTTTCTCAATTTGTCAAGAAAATGACAGATATTCAAAGATAGAACTACAACTAACTTTAGCTATGGTATCTTGAAGCTGATAGAGCACGGATTCCTCTACCGAGCAGTTGTCAAGGGTCATGTTTATTGTATTTGAATCATACTGTTCGGCAGGCGAGTTTGGTTCAAGGGAAGGGAAAGTCCCAAGACTTTCATCAACTTCGATCTTCCCTCCTTCAAATTCCATGCCAGAATTTTCAGAGACTGATACCTGGTTACCAAATTGCAGCTGCTGTTTCTGAATTGCAAGTAGTGCTCTCATTTGCTGCCGCCTCCTTAACTTTTCAATTTTTTCTCTTGGCGTCATTGCTGGAGGCTTTGCTGTAGCATTGTCTGAATGCTTTAAAGTTGAACTGGAAGGTGGAACTTCATAGCTAGAGGACATTAATTCATGGTTTTCGTCCCCAGGATGAAACTGTGGCAAGACAGAAGTCATAGGATAGTGATTCGCCATATTTCCATATAACGGAGGAGCTCCGGAAAGGTAATTTTGTTGAAAAGGCTCAGGCCTCGGAAGTGAGCTTTGCTGAGTCAGCACCAAAGGTGGACCTGGGTTCATTATTGATGGTGCATACTGGCCATTAGCTTGTTTCAACGGGCTTCCGTTTGAGGACCATGCACTTAAGTTATGAAGCTGTCTGGCTTCACTCTTTTTGTCCAGCTTTTGAGCCTTCAGTAACCTCTTTTGCCTATTAGCCTGGACACACGAAAACAACTAGAACAACAGTTTGATGTTCAAGCAAGAAAAGATTGAATGTGAAAATGGACAAAGCAAGATCAGAGTCAAAAGTGTTCTCATTTTCGGACAATCAGCAAGGATGCATCACTGTCAACATAAAACACTCTCTAAATTGTAACCATCTATGAAACAAGTTTATTGACATTGTTTTTGGATCTGGAATTTCAACATGTTTCCTAAGCAACTATGACGTTGAAAATATCCAGGAACATGAAAAGCTCCAAAACGGGAAACTTCAATAACAAAATGGAAATCCTTTGGTTATTGCACAATATAGAGTGAGCAAAGTACAAATGGCTCAAAGACAAGCAAATTGGTTTGCTTTATCTGTGACCTTATCTAAGCCATGTTTGCAATATCTACCTAAGGTTTAGAATACTGCCTCATTAGGGTAACAGCTAGCAACTTTTTCTGCAGTGTATATTTAAATATTTTCGGGAGTGATTTTAATCCCTTCTTTTATAATTAAGAGGGGGTTGGCTTCTCAAGAAATTTCTTTTTTGAAATTTAGGGTTACCATTCTATATGAAGAATGGGTGAAGAGAATTACTTTGCTTGGGCATTTAGTACGTGTTGCAGCAGTTCCATCATGAAGTTGTGCTAGGCAAGCTTGGGTTCTCCTACTTGTTGATGGAGTCTGAAAAAAGAAGCAGAAGCAGATAAGTGAGCCCATAATTAAGACGAGTATATATATAATCAAGCTTAAGACACCTACAGAAGCTTGTCAGTTTGTTAAGAAGGGGGATAACTACTAAATAACAACAACGATTCAGTCATTTGTACCTTTTCTTTCCCTAACACGTTACTTTTACCTCCGAAATGTTCAGTAATATCTAGGCTTGCCTGTACATCCTGTGGAGCATGAGATGTTATCTCATTCAGTTTTTTGTACTCGAAGGGCTGGCTGGTATCTGGCATGTATTCAGCCTTAACCTCGGATCGATCAATTGAGGTCATTAGTGCTCCAAATGGTGGTTCAGAGGAATCTCCAGATAAAGGAGTAGTGCCTAGAGGACTGCCGGTTATATCTTTGGAAGGTGACCATAGCTCATCAGCATGTCCGGTGCTGATATCCTCATATGATTGGTTGCTGCAAAATATCACTTGTGAGGATACTAAGTCAGATGGACATAGTCAGGAAAAAAGGAACCTATGATAACATTAGCGGAGCTCAACGTAAAATACCAATACAGAACAGTTAAAATATGGCTATGTATCCTCAGCTCATAGTTAAATGGTTAATCTTGTTGCAGACTACATAAACCATGCAGCCCATATGACACAGAATCTTGCAACATGTTGAACATATACATCACAGAATATTAAAAGATGGAGACTAAAAAATTGCCTCCCGTTTTATGTATTCATCCATAAAGCATGTTATAGCTGCAATTTGTAATCACTAATTGTTTTTATGTAGGAATTTATTTCAAGCTGACTGGCATTATAAAGCCTAAACTCCCAATTACTCACGAAGTCCGATAGGTTATGCAATTTCTCATGACATGTTTCTCTCTCAGCTAACAGTGATATTAGCATTCTGACTTCTAGGTTTGCTGTGGTCGTAAGTGTAAGCGCAGAAGAGTCAAGGCAACTTTTTCCAGTTCCATTCTTCATTACTCTTTCTTTCTTGCTATCCCTCCCTTAGACCTTTTAATTTCTCTGTTTCATTCAAGGATCCCAATCTTCCATCTAGTGAAGAATAGTCGAGAAAATCAAGGCCATCCTTTTCTCTTGTGAAAAACCTTCTGATTGATAATAAGAAAAGTGAATTTCTATATTTAGTGGTAATGAGATTCTTTTAGGCAAACCTTTGTATGTTTTTAAAAGAAATATGGGCAGTCCTACAGAAACTGAAAGGATATTACTTTTTTCGCAAAGTCATGAAAGACCCTTTAGGTTTTCTGGTCTCATTCTTATTGACACATATTTGATGGGTCTTCAGACTGTTGACAATAAGACAAAATTCTCTGCCTAATATTCTTCAGCCTTTCCTCAAGAACAGAAATCAAGATGACATACACACCATGTGAAATGGTAGAGCAAGTCACTTCACCAAAAGAACAGGATCTGGATAGAGCCTATACATTATGCTAGAAAATTGGATATCAATGAAAAAATATAAATAAAATTTTGAATTACCTAAATATTCTATCCAGATCATCAAAACTTCCAATATTGGCCCAGCCATAGTCAACAAAGTCACCTTGTTCTCCATCTTCTGGTGGATTTTCAAATATTTCAGTATCTTTCTTGAATTGAGATGTATCATCTGTTGAAAGATTGCAAAAGATCAGATGTGAGACATGCTTGGATTATTGATATCAACATTATTTTGAAACTCACCAATCACGGAGTCGCATTCTGAACTCTTTGCTATGTTTTTTGTTACAGCGTCGCCCACTGAATCCAACTCAGCCTTTGCAGCTCTTGATGATGATGATGGATCACGGCCATCAGAGCATGAAGTATGACCAAATCCCGTTTCAGGCTCACCAGTATTGTATTGCAGTTACTATCTAGTTCAACCCCATGTTCAGCTTTGGTGGGAGGATTTTTCAGTTTAGGAGGACTAGTATTTGAAGTTTGATGAATTATTTCTTTCTTAAGGGGATCACCAAATAAAATTGAAGGTCTCTCCTCAACTTGATCAGGATATGGAACAATGTGATCATCACTTTCACCAGCCTCACCCCATATGATGTTTGTTAACTGAAATTCAACAGAATAAGAACAAATGTAAGACCTCGAGTTATCTAGTGCAAGTAGGTAATTTATTGGCTGGATAGAGATGGCGCAGAAAGGAACAGTTTTCAATGACAACAAGAAATTTTTTCATGAGTCCGGCAACACATGGGAACTCATGAAGTAAGACCATATAGATTAACTCTAGGTCTAAGCTTTAATAAGGACAACCAAGCAGAATCCAAGTAGGTAGGTAGAAAAAATAAGATACTTCTTCTGCCCAGAACGTTCAAACTTGTAAGAAAAACAAGTAGCATAATCAGGAAAAAGACAGAACAAATCATGTCATTATACAGAATGAAAAGAATTGGGTCACTAATACCAATTGAACAAGACATACTAACATATTAATATGAGTTCCATTTGAGAGGTCTGAATTAGAGCCATCACCAAAAAAAATTGACCAGTTTTGGCACTTGATCTCAGCTGAAGTTGCAAAACAGGGTAGTTAATACTTTTGATACTTAGTAGTCTGCATCATGGAATGCACCATAGAGTACAAAGTTGCACTCTGTCATCAACCAGAGCCTGTTGAATTCAATTCCTCTTTCCTCAAATTTTAATATGTACTACTAGACAACTTTTGGCTCATCTTACCCTAACCTCCAAGCATAAGCTTAGCAAAAGGTTGAAGAATATCTAATGTACCCATGCTTAATCCAAGAAGGAGTCAGCCTTGTTCATACAATACTAGATTACTAGAATCATCTGCCAAACTCGTCCAAATTTTATAAGACCATAGCACATAATTATATAAGCTAGCAACGGGATCAAATTGCACGTTTATTCCAAAATTGAGCCTAAATTAAGAATGATAAAATATAAAACATGACTCAAGATATGTATAGATTCAACTCTGTCGAATAAAGCCCAAAAAAACACTATAAATATAGAAAAACACCCCAATAATAACAAAATTCCAGGAACAGCCTCCAAGCTTTAGCAATTCAAATTCTTAACTCCACATACTATAAAACCATAAATCCCCAAATTTAAGTCTAAACTGAAAATCCTTGATCATTTGATACTCAGAAGTGCTCATTTCTTTGCCACATTTACCCATTTGACATATAACTTTCCACGTCATAAGGAAGCTGTCTTATCAATATATTAATCTCTCTCTTGACTGCCCATGTAGCTCCCACTGCCTCTTCCGTGTCCCCAGAAGAATTGGATTAGCATAAGTGTCAGTTTGGTGATCACGGTCCGCATATAGTGTCAATAGCTGGGTAGTGCTGTGATGGCTTATTGGGTGGCTGAAAGTGATTTTGATTCTGCAAGATGCCTATCGATTTTGATGCATGTCGTAACACTATGGTAGTAGACTTCTGGATATAGATGGATCTATTGAAGTGAGCTTAGCCAAAATGCCAAATTAGCCTCCCCCAGCTGCCCACTGGCATTGACTTAAATGAGCGTCGACCAAGTAGAGATCAAAAGCACATAATTCGCCATAGACTCAAACTTTCAAAATAAGCAACATAGGAGGTTTTTATAAACTTAATATTCACAATATTCATAGCACAAATAAAGACCATTGAATAAAAACGAAGATTTTGACAAAAATTCTAGCATGTTCAGCCACGGTAGTTAAGAGAGATAATAATTAATTCATTATAAGGAAAAACAAAATCTTAAATCAGTAGATTATGATATTCCATAACATTTGAATATTTAAGTATTCCAATTGCCCTTATAGTAGGATGTGTTTTCCCAAAAGAGACCTATGAGTTTTCTCTCGGTTATTTCTCTATTGATGGATAGAAAAAAAATTGCATAATCTAGGAACACGACCTATACACATCCAGATATCAGAGCGGCTTTAATCATCAGCTAAGCCTCTTCGAGACGAAACAGCTCACAAGGGGATGGAATTATTACAGTCAAATGTCTACCAACTTAACCAATTGGTACTTCCATCTAAGGAACTACCCAATTCTCTACTTGTTAATAGTTTAGTACCCTAAGAATTGGTGGATCACTTGTAGCAGGTATAATTCTATGTTTTGAGCATACACATAAATTTTAAGTCTGAACTAAGGAACCTGAAACATCAATGTGAATCATATATATGATCAAACACTGCATCTGTATTCCATTCAAAAATCAAATATCCACATTTTTAAACTTGTACATCATGTAAAAATAATGGAAACACAATTTCAATTCTCGAAATACAGCCTCCATAAGAACAGCTAGAACAAAGATCCCAACGGAAACAGAAGCAAAAGAGGACGCACTATTCCAGACTTCACTGCTCATCTTCTTCGTAGCAACAAATATAAATTCAAAAAATAATAAAAATAATTACTCAACAGACACACGCACGCACCTCCTCGTCGTTCCAATCAAACATAGCTAGAAAACAAAGGAAAAATCGAATCTCCGAGTGCAAAAGAACGCAGCGTTGACAGGTACTGCTTCAAATGTAGCTTAAACATGGCCAGCTTGTTTCCCGCTCAAGTTTTCTCCAAAAAAAAACCGGTAAACCGGAGAAAGGAGAGCATTAATCGACGAAGCTTGAAGTAGCAGGCAGCAATTATTTAGTTGGAGCGCTAAAAGAGAGAGTATGCTGAATTGTTTGATGCAGTGAAAAAAACACGGGAAGAGGAGAATTGGAGATGGAGAGAGAAAGTGGCGCAGGAGGGAGAGAAGGAGAGAGAGCAAGTGGGAGTGGGGCCCAGTCCCACGTGAAGTGGGGCTCATAATTCATATTGAAGGTGGAGAATTAAACTCGTGTGATGCAAGCCGTATCTAAAGTGGTGGCTGTGAGTGAAGCGTTGGGATCTATTTGTACCCCGCCATTGGTCGCAACTTATTTCTGGTCTCAAACTACCTAAATCTCCTTGCCCCCCGCTTTCAATTTTCATATTATTAAATTATAAGAATCAAATCTGTGGCTACATATTTTGCAAGTTGCAACAATTATCAGAATCTACTTCACATCATATATATATATAGATACTACCTCCGTGCCTCACATTTACTTTTTGCACGTATTTCCATCAAAACCTAGTATGAGTTTTAAAATATAATTTTGTAGTATTATTTTTTATTACGGGATACTAACGATACTACAAAATTATATTTTAAAACTCGTACTAGGTTTCGGTGAAAAAGCGTGTCAAATAGTGAATATGACAAATGTAATGGATGAAGGTAGTAGATATTTTTTAGACCAAAAAAAAAGTATTGAGGAAAGAATAACTTCAACTTTATCACTTAATATTATTGGTTTATGTTTTAACTCACTACTAGTGTTAGCAACCGTGCGTTGCACGAACAAATTATCGGGCAAAAAGAAAATAAAACTGAAATAATGTAAGAATATATATTATAAATCTTATTCAGGTTCCGGGCTCCACTTTGAGAAGCTCAATTCTCAAATTTCATAATCCATAGTGGACCTACTTAACGTGTCAATCGATAACGTGTCCATAGTGGACCTACTTAACGTGCCCAAAGGCTCAACGATTCTACCTTGGATCTAGTAGTGCATACACCTACAAAACAAAAAATCAAAAGAAACAAATGCTTGAATTAGTAACTCAATAACCAAATTGACTATTGAAACTCAAACTAAACATTCCCCGGCAACGGCGCCAAAAATTGATCACTCTACTTTTTAGGGTAGAGAAATACAATGATAATCGATTGAGTATAATCGAGTCAAATCCACAAGGAATGTTATGGCGTGAGAATTCCAAATAGTAATCTAGATATCTAATCACTATCCAAGCTACCAACTAACATGTTTTTGTGTTTTTTGATTAACTAAAGAAAAAGGAAAGTAATTAGCAAACTTAGAATTCAACTAAACAAACAACAAGTATCAAATGATATAACTTCAATAATAGATGAGGGTGATTCCAACTATACTTCGATTAGACTTAAGTGATGGGCGATTAGGACTCTAACTTGAACTAACTATGATTCACTCAACTCTCATTGCAATGAAATCAAGTAGATTAATGAAAAGCCTAATTCCTACTACGATATCAAGCAATTCATTAACTTCCACTAGCACATTGAGTTCTTTATCCCTACTATCTCTAGCATGCAAATCTCTTGTTTCCTAGCATCTAATTTAAGTCCTCCTAAGCATTAGATCAAACATTTGATATGCAACTATGGTGATCAAGAATAATTACATAATAAAACATAGCCCCAAGAGAAATGAACATGAAATTAGAAGGTAAATTCACAATTAAAGCCTAAACCCATCACATAATCTTAATCTACATATAATTGGAATCACAAAGGAAATTAGCTAGACATGATTAAGGAAAATAAACCATGAGAAATGAATGAAACCATAATCAAAAGATAGAGAATTAAAAATGGAACAAAGTAGTGGAAGGATCTTCAAATCTTCAAAGTAAATCTTCAACAATTCATCAAAATACCAAAGTAGAAAGAGGGAAATGTAATTAGGGTTCTAGGAATGTGTTCAAGTGTAAAAGATACTCAAATGGGGAAGATTTAGGAGTTAAATACATAAAAAATGAGGTTTGGGACGAGTTAGACCGAGTTTGGTCAGACCAAACTCGGCCCTTAAGTGAAAGAGGGCGGCCCGGCAGCGGTTTGGGAGGAGGGATGGCGGTCTGTCAAACCACCGTGACAGACCGCCGAAGTCTCTGTGAACAGTAGCCGGAATTTCGGCAGTTTGGCAAACTGCCGGCCAAACCGCCGGTCTTCCTTCTCTTGCGCAACTTCGCCGTTTTTGCTCGTTCTCTCTCATCCGAACTCTGATTCTCGATCCGCTTTTCGTTATGGCTTCTTAACGAACTCCTCTTCGACATGGAGTAGTTCAATTGGCCAAATAAGTTTATTTTTCCTACAAAAAGCTAACAAGACTCGAGAAAATGAGGAAAATGTGAATGCGAGCAAACTAGTGAAACCCTAGTCATATCACTTGAAACTCCACATATTTAAACATGAATTTCACTCTAATTAAGCTCAACATGCACATAAAATATGTGTTAATCACTCCCCTAAACTTAAGCCATTGTTCATCCCGAACAATGGAACGAACAATCAAAACACTTAACACGTATGAGGATGTGCATTTCGAGTTCATCGATGCCTCATATCACTTCCAAAACCATTTTAGGTCAAGGAAATTATCAAGTCAAGCCAAGCATTCATAAAATCACTCACTATCCTAGCTTATAACTCAATCACTTAAGCACATTCAACCCTAGACCTCACAAGGTGTGTGTATCACTCGATCACTCGATATAAGGTAAAAGGGTAAGCACTCATTGAAATCATGCAATACACAACTTTGACCATAAGCTTGCCTATCAACTCAAGTTTCTAATAGTACCATATGTGCACAAATTAAGATCAAATAGGTCTTTCTTAAGCTTGTAATGTAGGGACATTGGTTAAGGTAGGAAATTTTAGGCTAAGTGACTTAAATTTTCATCTAAGTTCCTTCACCTCCTTTCTTCACCTTTCTAAGTATGAATTTCTTCATCTTCCACCTTATCCAACCCCTTTATATCAAATGAAAACTCAAGCCTATTCTAACCCTTCATCAAATCAAAAGACACACTCATTTATGCTCTTATTCTTTCTTTCTTTTTTTTTCTTTTTTTTCTAAGAACTTTGTTCTTAACATTTTCTTTTCTAACATTGAGCTTATATGAGTGTTCTTTCAATGCAACACAAATCTCAAGGCCCTTCATTTTCACCCACCATTTCCAATAGATTTTCAACTTTCACCAAGGTTCCCTTAACCATCCTTCACCCCCTATCATCCGATTTTAGAATGAAAAGCTTATTAAGGCTCAAAATGGGACAACAAGGGTTATGATAGATAGGTTAGTGTTTAGGGATTATGGGCTATGAAATGATGGCCTAAAATCATTTCCTAATTCCTTACACATAAGTAGTACCTCCAACATGAGTATCAAGGCAAGTTCTAGCAAATAAAATATAATGCATGACCAAGCTCACATGAAAGGACATTAACTATGTAAGATGCATAGTTTTTTTTTTAGGCTCAAAATCCTCCTAAGCTTTTTGCCTAGAGTCTAAGAATCATTCAAGCTATTCAAGTGAAGTGACCTAATCATGCTCGACTTTAACTTGAAAATTTCAAAAATGTTGCCAATTTTTGCATCAATCATCGGCACCTCACTCGAAAGCACTTGAGTAAATAAAAACGTATTTTCGCACTGAAGCATGCAAGCATCCAATTCAACATTTAATTCTTTCAAAACTTTTTCCAAAAATTTCTCCATTATGAGCTCATATCAACAAACCACATTCACATAAGAAAGAATTTTCCTCAGTTAAGCTCATTAACCCAAACTCGTCAACAAACTAATTTTAACAATCAAGATTTTTCTTTTAACCCCTAATCAACCACAATCATCATGCAAGCCTAAGCATATAATAAATAACCATTTACTCATTTGCTTGCTTGATCGGTTTGATTCTCTTCCTTCACTCGTTCCAATCACGATTCGACATTGTGCATTGACTATGAAACATATGGAACTTGTGAAGTATAAATGAACTTAAAAATAGAAAGTATTAGCATAGAAATAGGAGAAAAATAGGAAAACAGATAAATAAAAAATAAGAAGCAAAAACCAAAATCAAACTAAAAACTAACTTAAACGAAAAAGAAAAGGATATTTGTTGGGGTGCCTCCCAACTAGTGCTTAGTTTAACGTCGTTAGCTTGACGATACCTTTTTGCCCTTTCAAGGGACTTTGAATGAAGTCCAACCTCGATCAAATACCAACTCTTCATCAAGCTCATCAAACTTCGGTTCATTCATTCTTGACTCCTCCGGTTCGTCCAAAGCATTCAACATGTGGAATATTTCCTTTTCTCCATTCATTCGATGGGTGATACTCCCTTTGAAAATATCAATGAGGTCTCGACTTGTGGCAAAAAAGGGTCTTCCAATAATTAAAGGAGTGTCTCGATCCTCCAGTATGTCGAGAACAATAAAATCCACCGGGTAAATGAGTTTTCCAACCCTTAGAAGCACATCTTCCACAATGCCTTTTGGGTAAGAGATTGAACGATCCGCCATTTGGAGAATAAGCGAGGTGGGTTTAAGAGTTTCAATCTTCAAACAATTGAAGATGGAAAGGGGCATCAAATTCACGCCCGAGCCCAAATCACACAAGACATTCCTAAAAGTTTAGCCTCATATCTCACAAGGTAAAGTGAACTTCCCGGGGTCCCTTTCTTTGTTTGGAATCTTCTTTTGTAGACGAGCACTACATTCCTTCGATTACACAATGGTTTCACCCTTATCAAATTTCCTTTTCTTTTTAACCACATCCTCCAAGAATTTCTCATGATCCGGAATTTCACTCAACAAACCAATCAAAATAGCATTTATCTCCAATTTCTTGAATGCATCTAACAAATCACCTTTCCTCTCATGCAAATTCTCATCAATAGGCTTAAGGGAAGATGATAGATTATCCAAGCAATTCGTTTCCACATGATCATGAGAAACTTTAGAAGATGGAGTAGAAGGAGTACCTTGTGGTTTCTTAAAGAACTTTGCCTTCTCATTAAACTTCTCTTCTCCAATCAACTTCTTTAGCTCAGAAACATAATAAGCACCTCTTCTTCTACGCATCCAATTCTCATCCTCCGACCTCGGAATTCCATTGTTGAGCTTCATTGATATTCATGAATCTCTTCCTTCGATTTGCTTTTAATGTCTTCCAAAGGAGGCCAATGATCCGGAATGGTCAAGAAGTATATATCATTAGCGTAGTTCATTGGTGTTAATTCCTTCTCATAAAGGGCTATGATCGTGAGAAGGATCCCAACGAGAAACACTTTGATCACCCCACTTTTTCCTCATATAATATGGCACATATGGCTTTTTCTCCTCTTGTATCTCTTGTGAAGGTTTGGAAAGTACCTCACTCACCACATGTATTGCGTTGCATTGTTGTTTCGGGTTTACTTGAGTGTTGCTAGAAGCTTCTCCGGCCTTTTGTAGAGAATTCACTTGGTTGGCTATTTGCTTAACTTGTGCTTCAAGCGCCATTACTTGCTTAGCAAGAGTTGTCACCGAAGTAGTAATGGTTGACACCGAATTCTCCAATACAATCATCTTTTGGCCGGTTTGAGCTATAAATGAGCTTTGTTGATTAGCCATTTGTTGCAGGATTTGCTCAATAGAAAGTGATATCTTCTTAGGTTCCTCACTTATCCCTTGAGAAAAGGAGAATCCGGAATGTGGAACTTGAACATTGCTAGGATTTCCATAAGAGGGATTGGGAGGATTCCTAGTGTTGGGGTGGTAAGCCAGGTTACCACCTTGATTGCCATAAGAGTATCCAATTTGTTGATTCCCTTGGAATCCCCCTTGGTGTCCTTGAAATCCTTGCTTGTTGTAATTGCCATAAGGCCCTTGATTGACATATCCCACGTCTTCACTTCCATTGAACTCCATGCTCTCTTGAGTTTGAACACTCTTGACCTCCTTCTTGGATCTTCTTTCCTTTTCAAATTCCCTCTTGAGAATGGTGTATTGAGTAGCCAAGTCATCGTATCTTGCATCTTCAAGAATCGAGTTCACCTTGTTCGTAGGGCCTCTTTCCATTGACCATTGATAGTTATTGGCCGCCATCTCCTCTATGATCCTCAAAGCTTCTTTAGCATTCCGGTTCACAAGACAACCACCGGAGGTTGCATCTACTATGCTCTTTGTGTGTGAGGTAAGGCCACAATAGAAATTCACTATTTGTTGCGCCTTGCTAAAGCCATGTTGAGGACACTTGCGTAGCAAGTCCCTATACCTTTCCACGTCTCAAATAGTGTCTCATCACCAAATTGGGAGAAATGAGAGATTTCCGAAATAAGCTTTTGGTCCTTTGAAGGTAGGAAGTAGGAAGTACTTGGCAAGAAAAGCTTTGCACAACTTCTCCCATGTGGTGATCTCGCTCTTATCAAGGCTCTTAAACCACTCTTTGGCTTGATCCCTCAAGGAAAAGTTGAAGAGTTTCATTCTTATAGCATCTTCCGGCACTCCATTATGCTTCACCGTATCACAAATCTCCAAAAATGTGCTCAAATGAGCATTAGGGTCCTCATTTGGCATTCCACCAAATTGTTCCGATTGGACCATTTGGATAAGGCCGGTCCTTATCTCAAAATTGTTTGCATTGACACGAGGTCCCCATCCTCCTCCTTAAAATTGATCCGTTGGTGATTCGAACATTTGGTTAAGAGGAGGTTGTTGAGCTTCTTGAGCCCTTCTTTCTTGCTCGTCTCTCCAAGCTCGCATATCTTCCAATTCCTTCTTAAGAACCTCAAACTCTTGATTGTTAGCCGCCATTCTTTAATCTTCACTAGAATTTCTTCTTCTATGCCTTCTTTCAAAAGCTAGTACCAAAGGCTCAACGATTCTACCTTTGGATCTAGTGTGCATACACCTACAAAATAAAAATCAAAAGAAACAAATGCTTGAATTAGTAACTCAATAACCAAATCGACTATTGAAACTCAAACTAAACATTCCCCGACAACGATGCCAAAAATTGATCACTCTACTTTTTAGGGTAGAGAAATACAATGATAACCAATTGAGTATAATAGAGTCGAATCCACAAGGAATGTTATGACGTCAGAATTCCAACTAGTAATCTAGCTATGTAATCACTATCCAAGCTACCAACTAACATATTTTTGTGTTTTTTGATTAACTAAGGAAAAAGGAAAGTAATTAACAAACTTAGAATTCAACTAAACAAGCAACAAGTATCAAATGATATAACTTCAATAATAGATTAGGGTGATTCCAACTATACTTCGGTTAGACTTAAGTGATGGGCGTTAGGACTCTAACTTGAACTAACCATTTTAATCTAACTTCATGTGGGAAACCTCCTAACTACGATTCACTCAACTCTCATTGCAATGAAATCAAGTAGATTAATGAAAGGCCTAATTCCTACTAAGATATCAAGCAATTCATTAACTCCCACTAGCACATTGAGTTCTTTATCCCTACTATCCCTAACATGCAAATCTCTTGTTTCCTAGCATCTAATCTAAGCCTCATAAGCATTAGATCAAACACTTGATATGCAACTATGGTGATCAAGAATAATTACATGATAAAACATAGCCCCAAGAGAAATGAACATGAAATTAGAAGGTAAATTCACAATTAAAGCATAGACCCATCACCTAATCCTAATCTACATATAATTAGAATCACAAAGGAAATTAGCTAGACATGATTAAGGAAAATAAACCATGAGAAATGAATGAAACCATAATCAAAAGATAGAGAATTAAAAATAGAACAAAGTAGTGGAAGGATCTTCAAATCTTCAAAGTAAATCTTCAACAATTCATCAAAATATCAAAATAGAAAGAGAGAAATGTAATTAGGGCTCTAGGAATGTGTTCAAGTGTAAAAGATACTCAAATGGGGAAGATTTAGGGGTTAAATACATAAAAAAAAATGAGTTTTGGGACGAGTTAGACCGAGTTTGGTCGGACCAAACTCGGCCCTTAAGTGAAAGAGGGCGGCCCGGCGGCGGTTTGGGAGGAAAAACGGCGGTCTGTGAAACTGCCGTGATAGACCGCCGAAGTCTCTGTGAACAGTAGCCGGAATTTCGGCTGTTTGAGGGATGATTTCCGGGGGTTTGGCAAACCGCTAGTCTTCCTTCTCTTGCGCAACTTCGCCGTTTTTGCTCATTCTCTCTCGTCCGAACTCTGATTCTCAATCCGTTTTTTGCTATGGCTTTCTAACGAATTCCTCTTCGACATGAAATAGTTCAATTGGCCAAATAAGTTCTTTATTTTTCCTGCAAAAAGCTAACAAGACTTGAGAAAATGAGGAAAATGTGAATGCTAGCAAACTAGTGAACTCCTAGTCATATCACTTGAAACTCCACATATTTAAACATGAATTTCACTCTAATTAAGCTCAATATGCACATAAAATACGTGTTAATCAGCAAACACTTTTAGCATTTCAAAAGGATTTAGTAAGCATAGGCTCTTTAACAAAAATCCCTATGCATTACTCACTTATGGCTTGACAATATTACTGTATGTATATTTTGGCAACGTATCCACTGGGTACTTTTGTACTCAGCCCCGCATGTATTTTTAAATGTGCAGGTTGAGCAGGATGAAGTGAAGTGACGAACGGAGCTTCTGTTGTCGTCTTTTAAGTTGTTGAAGTCTCGGAGATATATGTCTTTATACATGTATCTTAAGTACTATTCCGCTGCGTACACTCTTTAAATTTCAAGACATTTATTCGAATTATGTAATCAAGATGATATCTATTTCCTAATCGGACTTACAAGCCTAGTTATTATAGTCATAAATTCCTTTCTATAAGCCATATGAGTCAAGTTCACATGATATGTATCACCCCTTTCTATTCCCTATTATTAAATCCCTTCTCTAGTCATGATTTCTCGGTTTAGCTATCCTTAGCAAAATCCGATCGTGACATACAAGGTATATTCACCTTATATTTCCGATGCGAGACATGTTGTTTGTACCCAATAAATACTTTAAAATCAACAACATTTTTTTAATTAATATGCAAAAAATCGAACCGTTCTTTCTCCTATAGCTTTAAATTTCATTATTTACTCGTTCATAATCATAATTTTTTTTAAATCGTGACATTTATCCTACATGCCCGTAAAATTTGGATGTAAGCTCCAACTTATACTCACTTTGTCCTCCATTTCTTGGACTAAAATGTTGGGCACGGAGTTTAATATTTTTGATGATATATTAATAAATTAAAATATTGAAATGTTAAAGTGGAATAATTGTGAGTCCATTTAATATTTTTAGGTTGTGACGTTCTCTGTGATGGAAAATTATCATGGGAAAATGAGGTAAAATAAAACAATCACCCTTAATTTTTTTTCTTATTTTCTACATTTTCCCACCTCCTTATCTATGATGAAAAAATTTACTCTTTCTTCCCCTTTCTTTTCAGTCCAATGGAAGGAAAATATTATCCCACCAACATGGAGTGAAAACATTTTCCTTCCATTGGAATGAAAAGGAAGGGGAAGAAAGAGTAAAATTCTTCATCATAGATAAGGAGGTGGGAAATAAGAAAAAAAAATTAGGGTGATTGTTTTCTTTTCCCTCATTTTCCCATTATAATTTTCCATCAAAGAGAACGCAACCTTGATAGTATTAAAGTGTTAAAGTGTTAAAATGTATATGAGGATTACGTCCAAAATAGAAAGGGTCAAGAAATGGAAGATGGAGGGAATATTACATATTAGCTTCGTCCAAGAAAATAGTCTATTAATATATTAAAACAAAATGAAAATGGCAGTTATTTTTTTGTTCCAATTTTAGGGTAAAATAGTAATTTCAATTAATAGAAGTTATTTTTAAAAAATCAGTTACACAATTTAATTTGGTCTCATTAAATATAAATAAATACATTAACCGAGCACGACATTGAGCGGTTCATTTGCCAGCACTATCGATAAGCACGTCTTCCACCATATTCCACGCAACAAAAGAAATCCGCTCAACACAATGCCAACAACTTTTCCTCTAGATTTTTCAAAAATCTAAACTACATTCATTTCATTTGCTTCGTCTAAACTACAACCTCAATGGGCCTCGACAAACGCAAATGATGAACGATTGATTGGGCGGCACCAGCGCCAACCCAAACACTGAGCTTCTTCTTGCGGAATAAGTTCATTGAATCTCAAAATTTGCATCCCCTAATCACGGCATTCCCGGAGACAATGGTACAAGTTTGTTTTTGGAATTTTTTTTCAATTATTTTTTCCTTATTTTCTATGGAATCACGTATAGCTAGATGTCTAAAGTTGGCAACCCAAAAAGTGATCAAGTTTTGAACTTTAGGAGTTGGAAACAGTTGTCAGAGAGATGTTGAAACTAGAATTGAATAGAAACTGCAGGGTGAAGGCAAAGAGGTGTAATTCAGAAGTTTTTGGGGTTTAAATCTTCTTCTGTTGTAATTTTTTTTAAGTCTGTGCGCATTAATTAGTATCTGCATGACAATGTTCAGAAATGAATTAGACTCTCTCTCTCTCTCTCTATATATATATATATATATATATGTAAGCTTGACTTACACAGTAGGAAATTTATCTTACAGAGCAAGTGGAGATCACCAATATAAAGGCCTAAAGCTTGTGACAGGGGAGGACGCACACGTGTTTTCAAGAATCCGAAGATAATTAACACCCATTACCCATAGGCCATAAGTGATGCTTGAGTTTCAACTCCACTACATCATGCTCTTTCCATGGGACGACAATGGTACATGCATGTATATTTTATCTTCCTATTTTTCTATATTTACATCTCTTATGTTAAAGCTCTCATAGTATAATATTGTACGGGTTTAAGTATAACTATAACCCCATTTTAATTTTCATTTTTTTTTAATAAGCTTGCACCTTTGTATGTTGTATCCAATCTATGGCGTGATACTTGCAAGATTCTTTGATGATTAATGTCTGAACTGAGTCTTCAAGACTTCAACCCACAACTTTTATTTTCATTTTATTTATCTTTGCCATTGAAATATAAAAAAGCTTATTCTGGTTAAAACAACTTTAAGATGATAACAAGAATACATAATGAAGAATGCAATATGATGATTGTGAAAAAAGGTTATGGTGAACTAAGAATTAATGAATATTGTTTATTGCAGATTTTTAAAATTATTGTAGACTACTTGATTTTTCTTTTTCTGCAGGCTTTGTGTTGGTTTGGTAACTTTGAGCTTCACATCTAGGTGCCTATTTCTCTCTACTACGTTGTAATATATCGTATCTTAATTTGAATAAATGTCTTTATTAGTATTTCTGTAGAGTTTCACACAATTGTGAAGTCAGAGAAAAAAAGTAAGAACTCAGCCTTACCGAATGCATATATTTAACATAATCGTATATATCAGTTTTTAGTTTCTATTCCCTTGAAACGTAATTTTCTCAAGTTGAGTGCGGTCGGAGCAAAGAACAGTTTCAGTGCCACTAGCAAGATGAAGATTTTAATTGTTGTTATTGTTTTCATTTTATTTTTTTTTTGTTTTAGTTGTAGCTGTTGAATTTTTTCCTTTTTAATTTCGAGGTAAAATATTGTGATTAAATCATTATGACAAACATGATATTGAATTTTATATATGTTTGAAATTACAGTATTAGGAGTTTGGTTATATTGTCTGGATAAGCATGCTTGAGATTTCTTCTCTGTTAATGTGGATCACTAAGTTATTTTGTAACTGACAAAATGATTGTCTCAAGATTGAATATAGTATCATGCATCATCAATGAAGGTCTTTCATGACATATGAGGTACGGGGGTAAAAAGTTTACAGCTAGCGTTAGTAATTAAGCCACTATATTAGAGTTCAAAACTATATTATACAAAAATTATTTGAGTTTAACAAAAGAGACATTAGATCGACAATGAATGTTGTACGTGTTTAGATAGATATACAAAAATTAAAAGATAGGTATTTTAACATATTCTGATTACAATTTTCTTATTAGATTATTTTGTTATTCTCTATTCATTTGGCTAAACTATTAATTATTTTCATCACTAAATAAAATATTTAATTATTTAATTACATCAAATTTTTACCCGTGCATCGCTAAATTGATAGTTATGTATTTTCGTGAATAACTTAATGTATTGTTTTCTAAAAATATATTATCATAATTTTTATCTATAATATTTGTATTTGTTTGCTTTTAATTTTTGTATGTTTAATGGTCGCTGTGCATCGCACGGGTGGGTGTACTAGTAATATTAAAAGCTAAACCAAGACGTGACACGCTCACTTTTAACATGGAATTTTCCATCACCGTCTAGTTTGCAAAAGTAAATAAATACTGTAGTATAATATAATACTCCCTTCGGTCTTTTTAAGTTGTTATACTTTTTTTTAGCATTTGTGATAAGCGTTTTTTAGCGTTTTGTCATTTTGATGATGAGTTTTAAAATTTTAATTTTTATTTTTATTTTACGGGATACTAGTATCCCGTAAAGTTGGCAAAGTGTTTGATATAGACACGAGCTTTGGTAAAGTTGGCAAAGTATTTGATTTGTCAAGGGTATATCCGAGAATTCATGAAATAATCTTCATGGCACTAGTTGAAAATCAGCATGTTTGAGATTAATGAGAAAGTGGTGTTTGGAGACAAAAAGCTTTGCGGTTCGGAATAATTGGGGGGTCGCTTTCGTTCAAATAGCTAACTTATTAATACACTGTGTATATGAAAATAATTTATTTAATTTGTTAAGTGCCGATTGCTTACACAGTAAATAGCTTGCTATAACAATTTGTAAACAATAATATCGTTGTTAATCTATATTCATACAAGAACTTTTGCAAGATGGTATGACTTATCAAATCAGCAAGATGAAACTCATACTATGTTGTGTCATAACATGATAACAAAATGCAAACTATTCACTTAAAGTAATACAAGATAAAAAAAAAAAAAAACAGTCATAAAATTTAAAAACATATACTAGTAAATTTTAGTCACTTGATGCACGGTGAGACAATTTTAATCTTAATGATCCAATTTTATAATTTTTTATCTTGTAATTACTATATTTTCTTTTATTAAAATTAATCAAATAATCATTAAAAAATAAAACTCACACGCCAACAAACAATCGAGCTCCACCGCCACCCCACCGTCTGCCTCCGTTCATGGCCGACTGTTTGAGCCTCACTGTTTGAGCCCCCTCATTTGAGCATCTCCGTTTGAGCCATATGAAAATAAATCAAAAATCACACGTCCAACAACAATCAACAATCGAGCTCCAATGCCATTGCATTGTCCGTCGCTGTTTATGGCTGATCGGTCGAACCTCTCACTCGAGCCTACAACTACTACTGTATTTAGGTTTTGCTTTCATATATTTCTTCGAACACCTTGTGTTACATGTTGCAGTGAGTATGATTCCAACGGAGGGTCAACTGCATTATATTGGGCCGAGTCGGGCCTGCCTAAAATTCAATCGGGCTGCTAAAATCTTACCCTAAGGCAGCCCTTTGCAGGCCATCGGACCAAACCAACCTTTTTTTTTTTCCATATTGAAACAACAGAATCCCTTAATCTCTAAAATAACAAAAAAATAATAATAATAACCTATACTACTGTATCTGTCCCAGCTCATTTATACTATATTTGTCCCAGCTCATTTATCTCGTTTCTTTTGGGCATACAAATTAAGAAAAAAAAAATATAAACAATTAAAAAATTAGTAAGCTCACTAATGTCTTAGATTAGATATTTTATTGGCAAAAAGTAGTAGGCCCCACCACTTTGACTTTGATTTTTGTCAAAATTGGAGTGAGACAAAAGGAGTATAAAACACGAATCTTCAATTTCAAATCAATCTGAGTGGCAATTTTGCAAATTTTTATAATTTGAAAGTTTTAAAGATCATTATGCTTCATTTTTACAACTAACTACCCATTTAATTACTTCCCATTATGCACGATTTTTCTCCCCCAAATCTTTCAACTTCTTTCTGGAGTTATTACTTATTTACCAAACTTTTAGGCCAACTTCTTATACTACCTCTGTCATTTTCAAGTTGTTACACTTTTTTCAGCAATTTTTTCAAGCGTTTTTTAGCGTCTTGATGATGAGTTTTAAAATAACTTTTTAAAGAATTTTTTCTTTTACGGGATACTACAAGTGTTTTAGTATCCCGTAAAAGAAAAAATTCTTTAAATTGTAATACCATGTTGTGTATGATTAATAATTTTATTCACAAAATATATTACATTTTATTCATTGCACGTAAATTTAATTAATTGCGGTAGAATTTGTATATTTCAATTTGTTTTATATTATATTATATATAATTAAAAGGTAGTTAAATAAATTGAAGTTTACAAAAGAAAATAACTAACTATTAAATATAATAAAATTCTATATTATATAAAGTACTCATTCCATTCCTTTCAAGTTAAGTCACTTTCCTCTTTGGGCCGTCCCTTTCAAATTGAGTCATTTCTTTTTTTTAGCAAAAGTTAGGAGTTAAAACACTGAATTAGTCACAACTAATTGCACCTCTTATTTTTTCAATTAACACCCTAATCACCACTAATTGGACTCAACTCCCCCAACCCAATTAAAAAAAAAAAAAATTGGCCCAAACCTCTCACACTATCCTGTTCCAGCAATCTCTATCTATCGACTTTTCAAACCAAAGGTTTCTCTCTCTAATCCGGGTTTTTCTCTCTAGAAAGATTCAATATTTGTGCTGGATTGAAAGTATTTTTGCTAGTACTGAGATTGGGGGATTGTAGGATTTCCATTTTTCTTTAATCTTTTTACGTGGTTGGTGATGAATGGGGAGGGGAGGCAGAGTCCGGCGCTGCCATGGCGGCGCACCATCAGTGGCAGTAATCCGATCAATTCGTAGAAATTCCGGTGGCCGGAAATTGTAGGAGAAGAGAGGAAGGGCTGAGAGAGAGAATCACAGAAAGAAAGAGGGAAGCAGAATTAAATTAATTAAACATAAAAAATAAAAAATAAACAACTTATGAAAATTATTTTTGAAAATAAATAAAATAAAATACTATTATTTATAGGGCGCTCCGGTTTTTCTACCCTTTTAATATATGTATTGTAAAAACTACCCACATAAATCATGTAATTGTAAAAGTACCCTTACACATTAAAAAAAAATAGATGTTGGACCCACTGACAAAGTTTTGTGATTTTTGAAGCTGTCGGCTCCCTCCGAAATTTGTGCAGGTGAAGTATTTTTTTGTTTTTTTATTTTTTTATGAGTGGGGCCCACTCGAAAATTTTCGATGTCTCTCGTGAAGCCGGATCAGACGTGTGTGTCGTGTAGTATATGTTTGGAATATTATTGATTCTTCATGCCACCCCATACTCAATATATATGTATACCCTAAACCCTAATGAAGAAAACACAACACAAACTCACCCCCCTCCAACAACAACAAAAAAAAAAAAAATACTCTTAGCATAATACTCTCCTACTCCCTACTCGACTCAAATTCTGCTCAAACATGCACCGACAGTAAATACACAATAAATACAACACAAAAACCCTAACTACAAACAACTTCCTCTTCATCATCTTCATCAACTCGCACACAACTCACCAAACCGACGTCCACTCCCTCTTCATCATCTTCATCATTACTTCCCCACCTAGCACCACCTCCCTCATGAACCCCATAATCCTCACCCTTCTTTGCGTTCGTTCCATTCCGTTCTCCATAGCCCGCAAGCCGTCGCTACCATTGCATCGGAGTGATGTCGGCACAATACATAATCGACCATGAGCACAAAGACCACTTTGTGTTGCCGGAAAACGAATCGGGGATCTCCGTCGAAGTAATACCACGACGAATATCAGTATATTTTCCGGCGAATGTAGTATTAATTTTTTTGTTATGAATTTAAATTGTATTATTTGTTATGATTTAATTAGAAATTAATTCGTTTATTGATTTTTGTTTGAAATTAATTGATTATTATTTTGTTTAAATTAATTCTCTTATGTGATTTAATTCAAAATTATTAGAAATTTGTAGTGTTTGTAATGTTAAAATTTATATTTAGGTTGAGAAAAAAAAATTGGGAATAGCCGGCCGGTCAATCGGACGCCGGAAAACCGCCGTCTGGTCGTATATTTCGGTCGCCGGAAAAATAACTTTTCCGGCAATCAGAATGACCGGCCGGCTATGCCCGAAAATTGCACTATTTTTTCTTAGTATGTATAATTAATCACATATTTTTTATAATTTTATTAAGTCGTTATTTAATTTTTGTTTGAAATTAATTAATTATTATTTTGTTTAATTCATTCTCTTATGTGATTTAATTCGAAATTATTAGAAATTTGTAGTGTTTATAATGTTAAAATTTATATTTAGGTTGAGAAAAAAAAATTGGGAATAACCGACCGGTCAATCGGACGCCGGGAAACCGCCGTCCGGTCGTATATTCCGGTCGCCGGAAAAATCACTTTTTTGGCAATCAGAATGACCGGCCGGCTATGCCCGAAAATTTCCCTATTTTTTCTTAGTATGTATAATTAATCACATGTTTTTATAAATTTATTAAGTCGTTAATTAATTTTTGGTTCAAATTAATTGATTATTATTTTGTTTAAATTAATTCCCTTATGTGATTTAATTTGAAATTATTAGAAATTTGAAGTTTTTATAATGTTAAAATTTATATTTAGGTTGAGAAAAAAAAATGAAAATTTTGGGAATAGCCGGCCGGTCAATCGGACGCCGGGAAACCGCCGTCCGTCGTATATTTCGGTCGCCGGAAAAATTACTTTTCCGGTAATCAGAATAACCGGCCGGATATGCCCGAAAATTGCCCTATTTTTTCTTAGTATGTATAGTTAATCACATGTTTTTTATAAATTTATTAAGTCGTTAATTAATTTTTGTTTGAAATTAATTGATTATTATTTTGTTTAAATTAATTCCCTTATGTGATTTAATTTGAAATTATTAGAAATTTGTAGTGTTTGTAATGTTAAAATTTATATTTAGGTTGAGGAAAAAAAAGAAAATTTTGGGCATAGCCGGCCGGTCAATCGGACGCCGGGAGACCGCCGTCCGATCGCGTATTCCGGTCGCCGGAAAAATTACTTTTCCGGCAACCAGAATGACCGGCCGGCTATGCCTGAAAATTGCCCTATTTTTTATTAGTATGTATAATTAATCACATATTTTTTATAATTTTATTAAGTCGTTTATTAATTTTTGTTTGAAATTAATTGATTATTATTTTGTTTAAATTAATTAATTATGTAAATAATCAGTTGGTTAATTTAAATTTATCTTTTTTTACAGGATTCTCCGGCGCCATGGTACTGTCGAAGCAATTTGATCAACCGGAGATTTGATGTCGGCAACTATTATAGGATTAAAATATTGGAAGATATAAAGTTGGCACTGAGCGACATATCGAGGTGGTGAATTGGTCGATGAGTTTCAGTTGGGACCTTTCGGACATTTGCTCGATTGGGAGCCGGGGCAGAATAGTAAACCCTTGCTCCACTCCGTGTTATCTCGAGCTGTCATGACGGAGGTGGGAATTTAGTTCCATATTAGGGGCCAATACGTAGAGTACACCGTTCAGGACCACGCTCTGATCACAGGGTTAAGATTTGGCCCAACAGATTTTGATCCCAGGATTCAGAGGGAGCCAAGGGCCTCCCGGTTTTTTCAAGACGTTTGTGGCGGCCATGGTCAGAAGGCAGCACTGTTGCACTCCCATTTGGGAACACTCACGTATGAGAATGATCCAGACGGGCAACTTCGATTGAAGCTAGCGAACTTGTTGATGGCCAACTGTTTTATCCTCGGTCATGACGGGCAGGCTCCACCCCACCAGTGGTTGTGGGAGTTAATCGATGACACTAATGAGTTCAATTCTTTTCCTTGGGGTGCGTACTCCTACAAGACCTTGCAGTATTACTTGAGGACGTTTCAGGCGAGGTCTAGGAAGTATCACATTTATTGGCCGGTATGGGCACTGATGATATGGGCTTACGAGGTGATGTCAGGGTTCGGTGAGCAATTTGCGGAGAGGGCTTCCACGACGGACGTGCCGAGGTGTCTCAGATGGAGATTCCGCAATACTTTCACCGGCGTGTCCGATATAGAGCTGTACGCGCCGTTCGATGATCCGGAGGAAGGTATTAGTAGGATCGAGCCGGAAGATCAGGAGATTGAAGAAAGTCACTACCAATCGGTACATGAACCAAGAGCCTTACTGGTGAAGTTTCATGTGCCGAAGACTTCGTACATTGTGGACGAACGCCCCCGTGTACATCGAGCTGATCCCGGGTCCCAGTGTTTCACTAAAAATTAGTGCTAGCAAATAAACTAGGTCTACTGTAGACTAATTAAGCAAAACCCTGAATATCGATCTCTCGAGGAAAACTTAACAGGGAAATTAATCTTGTGACTACACACACTCTAAACACTCTAGAAAGCAATTAAAAGAATTGAGAGTTTTTGAGATTAAAATCCTAGGCAAACAATTTAAATGAAAGCAAATAAATCAAAGCAATTAAATGGAAGCAAATAAATAACTTTAGCAAATAACTTGAAATTAAATCAAAGTTTTAAATCTAAACCTAGACAAGTATTTAAAGTAAAGCAAATAAGAGAGCAAATAAATCTATCCCAGTGCAAACGAATCTAAACATGCAATTGAAAATAAATCTAAGTTATTAAAGCAACAAATTAAGATTTTGAAAATAAATAAAATAGATTAAACTAAGAACATGCAATGAACTTATTAAACTAATCTAAGAATGGAACTATGCAACAAATCTAAAGATGAAAGCAAAACTTAAATTAAAAGACAAAGAAAGACAATGAACTTTTTGATGAATAAAATGAAAACTTGGATTAAAAACTTGAATCTGGATCCACGAACTTGCAAAAGTAATTCTCGAATGTAAAACTGGAGTATTGAAGGCTAAAAACTAATGTAAGCAAAAGTATTTTCGTTCTAAAAAGTTTACATATTTATAGGTTTGTAAAAACCTATTCTAATAAGGAATTAAAGAACTAAAGTCGGCCAGAGTGAGCGGCTGCTCACTGCTCCCTGCGGAAAACCGCCAAAAACGTACCGAGCGGCCGCCACCTGCACAGTGGGCGGCCGCTCGCCTTGAGCTACGGATTTTCTTCATTCTCTCATCTCTTCCTTGAGCTTTTCGTTTCCTTTTCGACTCTTTTCTCAACTCTTGCATCCTCTTAATTCCCGATCTCACCTTCCCTACACTTGAGCATAAAAACACATAAAAGCAACCAAAACTAAAACCAAAAACACACTCAACTTTACGAATAAAACACTCACAAAAACACATGAAACAAATCCCCCACACTTAATCCTTTGCTTGTCCTCAAGCAAAATCATTCAAACCATTTTCAAACATGAGCTTAAAGAGTGATAATGACTTGGCTTCAGAAACTTTTTCAAAAATAAGAAGTATCATGCAAAACAAGTCACCATCCACTAAGCAAGTCATAGCAAGTTTCATCTTCTAACCTCTTGAACATAAATCCTCACAACATAGGTATATATGTGTAAGTGAACTCTCATCTCTCAAGTGTTTAGATTAGGAGAAAGAACACTCAATTCAAGTCACACAAATTGCCTACCATAAGCTTGCATGTCGTCTCACCTCTCCACTACTAAAATGTGTGCTTAAGACAAAGATCAAATAGGACTTTCTATTTTGTTGTAATGTAGGCTTTTTGGTAGGTAAGGAAATTTGGCTAAAGTGAGTTAACAACCCCAAAGGCTTATTCACTCTCTTTTTACTCTCATTTCACATTCACCCTCCCCCCCCCCCCACACTACTTCAAGCCATATCTCAATAAGGCTCAAAACATAACCAAAACATTAACATCTTTATCTTTATCTTTTCTTTCTACCTACTTATGCTCTTATTCAACTTTCTCTTTTCTTTCCTTTTTTTTTTTTTTTTTTTACTAGAGCTTATGTAGGTAGAAAGTCATTTAAGCACCAAGATCATTCCCTCTTTTTCTTTTCCCAAATTTGCAATGAATATATCTCATAATATCCACTAGTTCTTCCCATCCCAAAGCTTTTCAAAGAAACATTAGGTCTAAATCGACCTCTAGGCTCAAAGGGGCTAACTAGGATAATATGAATGAATTAGGACAAGGAAAAAGGATAAGAAGGGCTAAGAAAAATGGCCTAAGATCATTTCTTCATCATAAAGCACACTATGTAATCTCAAGAGAGAAACCAACGCAAGTTCTAGAGACAAGAATGCATGCTTGAATATTCGCACTCAATAAAGAAAAATGACTATAGTGATGTAATAGTCACAAAGGCTCAATTCTCACACAAAGTTAGGCTCAATGATCTATGTTCTTAAGAGGCTACAAGTCTACATTTACCAATCATGCTCAACAAACAATGACATGCTTCACTTTTCCTTTTCAATCAAACCAAAAATCACATCATTAGCCCATCATCACAACTTCTCATTCATGCTTGAAATGACCCAAACAACATGCTAAGACACAAAACAAAAGGATTAAGCATGCTTCACAAAACATTAACACATAAAACAAAACTAAAAAGTTTCTAACCCCTCCCCCACACTTAAAAACAAGCAATGTCCTCATTGCACAAAAATATAAGCAAGGGAGTTAAGAAAACTTCACAAAAATGACGAGACAAGCGGCACCAATCTTCACGATTTGCACGAACTCCAAAGCTAGTGCCTACACAACACAAACAAAACAAATAAAAAGCATAATATCCACTAATGGCACAAAACAAACACAAACACAATCACATAAAAAAAATAAAAAAAAATAAAAAAAAAAAAACATAACAACACACATGTACCAATATGCTCAAGGTGGTGGTGGATGTGAAGAACCTTCTCCCGATCCCGGTCGTCGAGGAAGAATGCCGGTCCAACGGGCGAATTGGTCTTCAAGGCTTGACACTCTCGTGTTCATTGCCCCGAAGTTATCATTGAGAGCTCCAAGAATCGCCGCTTGTTGGGAATCAAGACGACTCCAAAGATCGGTTTGAAAAGTGGTAAAGGCCTCTTGAGTGACATATGCCGGTGGCGGAGGAGGGGATGGACCATGGGGCTCATCATGCCCGCCCTCATATGCTTCTTCTTCATCCTCTTCCTCTTGGTCTTGATGATAATGGGCACGGAATTGCACAACCGTGGGCCGTTCCTCGTACGGAACAAACTCGAACTCCGAACGCACAAAACGAGCGTTCCTCAATGTCGCGAGTGAGAGCTCCACACTCGATACATGTTCCATATGCACAGTAGGGAACGGAACTTGAAAATGACAAGCCAGTTCCGTTGCAATAGAAGCAAAAGCCGGCCTAGCATTCTTCCGGAGTCGGATTTGGTCGATTTGGCTCCAAATAAAGTTAGAGATGCACACTTTATGACCATGAACCGCCGACCACATCAAAAACAACTCCACTTTGTTAACCTTGCCCGACTCGTGCTTGCCAGAGATGTTGTAGGAGAGGAATTTGTGCAACACATATAATGCTTCATCTCTTATGAAAGCACTTTGGATATTCTTCCCCGTCCAATTATCCAACCCCGTCAATTCCCTCCATGCACCATTAGGATTAAACATATCCAAACCCGGAACTTTCTTTAACACATTCTCATCCTTTGAAAATCCAAACAATCGATGCATAAGGTCCCTATTGACCGTCACTTTTCTCCCCCCTAACCTACACTCCATCACATCCTCATACTCCTCCATGTCTCCGGATCCCATGAATACTTCTTACAGTTCATTCTTATGATCCTGCACATACACTTTCTCGGACAAAGCATCAATCACGTCAATATACGAACAGTTATCCACATGTTCAGCAGAGGGAATGGCTCTATCATAATTCATAACCGAGAAAGATACCGTTTCATTAAGCACAGACATTTTAATCGTACCATTCTTAACATCAATAAGAGTGTTAGTAGTAGCCATAAAAGGTCTTCCTAATAAAAGTGTATGCTCTCTGCCATTTTCTTGCACCTCCCATATTTCCAAAATGACAAAATCAACTGGAACAATTAAAGTTAGAGATGCACACTTTATGACCATGAACCGCCGACCACATCAAAAACAACTCCACTTTGTTAACCTTGCCCGACTCGTGCTTGCCAGAGATGTTGTAGGAGAGGAATTTGTGCAACACATATAATGCTTCATCTCTTATGAAAGCACTTTGGATATTCTTCCCCGTCCAATTATCCAACCCCGTCAATTCCCTCCATGCACCATTAGGATTAAACATATCCAAACCCGGAACTTTCTTTAACACATTCTCATCCTTTGAAAATCCAAACAATCGATGCATAAGGTCCCTATTGACCGTCACTTTTCTCCCCCCCTAACCTACACTCCATCACATCCTCATACTCCTCCATGTCTCCGGATCCCATGAATACTTCTTACAGTTCATTCTTATGATCCTGCACATACACTTTCTCGGACAAAGCATCAATCACGTCAATATACGAACAGTTATCCACATGTTCAGCAGAGGGAATGGCTCTATCATAATTCATAACCGAGAAAGATACCGTTTCATTAAGCACAGACATTTTAATCGTACCATTCTTAACATCAATAAGAATGTTAGTAGTAGCCATAAAAGGTCTTCCTAATAAAAGTGTATGTTCTCTGCCATTTTCTTGCACCTCCCATATTTCCAAAATGACAAAATCAACTGGAACAATTAACCCCCCCCCCCCCCCACACACACTTACTAGAATATCCTCAATTATTCCCCTAGGATATCTAATTGACCTATTAGCAAGCTGTAACGTCATGCGAGTTGGTTTAAGTTCACCTAGCTCTAATTGTTTGAAAATAGAATAAGGCACAAGATTGATACCAGCCCCTAGATCTAACATGTCAGATGTTTCCTTACCATTACCTAAAGCAATATTAATCACAAAGCTACCTGGATCACGTTTCTTTTGAGGAATGGGTTGTTGCATGATAGAGCTCGCCACCTCAGAGACCATGACTGGTTCAGATTCGTCGAACTTCCTCTTCTTGGACGCCAGCTCTTTGAAAAATCGGACATAAGCAGGAACATTCCGAATGACATTAAGGAGAGATTGACATTGACCTTTGAGAGCATTTTGTACAGATCCGAGAATTTGCCATCCTTCTCCGAGCTTTTGACCCGACTTGGGTATGGAATAGGCGGAACATATGGATTGGAGGCCTTATGGAGTGTAGGTTGGGGCTCCGGTTCCTCTTCGGGAGCAGTTTTCCCGGTTTGCATAGTGGGCGGCCGCTCGGATTGAGTGAGCGGCCGCTCACTACCCCCTGCGGAAAGGGTGAGCGGCCGCCAGCTTGAGGTGAGCAGCCGCTCACCTCTAGTTGCGGAATTTTTTGCAATTTTGGGGTCCCCGTTATCCACCGTTTTCCCGTTCCTTAGCACCGTGACCGCCTGCACTTGATGAGGTTGCATCCCTTGGGCTGGAATCTTGTTTGGTTGCAGGCTTTGCTGGATTTGGGTCATCATCTGCCCAATTTACATCTCGAAACGTTTGTTCACCGCTTCTTGAGTTTCTTGTGGATGCGGTGGCTGCACTTGTGGGTTTTGTGGCGGAGTTTGAGGAGGTTGGTGTTGAGGGCGTGTGTTTTGGGAGGGGTATTGTGTTTTGGGAGGGGTTTTGTGGTGGAGTTTGAGGAGGTTGGTGTGGAGGAATGTAAGGCGGAGGTTAGTAGTATGGCATAGGAGGATAATATGATGGTTGAGGTGGAGGGTAGTAGGTGTTTTGTGGAGGATAGTAAGGTTGGTTTGGGTATTGGGAAGAGTATGAGGGGTAGTAGGGTTGTTTTTGTTGAGGTGGTCGACGGGACTGAAAGTTGGATCCAGTTCCTCAGTTTTGAGGAGGACGATATCCATATCCTTGTTGTGGTTGGCGTCCCGTCTTAGCTTGCTAAGGAGGAGCTTGTTGAGGTAAGTAACCTTGAGCTTAGTAAACTTCAGCTCCTCCTTCAGAGGTAAACTCCCCCATGTTTGGGCAGCTATCGGCGTAGTGTCCAAACTCTTGACAAATATCACATACCACAAACTCTTCTTCTTGTTCTTTCACTTGAACCTTCACTTGTGGTTGTGTGTTCTTGAGAATCTTGGCAGGGGGAGTTGATGGCGAGGCTTCGGTTTTCATCTCCAATTCTTGCATCTTTCGAGCCATTGCTGCAACTTGCTTTCTCAAATCCGAGCTAGTTTCCTTAGAAATCACTGCACTAGCTTGCCATCTCCTTGGTCGAACTAGCTTCAATCGAGAACTCACAGCTAAAGTCTCGAAAATTTCATTTAGCTCATCAGCAGTCTTGAGCGCTATGTTCCCTCCGGCTATACTGTCCACCATAAACTGGCTCGTTTGATGTAATCCTTCATAAAAGTATTGACAGAGCATTTCGGGAACCAGTTGGTGGTGGGGGCACTGCTGCAGCAACTCTTGGAACCTTTCCCAAGCATCATGGAATAGTTCATCTGCTCCTTGCTCGAAGTTCATGATTTGTGACCGGATTTCTTGCGTCTTCCGGTTTGGGTAGTATTTGAGCATGAACCGCTCACAGACTTCCTTCCATGTCGATAGTGAGTTTGCTGGAAGGGTGAGATACCATGTCTTGGCATGATCCTTAAGAGACAATGGGAAACACTTCATCTTTAGCTGATCCTCTGTGATGTTCCCAAGTGGAAATGACTGCACCGTTGAGGTAAACTCTCGTATGAAGGTGAGAGCATCCTCATTTGCTATGCCATGATAAGTTGGCAGCAAGTTCTGATGTTGAGGCTTGAACTCCGTGTCCTTAACGTCTTTAGGGAGAACAATGGCAGACGAGGAAGATGGGAACGTGGGCCGAGAGAACTATCCGATGACTCTAGCCATGATCTTTGAATGTTCAGACTCAGTAGACTCGTCAGAACTCGAACTACCTCCTTCGTCGATGTTCACCGTTTCAACTTTCTCTGCTGCTTGATGTGATCTCAAGGCTAGGAATTTGGGACTTGGAGACTTTTCGAATATTGGAGATGCAATGAGACCGAGACCGCTGTTTAGTGGTTCACTTATTTCTCCTCCTTTTGTACTTGCCAGCACTGCTTTCCTCCAATTGATGTTGTCTATAAATGGCGAGAGATCTTGTTGAAGACTTCGACGACCATGCATGCACAACACTCAACAAATGGGTTAAGAGCACCAATGGTAAACACAAAAGAATACCCAAAGGAGATTAATAAGCATAAAAACGTTTTTTTTTTAAATGAAAATAAATAGAAATTAAAAACACAATCACAAAATCAATTACCTAAAGCTCTCCCCGGCAACGGCACCAAATTTTGTTTCACTAAAAATTAGTGCTAGCAAATAAACTAGGTCTACTATAGACTAATTAAGCAAAACCTGAATATCGATCTCTCGAGGAAAACTTAACAGGGTAATTAATCTTGTGACTACACACACTCTAAACACTCTAGAAAGCAATTAAAAAAATTGAGAGTTTTTGAGATTAAAATCCTAGGCAAACAATTTAAATGAAAGCAAATAAATCAAAGCAATTAAATGGAAGTAAATACATAACTTTAGCAAATAACTTGAAATTAAATCAAAGCTTTAAATCTAAACCTAGACAAGTATTTAAAGTAAAGCAAATAAGAGAGCAAATAAATCTATCTAAGTACAAACGAATCTAAACATGCAATTGAAAATAAATCTAAGTTATTAAAGCAACAAATTAAGATTTTGAAAATAAATAAAATAGATTAAACTAAGAACATGCAATGAACTTATTAAACTAATCTAAGAATGGAACTATACAACGAATCTAAATATGAAAGCAAAACTTAAATTAAAAGACAAAGAAAGACAATGAACTTTTTGATGAATAAAATGAAAACTTGGATTAAAAACTTGAATCTGGATCCACGAACTTGCAAAAGTAATTCTCGAATGTAAAACTGGAGTATTGAAGGCTAAAAACTAATGTAAGCAAAAGTATTTTCGTTCTAAGAAGTTTACATATTTATAGGTTTGTAAAAACCTATTATAATAAGGAATTAAAGAACTAAAGTCGACCAGAGTGAGCGGCCGCCAGCTACAGTGAGCGGCCGCTCACTGCTCCCTGCGGAAAACCGCCAAAAATGTACCGAGCGGCCGCCACCTGCACAGTGGGCGGCCGTTCGCCTTGAGCTACGGATTTTCTTCATTCTCTCATCTCTTCCTTGAGTTTTTCGTTTCCTTTTCGACTCTTTTCTCAACTCTTGCATCCTCTTAATTCCCAATCTCACAGTCCCTACACTTGAGCATTAAAACACATAAAAGCAACCAAAACTAAAACAAAACACACTCAACTTTACGAATAAAACACACACAAAAACACATGAAACACCCAGCATGCCGTTGGAGATTCCTACGAGGGAAGTCAACATAGACGGAGTTCCCGGTCTACGAAATTTACCGGGAATCTAGCTGAGGAAGGTACATCTTCATCCCGGCACCGACATGGTTCTCAAAGCAGGAGTGGTGGACATGAGCATTCTCTTCCTGGGATGTCTAGGGAGGACTTGGTCAGTATTGTAGAGGACGTCTCTCGTCGTGAAAATGAGCGCATTATGCAGACAATGAGGCAAGAGTACGAGGGAAAGGAAAAAAACCTCTTGATGAAGGTAAAGAAGTGGTTCGGTAAGGGAATCACGAAGGGCATTGACATCGTGAGTTACGGGACTTCCTCTATGTCCATTCCAGTTCACTCACCCCGACATTCGAGCCCGCCCCTCAATGTTTTTCAGCACGGGCATCGGATTATGCAGCCACTGCTGTTTCGACCAGCCTTGAAGCGATCGAGCCCCTCAAGCCTGTAGGTGCTCGAGCAGACACCTCTCTCCCTCTCTACACGGGTGCCTTCACTGACCCTTACATTGGTTAGGACCCGAGCACTGTACACCCATCGGCATTCACTTCCATTTTAGAGCAGGTATGATATATCAGAGTGTTGTCTCTCTTTCACATTTAGTTTCAATGAATTTCATGTTTCGTGCATGCTTATTCGAATATTCATTTATCGTACAGGACACTTAATTCTTGGCGATGACTACTAGCGGGCCTTTTTCCACCTTCATTTCGCCATTCGGTCAGGGTTATGTACCGATTCCCGAAGATACACATGAACCACCGAGGAACTCTATGCCGGAGTTCTCGTCCAGCATGCCTATTTTTTCAACTCCAATCCCGACATCCTCGACTGCCACTCACCCGAACATTATGATTCGTGAACAGCCGAGAAGTGCTTCGTCGGTGGAGCTTGGGCAGGTATTTTTCAAAATTGATGTGAATATCTGATATAATTGCAATCTATATCTATTGATAAATTATACTCTTACATCGTATACTTTGGATTACCGTATTAGTATATTAAAATTTCCTCATATCTCATGTAGTCTACTAGATCGAGGACTAGTGGATCAGAGAGGAAGAAAGCCCCTCCTAAAAAGTTAAAGCAATGGAGGAGTGGTGCGTCAGGCGCTTCAGGGAGTAGAAGTACATATTTGCCGCCCACAATGCCGGCTATGCCCCCTACGGACGTGGTGAATGATTGGAAGACATTTCTTGCTGACCGGACGGAAGGAAAAACAGTCAGCATCTTAGATGCATCAGAAGATTTGACTGTTGCACATTTCGCTCAGATGTTAGACAAGAAGGGGCAGTGGGATATCGTCGTACGCAAAATAGAGCCTTAATTGAATTATTCAATATCATTTTAATTTAATTGTCGCACTTGTGGTTCTAACACATATGTGTTCACTGCGCAGACTTTCGACCTTGCCCTAATGACCTTGCGCCAGAAAATAAAAAGTGGGACCGATTTTTATCCTGATTGGCGGGATGGAGGATTGGTCATATGCCCTACATTCGTCATCGTAATATTTTTAATTTTATATTTCATTTGATATATTTAACTGTCTCTCTACTTTGGATGATTATTTATACTAATATGTAATCATTGTTCATGATTGTAGTTGGATCTTAAAGCGGACTGGATGGCCTTGCTTGAAGAGGCACGAGAACTCTTTGGTACATCGGTTGAAGAAATGAATAGCCCCCATTATGGTATGAACGTTGTGAATTACATGCGAACCCACTGGAAACCCAACCCTCAATTGATTGGATTAGTATTGGGTACGTACAGAGGAATCGATTCTCCTAACTGGTGGTCTGCAAGATCGGTAAGTCTTAGAAGTAATTGATATTTCATTATGAGTTAATTTATTTATCATGTGGTTATTTTATACTTAAAATATGTCAACTTATATTAATTACGGTGTTTCCATCACTTTATAGATTGTCATTCCATGGGTTATTGAACGTGACAACCGATATGTTGTTTGTTTTGTCCTCCTGGATCAGAAAAAAGTCATTGTTATGGATCCGGGGTATTGGGATCTCAACGCCCAAGAGCAGGGATATATTCTGCACGAATTGGAGCCATTGAGATTCTTTTTGCCACTTTGGTTAGTTGGTGGGCTTTATTAGGTCTCGAATATTCATGGTTGGCGGGATAAGGCACATTCCTTTGAGTTTGAATTTGCTCCGAGGGATCAAGTCATTACAAGTCGTCGGAAAATAGCAATGGTCCAATCGCCATAATGAATATCGAGCGCTGGATTAGTGGATGTCCTGATGTAACTAATGTGGATGATATGTTAGACCTATATAGAAAGATTATTGCGTGCAGGATTTTCAGTCACCGCACTTAGACCCATATTTGATTTATTGTAATTTAAAAAAACAAACTATATTAGCCGTTAATTTCATCTAATTTAATTTAATTATTTGGTAATTTAATTTGATTTAATTTCATTTAATTTGATTTGATTTATTGTAATTTAAAAAAACAAACTATATTAGCCGTTAATTTTATCTAATTTAATTTAATTTAATTTTGGTAATTTATTTGATTTAATTTCATTTAATTTGATTTGATTTGATTAATTTAATTTAAAATCAGGGAAAATTCAATGGTAATCATTAAACATCGTACAAAAAAAAGCATTTAAACTAAATTATTGATATATGCTAATCAAATATATTAGGGCAGTTAGGGCCGGTATGATCAGGAGCGTCGCAGTGCAGACATCTACGAGGTCTATGACCTCGACGGCCGCCTCGTTCAAGTCTGCCTCTGATTCTTCTTTCTTTTGGCCGACCAGGTAGACGTCTCGGGATTGGTGGTTGGACGTCAACGTCCTTGATAGACCGCGGCACTGTCCAAAGATGTTTTTTCGGTACACTTCGAATTGGGACGCTAAAACAAGCCTCGTATGAGGCTCGTCTATTGAATATCGAGACGTAATCCACCACGTTCTCTCTATTCTTCCTGCAATTAATAAAAAAACAAGGTTAAAATATGCAATGTATACTGAAATATATTGCATTCAAATAATGAAAAGTGAAATTCATTACTTGATTGCTACCATTGCGTGAGCACAAGGGAGACAATCAAACTCCCACCGCCTGCATTCACACACGTGTTGCTGCAGGTCAACCCTCACTTCCCGGTTAGACGTCTTCACTTTATAGTGAAGAGCATTGCCAATCCTTGTGGCCTTGTAGGTGTTTGCATATTCAAATTGCACATCCATTTTCCTCCGAGCCTCTTCTGTGATCGGGTGAGTATCATTCCTGCAGTGTTCGCATCGCTTATTGAACCATTCTTCAATGATGAGCCTTACAACATCTAGACAAGCGACAATCGGGAGACGTCTCGCCCATAGGAGGCTATTGTTAAAAGATTCTGCTGCGTTGGACGTCATGTTGCTGAATCATCTTGCCTGGCACTGCGATTGGGACCACCTTGTTACTCCAACATCTATCAATCTGTTGTAAGCCAGCCTGCTAGTGCGCCGGATCCCCTCAAGGTAGGTCCGGAACTCATGATCGTCGTACGTGTATGCGGCATGTTGGAGCTGTTGGCCTACATTCTTTCCGTAGATGGCGAGATTTTTGGCAAGATGGAAGTAACATAAACCGTGCTTAGATGCGGGGAAGATCTCTTTGATAGCATGTATGATAGACGCGTGCTAATCGGAGACGAACAACGTACCCGGACATGGACCATATGCCTCTCGGAGGCATGCCATGAACCAAGTCCACGATTCGTTATCCTCAGTCGGCCCTATTCTGTACGCCAGTGGGAATAGTTGCTCGTTCGCATCCTTCGCCACAGCTACAAACATTAACCCGTGGTCCTTTCCCTTGAGATGCGTGCCATCAACAACAATGATTGGCCGGATATATCCATTTCGCCAAGCGAAACGCGTAGCGCCTAGAGCAACGAAGACTTGTTTGAACCGGCCATCCTGGCTAATCTCATGCTGGGTGATCGTCTCCGGATTAGTGAGCCTGAGCATGTAAAGGTAACTGAGCAGATCGTTGAAGGAATCCTTGTGTTTGCCGTATACCATCTCGATGGCGGCATTTTGTCCCTTCAAGCACATATTGTAGTTGGCATCGATGCCGAACTCGGATTTGAGCTCGTTGCGAATAATACGGGTCTTTATTATTTCAGCATCACGGAGCAATCTTCTTCACATGAGTGGTATCTGTTAGACCTACCTCATCGCATGTGTGCTCTTCGTCAAATATGTTAACAGTCCAAGGCCCGCCTTTGCTAGTGAGATAAAGTCTGAAGGGGCAATCTCCGGATAATTTGCACGTCATGACCATTCTTTTCTTATCTGATTTGGCAACCATGTATTCTTTCCTCCTGTTCAAATGCCATAAACCCACTGCAATCCAGATTTCATCCTTGGAGAAGAAAACCGAGGTCCTCGAGAGCTCATCAACATTCAAGAGATCATCGTGATACACTAGTGAATCACGGGGCCGGGCAGGGACTATCGGGACAAGCCAATTACTCATGTGCTCCGTGTCCGAATCGTACTCCTGTTCACCCTCACCAGGATTCGGGAACATCATCCCAAGGAGTTTCTGCATACCCCCTTCCTCCTGTATCCAAGCAGTCCACTCCGCGAATAAGGCCCTGTTAAGCTGCCTACCATCATGGTATAGATTGGTCTCGCCCTCGCTCTCCGAGGTCTCCGAGTCCTCTTCAGGATTTGGGACATAATCTTCATCATGTAGTTGCTCTTCGTCGTGCTCGACCGATTGATTGAGGTCTGGAATGTTACCTATTTCGGGATGTTGTTGCTTTGTGGGAGATACTCGTCCCCTACCTAGTTGCTAGAAGCAACAACCCTCCTAACTTCATCCAAGTATGCCCGCCAATCGTCGGTGTCATGGCTGAAAAAATCATTTGACCCACTGTACGCCTGCGATTGATCAAAGGTAGGGACATATGGAGAGGATGTCTCGACGTATGAAGATGATGCCCCGGCATGTGAAGATGATGCTCCGTCTTTTGGCCTCACGAGTATCGTTGGAATAAAGCCATTGCATAATTCAAATAATGTATTGTCACTTGTCAACCGTGAGATCGCATTACGTCCGCGGCTGCTCGTCCTCATATATAAAATATCAAAATCGGAGCCCGCCAAGTTGCAATAATGAGATATGTTGTATCTCGAATTGTAAATTGTTATCCCATGAGATACTGATAATGGGATATTGATCTCATTGCCGCCTTCATAATTAGAATCATCCCAAGTACCCCCATATTTAACATTGACGTAGACCATATCCATCTGTAGTCAAATAATTATAACTTAATTAATAAAAATTGCAAATCAATATAAAATCAATAAATTATACACATAAATATATACTAATTTCGTTAGGAACATCACAAATATATACTGATTTAATCCATCACATAAAAGAATTAATTTAAACAAAATAATAATCAATTAATTTCAAACCAAAATTAATAAACGAAATAATAAAATTACAAAATACATGTGATTAATTATCCATACTAAGAAAAAAAAATCAATTTTCGGGCATAACCGGCCGGTCCATCGGATAGACCATATCCATCTGTAGTCAAATAATTATAACTTAATTAATAAAAATTACAAATCAATATAAAATCAATAAATTAAACACATAAATATATACTAATTTCGTTAGGAACATCACAAATATATACTGATTTAATCCATCACATAAAAGAAGTAATTTAAACAAAATAATAATCAATTAATTTCAAACCAAAATTAATAAACGAATAATAAAATTACAAAATAAATGTGATTAATTATTCATACTAAGAAAAAAAAATCAATTTTCGGGCATAACCGGCCGGTCCATCGGATGGAAAGGATGCCCGGTCCATCGGATGGCCGGAAAAGTGATTTTTCGGCGACCGGAATACACGGCCGGACGGCCCTTTTCCGGCACCCGATTGACCGGCCGGATATGCCCGAATTTTCCATTTTTTTTCTCAACCTAAATATGAATTTTAACATTACAAGCACTGCAAATTTCTAATAATTTCGAATTAAATCACATAAGGGAATTAATTTCTTGAAAAATAATAATCAATTAATTTCAAACAAAAATTAATAAACGACTTAATAAAATTATAAAAACCATGTGATTAATTATCCATACTAAGAAAAGTAGTGCAATTTTCTGGCATAGCCGGCCGGTCCATCCCGTGGCCGGAAAAGTGATTTTTCCGGCCACCGAAATATGCAACCGGACGGCCGTTTTCCGGCGTCCGATTGACCGGTCGGCTATACCAAAAAATTTTATTGTTTTTTCTGAACCTAAATATAAATTTTAACACTACAAACACTACAAATTTATAATAATTTCGAATTAAATTAATTAAGAGAATTAATTTTCAAAATAAATCAATTAATTTTCAAAATAAATCTATATACTGATTCCTAAATATATAAATTCATTTTCATAAATACGACATGTTATGAAAATTCAATCAAATTCCAAAATAAATACATAAACTACTTGCTAAACATATAAATTCGATATTAAACGATTACCTATATTGTTGGATAATTCGGAAACGCGATGAAGCAATGTGGCTCGATATCCTCCTTTGTGATAAACCCTTATAATCGCTCGTCTTCCTCTTACTCAGCTCAAATGTGTTTACTTCTTCTCAAAAAAATTATTTTGGTGAGTTGGTTTTTTTTCTTTGAATTCTATCGTAATTTAAGTATGATATATATTGAGTTGTGTGGTTAGCATAGGATACCAAAATTTATTACTGTTTCGTCTGTGATATAACAGACGAAAATTTAATTATTTGCACTGAAAAATCAGTCAAAATTGTATACTGAAGCATGGGCACGCATGCGTGCATAAAGGATTCCTCCAGAAAATTTATTAATAATACTATTCATAATAAATATTATAAATGAAAGAGTGATGTGTCACTTCAAAGTATTATCATTCAAAAATAATTGAGAGTGGCCCCCAATGGTAGTAGTTTTTAAAGATAAAAGGTGGGCCCAACAACACATTAAAATAATTGTAAGAGTAGTTTTTACATTTTTTCATTTAGAAGGGTAGTTTTTACATATTCATTTTTAAAAGGGTAGTTTTACATATTCCGTCTTATTTATAATCTTAATCACATTCTCTCCTCAATAAATCACATTAAATACTAAATACTCCCACCTTAATAATTTTCGTGCTGAAAAGAAATGATTCAACTTGAAAGGTACGGAGGGAGTACAAATCAAAATTAAAATCCAATTTAAGTGGAAATTTTGTATACATAATCAACTTAAATGTCAAAAGAAATGCAAGTGTAAATTTGGTTTATTAATCAAAAGTAAGTAGTTGACTACAACAACGACTTTCTTCAAAATATAAAAATAAAAATAAAAGTACCACCATGAATCATGTATCCATTAAAGTAGTAATTACTCTAAATTCAACCTTATCTTTTATCTTGATATAAAAAAACTTGATGTATTCATGGAGTCGAATAAGTCTTGATGAACTATTTATTTTTAATTGATATAATGTATAAATTTCTTAACAAGAAGTTGATAATTTTTCTAAGATCAATATATTTTAAATATTTAATAAAATATTTAAGGATCATTCTATTTTAAAAAAAAAAAAAGTCCGATTCAACCGATCGAATCAGAACATTATGCATGTTTGGTAGGGGTGATATCATGGGTTTAACCAAGATATCACACCCTATCTCATGTTTGGTTTGCATATTTCAAAAAGTTGAAGGCCCGATATATTAGCCCGGCCCGCTCTAAAAAGCTCTAAAAATACTATTCTCTCTCAATTCTTATCACACATTCACCCCCATGATATGGAAACACGGTTGAACAGTAAAGTTGGCCCGTGTTATATCATGCTTTACTATTTAAATGTGTTATCTCACATTTACTACCAAACAAGCACGGATTGATTCGACATTGAGTCCGGTAACAGTTCATTCACAATCCTAACAATTTGTTAATCAATGCTAAGGGGGTGTATTCAATTGGGATTTTGTTAGATTTCTTGGACTTTAAAAAATCTGTGAATTTAGAAAATTCATAGATTCTATGTAGAGTTTGGATAACTTTTTTTATTGATTTATATGGATTTTCATAGATTTGAAATGATTGTGAAATACATTATTTATTTATTTATTTATTTATATTACGTTGATATGAACGACGTCGTTTTGTTTATTTTTTTAAATAAAAAGATTAGGGCTGGTTTCTCCACTCACGCCTCTTCCTCGGTCTCTCTTTCTCTTCCTCTTCCTCTTTTATCTTTCTTGTCTCCCTCATCTCCCATAAATATAATCCTCTCAAATCTGAAGATAAACTCAATAGGAAGAATACAAGGGAGAATTAAGATACAAAGAATTCCTAATTTGAAAATTTTTGGAATCAAAATTTTGATAAATTCTTCTGGAATTCCCGTCGGCGGTGGTGGAGCCATGAAGTGTTTGGTGGACGAATTTAATTTAGACGGTGGCCGGTGGATGGTGTTTCAAATTTGAGATTTGTCTATTCTTTTTGTTGGAATTTTAGGCCAATAAGAATTGCTCAAATAGTCAAATGATGAACCTGACCCTTCCCTTACCCCTCAACGTTTTTGGTTCATCTCCGGACTACGGCGGCAGTAAAAACCAAAGTATTCAACGAGTTTAAAAATCCATAAAAATCTCTAGTTGTTAGGATGGATTTTGAAGAGTGAAATTTATTTGTATTTTTGGCTTAGAATCTAATAAAATCCATAGACTATTAAAATCCATAGATTGATGAATACCTAAAGATTTTGTAAGAGTTTTTTAAATCCTTATTGAATACATCAATATTTTTAAAGACTTTTAAAAATCCGAATTGAATACCCTCAAACTTTAAAAGTCCAAAAAAATCCTATAGACTCCACAACCAATACACCCCTAATTGAAGGTCTTTATCCACAATCATGCGGCAAACGAGAACACATCCTCAAAAATTAACAATTCAATCTTTCATCATTTTTATTTTTTTTCCAACACAGACACAATCTCACGTTATAGTCCAATTAGTCCAATCTTCTGCGCTATCAAATCAGCCTCACACCTCAACATATTTCGTTTTAATTAAGTTGCAAGCTTTAATAGATTTACGACTTTCTTAATTTAATTATATGAACTCTACAACAAATACATTAAAAACAAACTTGAGAATTAGTGTAAAATTCAGAATAAGTTCAAATGGTTGGCCAACAACTAATTTACCTCATCTATTAAAGATTATTCCAATCTTTGTCTTCCTCCCAATAAATTAAATTATCCAGAATTATAATATTGTCATGTGTTGAGTAAACTAATCCCCTAACCATATTAAATTACCGTTTGCGAGCACATTAATTATGTGGTAATCCAAGGAAAATATACTCTCCCGTCTATAATTTATAGACATTCTTTTTTTACTCGGACGTCCACCATTTTTTAAAAATTTCTTTTTAGATAATTGATCATAAATATTTTTTTTTATATTTATTTTACACTATATTTAAATAGGATTCAAACTTCACTTTAATATTCACTTATCACAAAATATTAAATTTTGTAACTAAAATTTTAAATTTATAAATAATGGACGGAAGAAGTAATATACGTGACAATTTTATTTAGATCGTGATAATATTGATGTCGCTCTCACAACATCAACAACCTATCACTCCGTATTTATTTATTTATTTATATATATTATTAGGGTGACCATATATGAATGGGTCAAAATTTTAAATACCCTTTTTTAAAATCAAGATGTAAGATGTACCCCCTTTATAATTTTGATGTACAAAATGCCCCTCCTTATTATTATAATCCAAATGGGCCCACTTTTTCTCCGTCTTTCTACATTGGGAATGATCTTTAATTTGATAATTTGAACGATGAAAATGGGAGAATCAATTCTCTCAGCAAACAACTATTTTAAATCCGGAGGTGGGAGAGTTTCGGCAACAACCGCCGGCAGTGGACAATGTTTTCTCACTTGAATCATTTTTTTACACTCAATCCGTGTACTATTTTAAATTGAACAACAATAATTTATCAGTTAAGAGAATAATTAACATAATTAAATTTAAACTATTAAATTATGAAATACTAAGTCCTAAATTAATCCTTTAAATACATGTAATATGGAAATTAAACATGCTATTATGTATAAAATAATTTTAGAAGCAAAAAAATGTTATCCACCGCCGGTGGAAGTTGCCAGAACTCTCCCACCTCTGGCCACTTGGGTGGCCGGAGGTGGGAGAGTTCCGGCAACTTCCGCCGGCGGTGGGTAACATTTTTTGCTTCTAAAAATGATTCAAGTGAGAAAATGTTATCCACCTCCGGCGGAAGTTGCCGGAACTCTCCCACCTCCGGCCACTTCCGGCCACACAAAGTGGCCGGAGGTGGGAGAGTTCCGGCAACTTCCGCCGGCGGTGGACAATGTTTTTTCACTTGAATCATTTTTTTAGACTCAATCCGTGTACTATTTTAAATTGAACAATAATAATTTATCAGTTAAGAGAAATTAACATAATTAAATTTAAACTAGTAAATTATGAAGTACTAAGTTCTAAATTAATCCTTTAAATACTGTAATATGGAAATTAAACATGCTATTATATATAAAATAATTTTAGAAGCAAAAAAATATTATACACCTCCGGTGGAAGTTGCCGGAACTAATCCCACCGCCGGCTACAAAATGTGGTTTGAGGTGGGAGACTTATTAATAACCGTTATATATATTACGATTTATATATATATAAATTTTTAAAGCAAAAATAATAAATCATCACGTCTAACAAGTCTAACATCAAAAGTGGGGCCCAATTTATATTATTTTAAGAAAGGGGTATTTTTAACATGATTTCTTAAAAGGGGGTAGATTTCACATCTACATTTAACAAAGGGGTATTATAATTATTAAGACTATATGAATATGAATATATTTTACTCCGCTCCATTCAAATTTGTAACCACGTAATCACTTTTGCGCGACAAAACACAGAATATTAAAAATCAAAACGGCTTACCATATATAATATTGAATTATTAATTGAATGGTGAAATGCAGTGGCGTTACGTCCAACATTAAATACCTTGAGTTGTTGGTCTTGGCCCTATAAATACCACTAAACATTAATACTATAGCACGAAACAACATTCACATATATATTTAAATTAAATATGTCTACCATTGTTTTCCCCGATCATCCTTCTCCTGTGGCAGACGCTGAAGCTCTTAGAAAGGCTTTCCAAGGTATGACATTTTTATTTATTCCCATTCATTTAAATTTCTGTTAAAATTATGCGTAGATATGTATATAATCCACAATTAAGTTATTATTCCTTTTCTTGATTGAATTGAATATAATATTAATTTATTTTGTATGTGTATAAAAAAAAATATAGGATGGGGAACGGATGAGAAGGCGATAATTGCAATAGTAGGAAGGAGAAATGCAAGTCAAAGGAAGTTGATAAGAAAAACCTACCAAGATTTGTACCAAGAAGATTTAATCAAGCGCCTTGAAACTGAGCTCTCCGGTGATTTTGAGGTTTTATTTTATTTTATTATTATTATTATTATTACCCTTTAATTTAATTAATCAATTCTTTACAACATATATATCAAAATGATAATATTATGTAATTTTATATTCTTATCTACAATTACTAAAATTGAAACTAATTTCCAAGTAGTGAAATAAACAAAAAAGATTGGATCTTATATAAATAAATTAAAATCAAGAAATTTGATCGATTGAAGGTGGGGAATTTTGAATTGAATCCTTGGTCATTCTTTTCGAGACGAATATTTAGTGGCCTTTCTTTTCTTTTCGTTAGGTGAATTTGATATTTCTTTCCTTGGTCTCAAATATTAACACTAACTAAATCTACACGAAATTCGCTTAGCCTCATCACATTTTTTAATATGCCACTAAATTTAATTCTCTCTAGATCTTTAAGTTTTAGGGAAAATTATTTAATTAATCACATGTATATTTGAATTATTAATCAATAAAAAATCACAGAAAGCCGTGTATCGATGGATCCTGGACCCAGAAGATCGCGACGCCGTACTACTACACGTCGCGATCAAGAAAAAACCCGTCGTCGATTATCGCACGGTTATCGAGATCTCGTGCGTTAATTCGCCCGACGAGCTTTTAGCCATCAAACGCGCTTACCAAAATCGCTACAAGCACTCTATCGAAGAAGATATGGCTCAACACGTGTCATCCCATCTGCGCAAGGTATTTTTTTTCTTTAATTTATCTTTTTTTATTTTTGGTAATTAATGTTATTATTGGTGAAAATTGTAGTAAAATTAATTTAGTGTGCAGCTCCTGGTTGGAGTGGTGGGTACATATAGGTACAGTGGTGAAGAAATAAATGCAAGATTAGCAGATTCTGAGGCTGATTGTCTTCACAAAGCAATAAAAGAGAATGCTTTTGATGATGATGAAATAATAAGAATTATAACCACAAGATCCAAACTACAAATCCTAGCAACTCTCAATAAGTATAAAGATGATCATGGCTCCTCAATCACTAAGGTACAATTAATTCATTCCAATCAAAAATCAATAGTATATCATATGCTTTAGATTAATTAACTTATTTATTTATTTTTGGATTTTGATGTGTTAATTTGTTGCAGCAATTGAGAGATGAGCCATCTAGTGACTATGTAACTGCTCTACGTACAGCTATAAGGTGCTTAACCGATCATCATAAATATTATGAGAAGGTAAATGATTAATATTTGTGTATATTGTTTTTTTCTATTCTTCTTTCTTCTTATCATATAGTATATGTTTCCTCTTGTCATTTTATTATATTATATTTCACATATATTAAAAAATAGACAAATATAATTAACGAGATAGAGGAAGTGATACATTTGGTGTGAATTTATGTACAAAAGCCCCCTTCATGAGACCAAATCCTAAGAATAATATCTTTGCTCCTGCTTTCGACCTATTAATCATAGGAAAAACATTTTATCAACTGAGATGCGTATCGTCGTAATTTATGTGTACGGTTGGTATTTTTAGGTGATCCGTCATTGCTTGAATAAGGCGGGGACCGACGAGGACTCATTGACGCGGGTGATAGTGACGCGAGCGGAGAAAGACTTGAAAGAAATAAAGGAGATTTACCTAAAGAGGAACAGCGTAAGCCTAGATCGTGCAGTAGCAAAGGATACTTCAGGCGATTACAAGGCCTTCCTCCTCACTTTGCTCGGCAATCAAGATTAATTCACTATTTTTTAATTAATTTACTACCGTTTTGTTTTTAATTAATTACCTTTCTGTTTTAATTTGGAGTCTTTAATACATTCTGTTTGCTGAACAATTCTCGAAATGTTGTGTCATGGAGAGTATCTTTCTATGTTATGGATTGGTTTGGAGTGTCTTTCTATGTTATGGATTGGTTGTGTTTTTATCTTTACTATTCCTCTTCTATTATTCTTTTTCTTTTTTCTTTATTAAAATAATGCGGTATTTCATTTTATATGAATTATGTTTAATCACTCATAGCACGCCTACATATTAAGTGCACACCCCAATCTATTAGAGCAATTTCCTTGAATGGTTCTATTGCACTCTATTTTCATATATAAATGAATAAATTCAAATAAATTTACAGTTAAGCATTTTATTTCTATAATTAAGTATAAGATGTTTTTCTTCCAAACCAATATGTGGTGGTTCGAGTCATTTCGAATGTATAGTGAATCCAAAATTCGTTACGATTCAGGTTGGATTGTACGTAGGGGCAGATCTACCTTGTGTCAATGGGAAGCATTGGCTTTCTCCAACATTTTCTTTTAATTTTTCAAAAAAAAAATTACACAATAGCTCTTATCGCGGCTCCTCTCGATATTTTTCTCTGGATCCGCCCTACTCATACACAACACACTATTACTTCAGATTGAGGTTAGGATTTTTCCGTTGCACCCAAAAGAAAATGAGATATAAAAATGTGAGATGTTGATGAGATATGTCTTAGATAGTTTTCTTTCAAAAATAAATTGGCTATCATATTTCTATAGGAGTAGAACCAAGTACATATATTTTAATTGAGATAAATGAAAAGCATAAATTTAAAACACTATTTGAAATATTGTATGCAGAAATTACCTATTTTATTCATACATGCACAAACTACCCATTTTTTTTAAATAATGAAGGTGTGACCCACTTTTTTTAACCTGACTCGGCTTTGAAAATTGTAACGCTGCCCCCTCTCCCAATTGAAACCCTATTTTTCCTCCCACCGCTGCACCCCTACCCACAACATTATCACCCAACGAGTCACCGACGGCCACTCCCCACCGACGGACTCCTAATGTAGGTTTTTCATCTCATTTGGTTGTTGAGTGAATTAGCGCATTTGAAATGAAACTAGACTGATCTTAGTTTGTTTATTCTTGTTTGAGAAGTGTAGTGAAATTAGATTGATCGGAGTTGTCGCCGGAAAGCGCGAAGAATGCTGCCGGAGATATTTAGGAAGAATGGCGGACTCTGATGAAGAAATGGCTCCTAATATCATGGTTACTACCATATTTGGAATCATTTCAGGCACAAACCGCCAATTTACGTGAGCCATTTCCTCCGGCGATTTACGTGTGGCGATTTTCATGTATTTATTTTTATTTTGTTTCAATTACTTCGATTTAAATACGCTAAAACATCATAAACACAATAATTTTTCAACCTCGGGGGCTTAGAAATTTGTCTATAACCAGCTTTTTATTTTTCTTTTTTAAAAAACACTTCTTAGTTTAAAAGTACTAGTACTTCTTTTAATATTGTTTTTTTAATTATATTACTTTATTTCATCTATTATGTTATTTTATTTACTCTTAATATCTAAAGATGCCCTTCTAAAGAAAGTGCATGCACTCTCTACTCTTTTTCTACAGGATACACTTAGGTCAGTCAGAGGCACCGTGCGGACGGCTAAAACATTGACACTTTTATTCGTGTAGATTAACACTTTTCTGTATAAAGATTGACACTTTAAAAATTGGCATTTTATTCGTAAAATAATTATGTTAAAGATTGACACTTTTATTCGTATAGATTAGCACTTTTCTGTATAAAGATTGACACTTTGACCCGGCCACACTATATGGCTGACCTCACCCAAGTTTTTGTCTTTTCTATACATGTAGAAATTACCCATTTTAATATTTTAATGGAGCAAAATTTGAAATTGATGCGGCTCTTTTTATTATTTTAATGAAGGGGCCCATTTTTGTATCACTTTATTAGACTCATGCATGAGAATCAGACTTGGACGTAATGCATGAAAAATATTTGAATTTTGTTGGTTTGTTATTACACTGATAATTCAATTCAACTGGGGGTATCCAATGCGAGCATATCTCAATATATGGAGTATCTAAAATTCAATTCTCATTCCAAAAAAATTGATTCACCTCAAAAAAAAAAAAAATCTAAACAATTTATTATATTTGAAGAAGCAACCACGAGAGCAATACATGAAATAGCTTATTTGATCACTGGATGTCCACCTTAACGGAATAACGATTTATTCAGGTAATATTTTTTTTTTTGTTTCAGAACATGTGTAATTTATTTCGATAATTTTAATTTATATTCAAAATGTGCTAAGATGTGACTAAAGGCAGCTCAAAATACTGCCGGCGGTGAGCCGTTTCTGGCTAGATAAGTGCGGCGTTTTGCCCCTCAAAATAAATATTTATTTTTGTTTTGGTAAACAGGCTCAAACTAGACCGATCGAACCCATTCCCATTTTTTGGTGAAGGTGTGAACAAAAATTGTAGAGGCAGATTTGAGCCGACTAAGGCTCAATCGAGCAGAGTTTCAAATCGAGTTGCATGGGCTCGATCGAGCCTTAATGTTTCGGATCGAACGAGCATGAATCGGCTTGGGGCTCGTTGATAGTGGACGACGGTGACAGTGGCTCGTTCAACAGTGATGGAGGCTCGTTCGGCAATGACGTGGGCACGAATGCTAGCGACTCGATTTTCCGGCGACAGCGGCCTGCGGAGGTGGACAATAGAGAATGGGCTGAGAGCTCAATCGTGTTTTTTTTAGAGAATGGCACAGGCTCGTTTTTTTAATATTTTTGTCAATTTTGTGTTTTTCAAATGTTTAAAATAAGTAATAAAAAAAACGGGAAATTCAAAATTTAATTATTAGGGGCAATTTTATCTCATGAGGCAAAAAGTGACTAGAATTTATATGTTTTTAAGTTTGTGACTTGTATTTATATTTCACTAAAATAGTGTTTTATATTCCATGACACTATTTTCAAACTTGTAGAACCTTTCATTTTTGCTTGATCTATGCATTTTAATAAAAAACCTTCACTCGTTCGTGAAAAAATAAAAAATGAATACAATAAATTAGTGAAACTACTCTTAATAAGAAACAAAAGAAAGCCACTAACTAATAAAGTTCCACCTCTAAAAATCATCGCCACACATTCATAGATTTCGAAACAAATATGTCTCATTACAATAACGCAACACCCCTTACAAGCCACAAAAGTTTCTTAGTACTCCACACCGATTCCTTAAACAAAACATATAAAACATTACCCCCCAAAAAAAAACGCAGATTTATTAAGGATTTAGAATCCCACTATTAAAAAAAAAAAAAAAAAAAAAAAACCCTCAAGAAGTAAATTTCAATCCGATCTGGCAATCAAGGCGAGCAAAAAATCTCTATAGTTTCCATTAGCCACATCTTCAATCTTCTTGCGAAGATCAATCCCATAATTGCTAATAAATTCCTCTCTTATCTCCTTCATGTCTTCATCAGCTCGAGTTACAATTACTCTGCTCACCGCTTCCTTTCTTATCTCCTCCACATTGTAACCCAACGACGCATCCAATATCTACAAATATTTCAACTCAATATAATATATCATTTCTCATATATATATGTATATATATATATATATATATATGTATATATATTAATTTTATTTTTGTATTGTATGCAAAATTGAAACTCACCTGAGCAAAGTACGTAGCAGGTGTGCACAAGCACTGTACTGTCTCCTTTAGAAGCGAGTGCCCATCAAATTCCTTCAAACACAAATTAATTATAAAATTTACAACTAGTAAATTATAAATCAAAAGGTTTGATTATTGAAGAAGTGGATAAGCTACCTGATCCAATGAATTGGCAGCAATTTCCTTGTAATGGGTATAGACAGATTTGAGATGGAGCTTACTCCTTGTGGATAAGATTCTCACAACTTCATCATTTTCTAAGGGCCCACCACTCTTCACCGCTTCGGAAAGTGCTTTCGCCTCCAATTTTGCAAGTTCTTCGTTCACCTTTGGGCCTTCGTACCTATAAGAGCTCAAAACCCCAACCAAAAGCTGCCCAAAACAGAAAAAGGCCCCATTAATATTTGCAATTACAGCCCATCAATTTTGATACTTATTGTATAAAATTACCTTATAATCTTCTTCTAGGGTGTTGTTCATCGATGGAAAAGAAAAAAATTATAGTACTATTTCCCTTTTTTTTTATTTTTTAACAAAAGACTTGCATGAGGCCGGCCGCATGATGTTGTGGTCAGGCCTTGAAAACTAATAAATTACTTAGCCCAATTCATTACTTGTATTGTTTTTAGTTGTAGGCCTGTTATATTGTGGGTTTTGTGGTTGGGCAGCACAGGAGTGCGCCTTTTTTTTTTATAGATAATTTTTTCGAAGCAGGAGAAAAAATTTCCTTGGACAACTTTTTTTCCCGAATTTTTCATTCAAATCATGATAATGTTTTTCACTCATTTACAGTGATAATATTTTACCATTTTTTCACCTTAGAGAACATATAATAAATTAAGTGCGGACCACGATAAAAAATTTCATCTTTTCTTATTCCTATTTTCTTTTTCCATCAAAGAGGACTACACGCATAAAGGAAATTACCTTATAGTTTTGATATAAAAACAATTAATTTTAAATATGAAAAGTGTTCATTTTTAGGCAAAGAATAAATTGAATAATATATAACATCAATCTTAGTATAGTAATTGTCCAGGAACTACCCATTGATTTCAAAAACAAAATCCAAAACACTTGAATTTAAACCAAAACAATTGAAGAAGACAAAACACACTAAGGAAATTGAATTATGCGAATTTAGAGGGTACCTTTTTGTGAGGAGTATGGACATGGAAGGCGACGTCTTCTTCAACAGAATGATTGAAAAGTGAGTGATAGGCCTTCCGCGCACCCAGCAAATCTTCCGACGATCTCGTGCACGCGATTTCCACCAACACGTGGTACTGAGCCCCTTTGTACAACGCCTCTTTCAACAACCGAGCGTCTCTCTCCCATGGGTGCATCGTGCAAAGCACGATCGCATCCTTTCATTTCAACCAAAGTACAGTAGTATTTACCAATTTATTACTAGTATTAGCTTGCAGAAAAAGAAAAAGAAAAAAAAAATCAATTGATGATTGATCGCGTACCTTGAGTCGTAAAAATTCATGGCGAAGCTGCAAAATGTGGCGGTCGTCCCACCTCTCGAACTGGCGCTCGTCTTCTCTGAAGAAATCGCGGCTTCCTTTTCTGAAGCTCTGCCTCTGCTCAGGTTGCCATTTCCCCAATATCGATATCAGTGCCTTCTCGTCCACTCCCAGCCCTAATTCGTCCAATCAAATCCCCAATGTATCAATTCCCAACCTCATTTCATTTCTCAGGATTGAGTTTTTAAGAGTCTAATCTATCTGTTCCCGCCAATTAGTTGAAGAGCGAGAATAATGTGACGGAATCAAGTGAGAGAAAGTACCTGAGAAAGCTTTGGTGAGGGAACCGAGCTCGTCGGAAGCCGCCATTGATGAAGCTTTTGTCGACTGTAAATTTGAAATGACAAATAAAATAAAAATTTGAGAGAATTTTCTGATTTGAAGATGAATGTGATGGCGCTCGGGGATTTATATTATGGATCGCGGTTGTGAGGGTAGTTTTGGTATTTCATTTAGGAGCTAGGATACTTGAAGTGCTCAAGGACAAAAATGCCCCTGTGAAATGTGGGTATGTCCATGGAGTCCCCAGCGGCGAATTCTTTGAATATATTAATTTCAGCCTGGGTGTTGGTTACATCTCAATTTATTACATTTATTTACTACTACCTCAGTTACTGAGTCAAATTTGGAAGAGAAACATTTATGTCAAAATTAATTAACCCTTAATTATTAATTAAAGAGAGGAGCAACTTTGGTTAATTTTGTAAACACGGAATTAATCCTTACACGAAAGCTTCGGCAGTTTTGCAATTTTAAATGTAACATCTAATATACTTTTCAGCGAAAAAAAATAATACTACCTCCGTCTCGCTATGATTGACCCATTTTTTTATTGGGCCGTCTCACTATGATTGACCCCTTTTTTTTTGGGAAATAATTAACTTTTATATGGTACTCCCTCCGGTCTCTTGAAGTGATACACTTTCCTCTTTAGGCCGGTCCCTTCAAGTTGATACGTTTATATTTTGGCAATAATTAACAAATAAAGTACATAATTAGTAAAAATTAGGGCCCAATTAATTAACACCCAAATCACCCACTCAGCCACCCATTTCAAACCCTATCCAAAATCAATTAAGATTTCAGCCCTCTCTTCTTCCTCTTAGCCATGCCTCTCTCTCTCCATATTCTTCAGCGCCGCTGCCCGTTCATCTTCCCCGAACACCACCGCCACCGCCATCGGCTTGTTCCAGCGCCGCCGCCGCCTCAGTTGCAGCAGGTGGTCGTTGGAGCTTCCACCGGCCATGCTGCTGATGCCACCTCGACAACAACCATTCCCAGTGATGAGGCTGCCGGCGTCGCCTTCGTGTTCTCACCACTGAACTGCTAGCGCCACTACCGCTACCGCTGCCGCTGTATGGCAGAAGGACCTCCCATGCCCTCTTCTCTCTTGCTTCGGCCGATTTCGAAGACCCACCACCACTCGCCGAACACCGCCGCCGCCTCAGTTGCAGCAGCGCCGAGTTCCCTGAGAGATTGCTGTAGTTTATCAATGATTTGATTTAGGGGAAATGCCTTCAACGGTGGCGTACTGATGATTTTCAAGTTTTGGATCTTTCTTCATCTCTAATCGGATTCATAGCAGGTCCGATTCCTTATGAAATCGGCAACTGCTCCTCCCTCTACTTGCTATGAGTGTGAGTGTGAGTTTGAGTTTGAGTTTGAGTTTGAATTTGAATTTGAGTTTATATTTTGATTCACTTCTCTCTCTCTCTCTAGAGTGATGATGATTGTGCCATTGCAGGAGCTTATCTCAAAATAATTGGATCTTTCCTTTACTTATGTTGCTGGAAAACCTTGTTTATTGGCCTATGATTTCAGTTTTAAAACTTGCTTGAAGGTTTAAGAATTCAGTGTTTGCAGAATTTTAAATGGTGTCTTTATGTGTATGAGTTTATTTCCCAGTGTTGTGTTAGTGAAGCTTTCATTTGTTGTTGCAAGGTAATGGTTAACTTAGAGTCTATTTCTAGATTCATTTCATTTTTCTTATGCTTGAGTTTATACAATTAAATTTTGATTGAAAGTTTGTTAATTATCTGCAAGAAACTGAACGGTAGGGATTACATAATACAGTAAGCAATTAAACTGCAAATAAAATATAAAAAAAAATTAAATATAACTGAAAATAGAAAAAAAAATTTTATAAAAATTCAGTTTTTTCATAAATACTAAAATAAATTATTAATTATAATCCTAATTCATTACACTCTTCAATTACCAAACCCACTTAAAACACTAAACACTCTTACCTTAATTCCCGTGCCGAAAAGAAGTGTACTAACTTCAAAAGACCGGAGGAGTACAATTACTAAATCTCTTATTACACTTAACTTTCTATAATTAAATCTCATCATCCACTCATTTCACTTTCAGTAGTATCTCAATATAATTTAAATTTAAAATTTTAAATTATCATAACCTGATCGTTTGTTCTCGGATTTTTATAATTTTATATCAAATTAAAGGTCTTGATACGATCTTTTATTTAAGATGAAATATCAATATGTTTTTATGCATCTATGATGCTCTGGTTTTAAAATATGCTTAAATACATAAACAACACTATATCCCTATACACAATACACTTTACACACTAATCACTCCCGTCTTAAATCCCGTGTCGAAAAGAAATGGGTCGATCATAGAGAGACGGAGGGAGTAATTTAAACTTTAGACTTGAGAATGAGGAACTCGTGTGTTTTCTAAATTATAGATCTACCAATGAAATGCATCCACGCGTCGCCTAATTATAATGGATTGTCAATGTCACGATTACACCTTATGTATGTTTGATATTCATGAATACTTATTAGATTGAGAAATTTTATCCAATTAACTTTGAAAAAAAAAAAAAAAACTAATTTTTGCAACATTTCCTCTCACGTAAAATACAAGTCAATCACATCATGGAATCAATTATTTTGTCAATTTTAATTTTCAACTCCATCTCACGATCAAACATCACCACATGGATAACTAATTAGTTTTGAATCTGAAATCCAGTTTATTATTGCAAGCAACAAACGAGATATGGGGATATTGTCCCAACTTTTAAATTAATTGAATATATTATCTCTACGATGTAATCCGAAATATACATTATATAGTATTTCCTCCGTCCCAAGATTCTTGACACCTTTCTTTTTGGCATTTTCAGCATGTATTTTCACGCTTCTCGGTGATGGGTTTTAAAATGAATTTTTGAGGTATTTTTCTTTTTACGGGATACTACGAGTGTCATAGTATCCCGTAAAAAGAAAAATACCTCAAAAATTCACTTTAAAACCCATCACCGAGAAGCGTGGAAATACGTGCTGAAAATGCCAAAAGAAAGGTGTCAAGAATATTAAGACGAGGAAGGTAGTAGTAGTATATATATTTTTTTTAGAAGAATCGAAAAATTATATTATCTTTATATATTCAAATTGATTTTATTCTCTGTAACGAAAAGACAGGTGGTACCAAATCCAGTTTTCAATATTGTACCTCATTAATGCGACGTTTCAACAATAATTGAGATTTAATTAATTAGATCGACGAGCAAGATGGTCAAGCAATTATTATTATTATTATTATTATTATTATTATTGGCTAATTGATTAATTAACTGATAATGATATTGACCTTACATGTTCTCAAGATTTCAATTTCATACGTGTTCTAGAAATGTTACGTGCCTCAAAAATATATTTTTAAAACTTTAGTTTAATAAGGCAAACCCTTTCGAGATGTTTTCGATTTAGATTGGTCTAATTCAAATAATCTAAATATAGAATATATAATAGTAGCTACGGAAGCTACATATAGTAAGTTCATTTCATTTATTACTAGTATTTATTATGTACATTTATGTTTACAAGCTTTTTTATTAATATAAAATTAAAAACTATACATATATATATAATTAAATGTTACATTAATTATATTATGCAACTTACTTACGATTTTGCCTAATTATTAAATTGATTATTACTAATTTATTGTCATTTTCATATTATTTTATGAAGAACATATCTAATACAAAAAATAGATGAATTTTTCGACGCTAATTATTAACAAATTTATGAGTAATAAATTTATGAAGAACATATCTAATACAAAAAATTATGAATTTTTCGACGCTAATAAATTATGTATATTCTCTCTCTCTCTCTCTCTCTCTCACACACACACACACACACACACACATATATATATATATATATATATAGGTAGTAGATCATATGAAAACTAATTATTACGTGAAACCTGCTACCCATCATAAAATATTGCATTTTATGTATAAAATGATGCATTTTATGCATAAAATGTTGCATAATAAAATATATTATTTTATATTATTTTTATGCATATAATGCATCATCATGAGAATTTGCATAATAAAATATATTATTTTTTTTTATATTATATTATTTTTATGCATATAATGCATCATCATGAGAATGCAACATTTTATGATACAAATGCAACACTTTTGTGCATAAAATGCAACATTTTATGATGGGTTGCAGATTTCACATAATAATTAGTTTTCACCATAACTCATCCTATATATATATATATATATATATAATTTTCTTTCTATAGAAATTCAATTACCATTAGAATTTTGATTATGATTATTCACCACAACTTATATTTATTTGTTGTAATTCCCATTAATTTTTTCAATCAACCCTTATAAAAAATTCACTCATTATTAAATATATAATCTATAATTTAGTTTTTTTTTTATCCGTTAACTATTTTTAGAAATTATATATCAAAATGGTATATCACTATTATACATCAATATTTTTCAATTAACTTAATTAATGGTAGACGTTACAAAAATATAATTTATGACAATTAAATGATTTTAATAATTTAATTGGCAATGTTAATGGCAATATAAATTACTTTCCATACTTATGATATTCTATGCCTATATATAAGAAAATTTCAAAACCAACAATCAACACATTTGATTGCAAGAATAACACCGGAGTGGTGTTCACTTTACTCTTATACTCCTCAACTACTGCAGCCACCAATCTCTCTCTCTCTCTCCCCTCTCTCTCTCTCTTTTGGTTATTCATCTTCATTTGTCTTTCTAAATCAAGGGAATCACAAATGATCTGGAAGAAGTTACGGCAACAAGAAAGACATTGACATCAAGATTTTTTCAATTTTGAGAGAGCTACAAAGGTTTTTATAATTCAAGTTGTTGATGATTATTATTACAATTAGGGAAGCCTTTTAGTTGTTAAGCATGCACTATCTTTGTAAATTTACAGTATTGAGAAAGGGGCCCTTAATTAAGAAGTGATGTTACAATTTGTTGTTGTTGTTGTCGTTGTTGTTATTTTTATTTCTTTTTAATAAAGAGATGAGTGAAGTTTAAAATATCAAAGTATGTATGTGGTCATATGAAAATAAAAATATCACAATAATTTAGTTGTGGATATACCGAAATTATAAGAAAATCACACACTTAATCTACAAAAGGAGTATTACATTGTAGTATGATTTTTTTAGCATTGCTAATAAATTATCATTTATTCAACTTTGAAGTGTTATTGCTTTATTGCCTAGGAGTATTATCTGTTTTTTTTTTTTGTTTTTTCCTTGCCTTACTTTTCCATTATTGTATATGTATAATCACACAATTATTTAAAGATATAATCGATTTTCTATGTATTTTGTTATATGTCCATCGATTTAAGATCTTTTTCCCTATCTAGATGATTGAAAATTGAGAATCAACAACTCATTGATGATAGACGACGTATTCAAATCATGGAAGGATTTTTTTTTTTTTTATTATTATATATTTATTTTTTTGGTATTAGGGTGAGTAGCCCACTCTTAGATAAAAAAACTAGGAATTTACCCACCCCTTTAATTTTTTAACTCATATACCCATATTTTACAAAGTGACTAGTTTACCCTCAACCAACCCAAATTAAATTCAAAATTTGAAATCACACCCCCAATTTTCACTCCTCCCCCTCTATATCTCTCTTTCTATTGTCTCTTTCTCTCTCTCTTCTCTATCTCTCTCTCCTCTTTCTTTCTCTCCTACCACGGCAACCTCGACCAGCGACGAGAAGAGGAAGAAGCTGAAGGAGACGACCTCGAACACCAGCAGCTTCTTCTTCCCCTCTCTCTCTCTCACTGCACCATGTACACTGTGGAAGGGGCCGACTGAGACGATCTGCGGATGGTAGGTAACGGCCATTGATGTTGATGAAGCTTTGCGGCACCTTGAAGATGGAGCAGGAGCTCTCGCCGGTGGAGCGGCTCAGGATGCGCGACGTGTCTGCGAGAGAGAAAGAGAGGCGCAGAGGAGGAAGGGGTTGGAGAATTGAAGGTGTGGGTCTTTGTTTCTGAATCTGAGAGCTTTTTGTTTGAGTTTGTTGTTGATTTTTTTTTTCTGAATCTGAGAGCTTTTTGTTTGAGTTTGTTGTTGATTTTCTGAGGGAGGTGATGTGTTTTTGTTTGTCGATTTGCTCCGGCAAAGTTTCCAGCTGTATTTTCCTGTTGACATGGAGGTAGAACCCTGTTACTGTGAATTTTCGAATCTGGTTTTTATGTGTTCTGGTTCGTAGTATTTAAGATCGTACTATTACAGTTTGCATGTACATTTGTTTTTGTTTCGTACCATGCAAACTTCACTGGTACGAACTGTTTTATGTTCTTCACTGGTGATTCCTCATTTCTCTTTCTATTTTTTTCCTCCTATATTTCTTCTGATTTTGATTTTTTAATTCTGAATTTATACTAAATTTGAGTATTTGAGTTTGGATTTTTATGACTTCTGTTGGGGGACTTTTTGCTGCAATGTTATCTATAAGATTTGTGGGGAAGTAAAAACTTATATATTTTTGTAGTTTACTGTTTTATTTTTTTAAATAAGAGGAAAGTTACGGTACGAATTCATTATTTTTTTCTCTTTGTAATGGAAAGTTACGGTACGAATTCATTATTTTTTTCTCTTTGTAATGGAAAGTTACGGTACGAATTAATAATACCGTACCATAACGGTACTAATTCATAATATCGTACCGTAACTTGTCGAGATTGTTTAGAAAGTAATGAAAGTTACAGTACGAATTCATAATTTTTTTCTCTTCGTAATGGAAAGTTACGGTACGAATTAATAATACCGTACCGTAACGGTACGAATTCATAATATCGTACCGTAACTTGTCGAGATTGTTTAAAAAGTAGGATAACAAATATTCATTCACTCATATCATTAATGAATGGTACGAATTCGTCTCAGTCTTTCTGAGTACCGAGCAATTTTTTATGAATTTTGTATTGTTTATATTTTCTATTCCCACATCATGGTACGATTTTGCCAAATTCATACTTTGAACTCTAAAAATGCATGAAATCTTTTTTGTTTTTACGAACAGTTCAGCTGTACTTCGTACCGTTCCTTAGTTACGATACGAAATTTAAATATCGTAAGTCGTTCTAAGTAAAAATTGAATAAAATAAAAAATAAAAAAGAAAGTGGAAAAAGGCTGAAAATGATGAAAAAAGGGGAAAAAGGAAAAATAAAAAAAAGTTGAAAAAAAAATATATAAAAAATAAAAAAAATGTCTGAAAAACAAAAATAAAGAAAAATAAAAAAACAAAAATGAAAAAAAAACTGAAAAAACAAATGAAAAACCAAAAAAAAAGATAAAGGAAATGAAGAAAAAGGAAAAAAACATAAAAGAAAGAGAAGAGGGAATCCATGTGCATTAAGGGCAAACTTGCCCAAATTTGAAAATATGGGTAGATGGAATGTAAATTAAAGGGGGTGGGTAACTTTTGGTTTTCTTATATGAGGTTGGGTAGTTTATGATTTGCCCCTTTATTTGTTTGTCATGCTTAGTTCTATTTCCCTTTCTAGATACTTAAAAAAAAATGTAATGTACAATGAAATATGTGGAAGACCAATATGTCATAATGTTGAATAAATAATTTTTATCATTGTTGTATTGTGAATATTTTTATGTAATGGAAAAGAATTATTTTGACACTTCAATGGTGAGAATTAGAAATCCTTATATCAAATAAGTTATTTAATTTTGTACTTATATTCCACCATATTAGTTAATGGGATATTCATATGCATATTTAGTCAAATTTCTTTAAGAAAATGATTGAATACCTTATTCTAATTTGATAACTTAGTTAACCAATATTTTATTTCTATGTAATGATATAATGATTTTTTCTAGATTTCATGTATTTTTGAGTTATTTTTATCTTTCTACATGATATCTTTATTATAATAGAAGACTCATTAAATTATATATCCTCAATTCATTCAATAAATATAGATTCATGTTTGTAAGTGCAAATATATTTCATGAGATTGATCGATGTATTAAGAAACAATGCATATTTTTGAAGTAATTTTGTGTGATGTCAGTTACAACAATCTATTATACCGAAGTGCAAAATGTATATAGAAAATTGAATTTTTAACCACGCATATATTAGCCACACATAATAATATGTGGCAATTTAGTCACACATAATTAGAAAATGTGTGTAGCTAAATAAAATTGGACAATTTTTTATTTTTTATTTATTTATTATTTTTTTTTTTATCAACTATCTACATTTAACATGTGTGGTAAAAGCTTTTTATTCACATTTATCTTTTTTACTCCAAATTTTCACTTTTTAAATATTTAACCAAATTTAGTTTTAGATTTTTTTTTGCTTACGTGGCAACTTCATAAAAACTTATTAGACACACGTGAATTAAAGAGTGGTGTTAAAAAAAGAAATTAAACGGAAAAAATTCAAATAATGTGTTCAGGCCGTAATTAGACGACATATCAGACAGTGGTCAATCCTTCAATTTTAATTAAATTATCTCCATATAATATTCCATCCGACTCAAGATTCGTGAACCTTTTTATTATTTTATACCTCACATATGAATATAAAAAGGTCCATAAATCTTGAGCCGGAGGGAGTATTAGATGGTATGCAATTCGTCAAATTCTAATTTTTGCTTGGTCATGATAATACTATTATTTTTTTAAACTTGAAACCAAATATGACTTATGCATCAAACAACAAATTAATTATTTATACCGTTATTTTCAGGAAAAAAATTAATAATTAAAACAATTAAATATAATCTCAAAAGTGAAAACAATAAGAATAATTAAAAGACCAAAAATTATTTAGTTAAATTATTTAAACATTAATTGAAAATAAAAAATTATAAAAATATATTTTTTAATATTCAATAGATCAAAATATAAATAATAATCTTAATCACACCTTCTCATCAATTACCAAACTCACTTTAACAACTAAACATTCATTTCTTAATTCTCGTGCAAAAAAGAAACAACTCAACTTGAAGGGACGGAAAAGTACATAACAGTGCTATATTAACTATAAACACATAAGTATGTTCACAGTAGATAATAGAGCATTTATAATTTTTCTTATATGATTTATATTTTATAAACACGACGCGCAATTTAAAAAGTAGAGCACGAAATTTCCACAACAAAAAGTGTCAACTTTGATAGTTAATTATTATAGATTAAATCTTAATCCATATTGCATTCCCATTTCCATTTCATGTACTTTATAGGTCAACCAACCTTTAAAATTGTACCACGTCATTTAATATTTTAATTAAGGTTCGCCTGCGTGATACATATGATGAATAAAAAATAATAATATGTAGCCAGCAATGCCACGATGAAGGATCAAAATCTTTAAATAAAACTTACATATTTTTGTATGTTAATAAAGTTAAGGATCAAAATTTTTGAGTAAAAATAACAAAAAGATGTGCAAGACATGATTTCTTTGCTTATTTGTTAATTAATAGTCAATTGAAGTGAAGCCAATTCTTGAAGCTATTTTGTTCGAGTTTTGTCCTAATTTTTTGGTTGGTAAATGTTACAATGTTACTATTAACAATATATTATTAATTGAAATAAAGAAAGGCGAAGAAACACGTGAATAAAATAGTAAGTAGTTCCAATAATGAGACGACAAAAAACATATGGGTGAGAATTAGAAGATCATGAATCACATGGGATAGGAAATGAATGGTAGTGATGGAATATGACCCCATTCATTATTAATTCAAACAGCCCTGCATTTCAGCCAACTACTACTCCCCCAATCTTTTTAAGTTTGAATCATTTCTTTTTGGTAATTCTAGCACGTTTTTTATATTTTTTGATGATAAATTTTAAAATTAATTTTTGAAGATTTTTTTCTTTTACGGGATACTTTGACAGTCGTAGTATCCGTAAAAGAATAATTTTTTTTTTCAAAAATCAATTTTAAAACCCATCATCAAGAAGCATGGAAAAACGTGCCAAAATTGCCAAAATAAAATAAATGACTCAACTTGAAAAAATCGGAGGAAGTATCATTTATTTATTTATGTATTGATCGAATCATTTTTTTTGCTTTTATATAATATATATATCCCTATTATAGTCGAGGATGCTTACAAATGATATAACACGATCAAAAGCTAAGTTTCATATCTTTGACAAATTAAATCAGAATAGATTAGTCTTTTATTCATTGGTGTAACTCCCAAGTATATCAAGAAAGAATGAAAATCTGAATGACTTAATAACTGCAATATAAATTCGGATTAAAATTGAGATTTTGATAAATTATCCTTTTCATCTTTACCAAGAAAAGAAATTAAGATCACAAAATTGTTGTAGGGTGTTGTGTGAATTTTGAATTTTGATCACAAAATTAATAATTTACACAGAAAAAAATACAGTTGCAACCGTAAGCACATAAGGGAAACTAACAATTGATTGAATTAAAATGCTTGATATAAATACTACCCTAAATTAAAATAAACTAGTATTCGCTCCCGTGCGATGCACGGATAAAAATTGTATTACGATAATAATAATTTAAAATGATATATTTTAAGATAGAAGGAACTATATTTTAAAATAATATAAAATAAGGAACTATATTTTAAATAGATCTAAATGAATAACGAAATGATCCAATAAGAAAAATTAAAAATGATATAATAATATATGATGAATGATTAAATACGCACATTGAGCACACTTAAAATGTTCATACCTAAGTATGATACAGTAATAAAAACATATTAAAAAAACTATCATAAATATAATAATATCCTAAAAATTAAAACTCTAAAAAAATCTAAACTATACATATAAATGATAGTGTGACACTGTCACATCAGAAGTGGATAATTTGATGTGCTCAAGTGGAACATTTTAATCTTTATAAATATGGAATATAAGTTAAGACAAACACTTTAAAAAATATATAATTAATTTATTTATAGAGAACCGATGTTATTGATTTACAATATACGGAGTACATTTTCCTATTCTTCATTTTCCTTTCCATCAAAGAGAACATGCATACTAAAATATACTACTATAATTTAAGAATCTATGCTTATTAAAAATTCAATTCTACACTAAATGAACACATTAATTATCCCAGTTTTATTGTGAAAATTTGTTATTTAATAAATTTATCTTATATAGTCAAATACTTTTTTAACTAATTTGATTTGGAGAGATCTGACTTTTAGCGCTAATACTTTAATTTTTTTTTAACAATGTTTTATTTAAAAATATATTTATATTTAAATTTATTGGAAAGCGTATACCCATATAGTATTTACATTTTACTCAACCATTTGTAGAAAAATAAGACATGTATCAATAAATGCATAAGACAATATATCTTTTTTCTTTCAACAAAAAAAAAGGTGTCGACGTAACACTGCTACATTAGCGGTTGACACATTAAGTGTACACATGGTGCACGATAGAACGTTTATATTTTTGCAATTGATAGTTAATTTTGAACTGAGCTTTTAATATATAATAAATATATTACGTGTGTTGCTGCCCAAATTATGAGCCATATTATTATTGAGTGATTTCGTTTCTTATTATTTTTGACTGATGGGGAAAATCATAAAAATTATTAGACATATTGTAGTTTCTAAAAAAATTGAATATCATATTCGTATATTATTGCAAATAAATCTATCAATTATATCTATGAGTATGCTAACTTTTTTATATTTGAATAGGTTACTAATTTTTATTTAAGTATAATTAGATTCAATGAAAATACTAAATATTATATTTGAACATATTAAATTGACGTATCTGAAAATTGTGAAATTTAAATTTATAGAGATAATAAGGAAAATTGGCAAATTGAAATAGCCAAAAAAAAATAAATTGAATACATAAATTTATAGAGAAGAGAGAGAATTACCACACAAATTTCGAAATTGGTTAGTGCGTACGTAGGATTTTTTAAATTTGTGTTCACACTGGCAAATAATTTTATACCCCTCATATTAGATGAAATCACAAAATTGCCACCGCACAAATTGATTGCAAATCAATTTGAAATCAATATGCGGAAATCAACTCCGCTTTAGTATATAGATAGATAAATAAATAAAAGACTATGGTGTTTTTCTTTTTCCTTTCCGCCTTTGTGAGCATAAACAATGTTAACTGATAGAATGGCTAAAATAAATTTGATCATATATAGCATTAAAAGATAAATTGTATCAACCAACGTTCAGCTAAACTATCTAAATGATAGTTGTCGGCTGATTTATTTATTTTATTTATTTATTTATTTTTATTATTTGTTTTGTTTTGTTGTGGTGGTAAAATTATGTTATGTTGATTATTCCATTGAGTTCATTTCACTATACAATATTGTTATATGCAATATTAAGTTTCCGAACTAATGTTTCTATATACTTTTGTCATGTAATCTATTGTACGATAAACGACTACCAATTTTACCATTTATCACTAGCTGATCGAGACATCATGTTAATTTATGAAGGTAGGTCTATAAATAATTAATGAGCATATCTGATATATATATATATATATATATTTCTACAAATTAATTAATGAGCATTTTGAATATTAATTTTGATATATTCACACACTTATCATCGAATATTATGATATAAATTTCTTTTTCCTTCTATACATTGGATTGTGTTAAAAGAAAGCAACGGGAGAATCTACTAACCACTAACGACAAAGAAATTATACTTCCTTAGTAGTAATTTTTTATAAATAAAAAAAAACAATGAAATAGATTTAAATGTTTGGCTCAACTTAATTCATTTATACACCCTAATTAAGTACAGTAGTATTTTCATATTAGTTGTCATGGCATAAAATTAACGATATATGTTTTCTACCCACTGTGATATACTTAATGTGCTTATGGCGATATGACGATGATATATATTTAAAAAAATATATTATTAATATATTCTATAAAAATAAACTCAAAAAACAAAAAATTAAACCCTTAATATCAGCTGTTGGCAAGAGAGCATTCGTGTTAATTACCCAATGGGAGGTGGAAGGAAATAAAAGAAGAAGGAGGGGCAAAAACGTCAACTGACAAAAGATAAATTGCAAAAGACACCGTCCAGCCCCTGTACAATAAGCGAGGGAAAGACGGTGAAATCTCCCTCACGAAACTGAAACTCAAAATTGAAACTGAAGGAAACAATTCTCTCTCAAATCTCAAATTCAGGAAGAGAAAGGGAAAAAATAATGTCGACGATTAGAGTTCCGGAAGTGGTTCCGTCTCCAGCTAAGGACTGCGAAGCAATCCACAACGCCTTCGTTGGTACTACATTTTTCCCTCCCACCTTCTCTACTCCCATCTCTGGTATTTGAACTGGATGCGTTGATGGTGAAGCCTTTTGTTCTTCTGTTTTAGGGCTGGGAACGGATGAGAAGGCGCTAATTCGAATTCTGGGGCGCAGAAATGCAGCTCAGAGAAAATTCATCCGAGATACATATCGCCAGATTTACAATTCTTCCCTCATCGATTCTCTCAAATCCGAGCTGTCTGGTGATTTCGGGGTACCTCTCTCTCTCTCTCTCACACACACACACACACACACAACACAGACACGTAGAAGTGAACTGGTCTAATTTTGTGGCCGTTAATGGAATTTCTTTTCGTTATGTTTGAATTAATTTGGGCGACTTTGAGTAATTGATCTGTAGTTGGGATGATTTTTAGTAGATTATGCTCCTCCTACTTCATCCTTGTTGATTTTTGGTTAATCTAAGAAAGAAGAAGCTTGAATATCCCCACGCCTCAAAATATATAGTTGTCATAAAGTTTCCCCTCTGCAGTCAAAATTAATTGCGCTTGTTCTTGATATTTTCTACTAGTTCTTATATTCCGATTGTGTGCAAATGATAGAAAGCGGTGATTCTGTGGACGTACGACCCCCCGGAAAGAGACGCGAGGCTTGCAAACGAGGCGTTGAAGTCGAAAAGGAAGAACATAACACAACTACAAGTGATAGTAGAGATGGCTTGTGCTGCATCGCCTCATCATCTTGTTGCTGTTAGACAAGCATATTGTTCTCTTTTTGATTCTTCTCTCGAAGAAGATATCGTATCTAATGTCTCTCTTCCTCTTCGAAAGGTATTTACCTTCACCCTTCGACCATTCCACAATTTCCGTTATGATTAGAGTCGAGAACTCATCAATGAAATTCGAATTCTGGAAACAGATCTTGGTCAGTTTGGTGAGTTCCTACAGGTACGACAAAGAAGTGGTGGATTCTTCGATAGCCAAGACGGAGGCGACTAAACTGCGTGAAGCCATTCAAGCGAAAAAATTCGATGATGATGAGTTCTTGAGGATTCTGAGCACAAGGAACACATTTCAGCTCAGAAAAACTTTCCAGCTTTATAAGGATACCTACGGAACATCCATAGACAAGGTTGGATGCTTTTTCTCTTCGAATATGATCTAAGTTTTTTCACTTAGTCTTTGTTTGATCGATGATCGGAATTTCCTAACTTCAACAGGACATTATGAATTGTGGAAAGAACATCGTTGAGTCGGCCATGAAAGTGGCGATTTGGTGCTTAGACACTCCTGAGAAACACTTTGCTGAGGTAATTCATACACTTTATAATAGTGTCTGTAATTCGAATTGAATTTCGATTCTTGATGGAAGTAACCCGTTTTCGTGTAATGATTTGGACATCCAGGTTATAAGAGCTGCGATTGTAGGGCTTGGGACAGACGAAGATTCGCTGACTAGAGCCATTGTAGCTCGAGCTGAGATCGATATGATGAAGGTGAGGAGTGAATATTTCGACTCCAATAAATCTAGTCTCGACAATGCTGTCATCGGAGACACGTCTGGAGACTACAAGGACTTCCTCATGACTTTGCTTGGAGCAAAGATCTGAGACGGGTTTTTCGTCTTGCTATTCCATTAGCTAATGAGAGAGTGTTGATTGATTGATTGGTGTGTGATTTGAACAGCTGCATTCTATGCACAAGATTTCACAATTTGATTGTAAAATGAATAAAGCAAAGCACAGATGCTCATATTTGAAACCTCATTTCTCACACGAACCAAGGCTTATGCATAAATTTCACCTATAGAAGGTGTAAAAAGACTAGCCAAGTGGAAATGGAATGTTTTAGGTGGAATTTATTAACGGCTGCAACGAACTCGACTCCCCTTCTTCAAGATCGAGTGGCCGCAAACAGGGAGGGCTGTATGCCTCGATGGCGTTTTGTAGGTTCGGTTCCATCAAGTCCGTTTTTTCATCAAATTCATCCCTGTCCCTTGCATCCTGCAAACAAACTCATTTCATCCTCACAACAAAGAAAATGGAACAAATATTCTTCTTTTTGAGAATTCATGCTTTTACTTGATCAACTCAATATAAATCTTGGAGAAATTACATGAAATATAACTTAGATCTAGAAATGATTTGTACCTTGACCGAGAACTGGTAAAATGTGGAAGGAAGCGAGCCTTGCAATACTCGTTGAAGAGCAATGTGAGGACCAAGAGAGGTATGGTGGAGAAAGAAGCAGCAGGCTTTGATTTCAGTCCGAATAGACCAATCATCGTGATTTGCATGATGACGATAGCAACGAGAATGTAGTGATGAATGTAGGGCCAGTATTGACCACACGTTTCGTACGTAGTTATATACACATCTTGAATCTGCAATGGGAAAAGAGAAGCGTAAATGAATAGTTATTGCGAAACATATAGTTTACACTTGAGGAAAGGAAGCTAACCTGGTTTATGAAGACGACATAGCCCAGACAAAAATAGCCTACCAGAAACGGAAGGAGCAATGGTGACACGACTGCATACACCATGCCAATCAACATGCAAAGTGAAACATAAGGGATTATTCGGTAATAAGGCAGTGAATTAAGGTACGGTCGTGCCTTCTTCCCACGGTCCCATATGTGAGACTTCATCGCGTCCCATATAAGTAATCCAGGCTGAAGAATCTCCAGAGAAAATCCTGACAGCCCATTGGTCAAGATGTACGTCATGAAAAAATCTGCCTGAAACAAAAATAAGGAGAGAAGCAAAAACAAGGCATTATACACATAATTTACTGATCGATGATTGAAACATGAAAGAGAATATGAAATAGATGGATATAAGAAAAATCAACGTGAGTTGATCTTACTTGAGCAGTAGCAGCAGTTGCAAGACGATTAGGGAAATCCTTAGGATTGCTGATATATTCGCCAATCTGGTCGAGTAATGATCCAGACAACAGGCTTAGGAAGAAAACATTTCCAACGAGAAAGTAGAAAACCATATTGCATGCTTTTATATCCTTCCGGCTCCTTGAGATATAACCGGCTATTTTTGCCATTTCTATGATGGCGAATGGAACGATATAGACAAAGCCGTTGAGAATGGCGCCTGGAAGATATCCAGTTATGAAAGAGCTTAATCCTGGTCTATAGAAGAGAAACAGAAGTAGCCGTGTCAGATGCTAGGGACTATTCGATACATACTTAACTCCAACCTATAGAACTATTAATTTTCCTCGAAAGTAAGGCAACAGTTCAAAAAAGAAACACAAGTCGATCGACAAGTATAAATGCAGTTCAGCGAGATAAATTTTAGTCTTACATCAGCTGCACAGCCATGGCAGGAGGAAACCATTTCTTCAGACGTTCGAATTTTGCAATTCCTTGAACAGCCGTAACAGGTACAGCAAAGAAGATTGTAAGTACTGTAACTGCTACATATACTCCAAACTTGTAAAGGGGCAAGAATCTGAATGGAATCGACAAATTTTTCCAAAGTACATCTCTAGGTTCTGGAGCCATTTCAGTTACCCATATAAGAGGGTCGGATATCTGCTGAGATTGAGCAGCTAAGGCAGCGCCCCAACGTGACTTGAATGTCACAAAAGCAACGGGCAGTTCCTACAAGGAAGGAAAAAAGTTAAATCCAAGAAAGGATTTCGGATACAATGACTAATAATAAACAAAGTCGATAACTAGAGCTATAATTATATTTGGTGTTAGTGAGTAGTGAAATACTAGTAAAAAGTTGAATTTACACCTAGACTAAAATTCAATTGCAAGACATATTCTCTTGGGATGAATTCTACCTTAGCTTGAAGCTGTTCTTTACTCTGTGTATGCTGTATTTTATGACCAAGTTCTCGGAATTGATCCTTTAGTCGTTCCATATCTGCATCATTTCTCAACGTTTCTGATTCAGGAAACTCCACACCTTGTTTTTTAGTTACTGAATGATGCCTCAACTTTTCAATTTTTTCTCTAACAGATTTTGCTCGGTTCTGTGAACAGTCAAAGGAAACTTAAAAAAAAAGAAAAAAGAAAAAAAAAAAGAATTCAGTGAATATGCCAGACTACCAATAATTTGGCGAGCTCCCGTCCATCATACAGGATTTGATAAGACTGATATGAATGTGGATGATACTTTGAAAAAAAGTGATCAACAGAGCAATCATGAGCTTTGTGTTCATGACAGAATGGAATTTCTCGAACCAAAACAGTGAATTGATTTGGCTCATGCCTCAAGAGATGTAGTTGATGGATCCTCTTGAATAAAATATCGTCATATTCCTGGGATAGATGGAAGACAAGTTCAGATGCGGTAACAACTCCTCCTCCGACAATGACAAGTTCAATCGAACACTCCTCCTCCGACAATCACAGTACGATGCAGTATAACTTAACTATAGCTAAGTACATCACAGCTTTGCTCAATTTATCTAGCCTACTAAAGCAAATCCTCGAATTTAAAATCCTGAAGAAACGTACAAAATGGGTCATATTAAGCATAAGCTTTCAGAATTTGAACAAAAAAAAGCAACTTGAAACCATAATCAACAGCCACAAATTCTAAACCAAAATAGAAATCAGAAGTAGTAAAATGGTACCTTGTATAGTAGGTATAGTCCATAAGCAGATATGAAGTATAGACATGAACAGTGCACCCAAAGCCTGTCGAACATCAACCACTCAGATAACAATCAACCACAAACAAATTTGTGATTTCGTTCGTACATTTAATAAGGCACAAAACCAGTAAACATTTGAAACACTTACTGAGTGCTAACACACATATATTGAACATAATTTTAAAATTTTGAAGGACATAGCTTCTGAAGATTTCTTAATAAGGGTGTCCTAATTAAAGAAGACAATGCTCCAAGTAATACACACACACACACATATAATCTCAGCCATGGTAAAATGCATGAATATCAAAGCATATGGAGATGAGGCCGTGATCAAAACTTCTGAACTACGACTCGACTTATATAAAAGCTCACCAGTCGGAGCCTTCGGTAATGTTGGTTATTGTGAAAGCATCCATTGAGTGGGAATGCCCAGGTTGCTCTCCATCACCAGCTATATAGTTAAGTGGTACCAGTATAAATAAACCCACGAACGAGCAAACCAAGAAGAATCTGATCCTGCAAATTAAATATCCCAAAATCACTCACTCGCCACTAAAATTAATGTCTGCATTCTAATCATCACCAAATCAAATAAAATCAAACCAAACTTATTCTCATAAAATTGCCTACGAAATACCAATTAATCCATGATATTTACATACATCGGAAATAAAGCATGTCATCGGAAAGAAAAGGAAAAACGATTAAACAGGGCATCAGAGCAGAGTGCGCGGCAGTTTCATCTCTCTACATTTTGAAGTTCAATTTTGACAGAAGATGAGCAAACCCTAATATTCCCCAAATTGAACGAATTCCACAGCAATTTAGCGAAATTGGAGTAAATTAAAGGAAAAAATCAAAGAGAGACGCACCCGAATTTGAAGAGCCTGATGAAGATCAAGACATCGAGGCCACAAGTGTCGAGAATCTCGTCCTCGGAGATGGAGAGGGCGAGGCGGATCCAGGCGGGCGAGGGGAGGAGGCGGCGGACGGTGAGGCGGGGGTGGAGGGAGACGGGGCGGTGCTGGGAGAGGCGGCGGGCGAAGTAGATGGCAGCATTGGAGGGCTGCTTCTGGAGAATGGAGAAGAGAGAGAGAATGAGGAGAGCGAAACCGATGTTAATCGAGGCAGAAACAAACAAACTCTCTGCATTCATATCTACATCAACAGCCAGTTTCTTCTGGGTTTGGATTTGTGGATAGAGATGTCATCGATTTGGGGAACATGCCTAATAAACGTGGCCGAATCTCACTACTCAGACGTTGCATGAATTTTGCATGCGGTTTTGGCTCTCATGTAATAATAGTATTAAACTACCAGTACTTCCTTTTGAATTTTGAATTCAACCAATTATTCTGGAATTCGGTTTTATTAAATTATTATATAGGTCTTATTAAATCCTATTGTTTAATATATTATGCTTTTCAGTTCTATGTAAATAATTGTAATGATCACTTTACTTTGCAATATTTTTGTAAAATATTACTTATATATAAGTGTTTATTTTAACTAGTATTGCAACAATTCATTGAGAAAAATTGTTAGCATTGAATTATATTAAAAAAATAAGTTGATGAGAAATCGTATTTCTCGTTTAGTTTTACAAGTTTTAAAAGTTAAGTTGCTTGTTTGTTCATAGTAATAAAATAAATAAATTAATGAAGGTTCTCGAATAGTCATATTTATACAAATTTTGATTGTCAAAGTCCCCATTAAACACATAATAGAAAAACAAAATAAAGAGCATTATAATTTCTCATGTGATTTCATTTTAAATATCAAACCGTCCGTTTGTTCGATGCAATATAAAATTAATTAAGCAAGCCAAGGTTATTGGGGTTGATTTACTGAAAAGCATATTTTATGCTTGTATTATTAACATTTTCTTCCTGTTTTGGAAATAAATATTTTATCATATGATTTGCATATTAATTTGTGTTATGGTTAGGCAAATAAATGTCTGGTACTATATATTATAGATAATATGTGTGGGTGGTCACACGGAAGATTATATTATCACATTCTTATATAGTTAAAGGGTGTTCGCAACCTAAAGTAAACTTGGACACATTACTTGTCAAGGTTGTAGTATAATGCTTGATATTAGCTGGTCTTGACTATTAGCTTATACTGGTGCATACACAGTTGCATTGAACAGGAGCCGGTGAGATAAATCCTTTTATACTGACTTAAATAAAGGATCACATCTCGGACGATTATTATTTCTTAATTCTAGATGTCATAATATTCAATTATATATTTATAATTATTATTACTTTGATTTATCATGAGTGAGAGTTATCGCAACTCAAATATTCTCCTTATGTTAGGTAATGATATTATAAATATGATAATTAATATTATAGTTAGAAATCGTGTCTCGGTGCGCCGAGTTGATGATGTCCCCTTGAGGCGTTCTAAGGATTATTATATCAAACCCTGCAGGTGGATTAAGTTCCGATATAATAATGAGGTCGAACGAGTACTACTCTCGGTTTAGAGATTAATTAATTAAAGCAATCAGTAGCTTAAATTAATTAATGGACATGCGACATCTTAAACACGGGAAATAATTATTGGGGTTGTTGTGTATAGCTAAAGCAAAAAATATGTTTTAGTATATACGACATGTATTCCATTGGTTACAATCGCCCTATCTGAATAAATATATTAATAAGAATATGCCCAATATCTCATGTTGGTCCCAGAAAGAGTAATTTGGTGTATGGGGGGGGGGGGAATACACCAATTGCCAACAGTTTTGACTTTCAAAACAAATCTATGACCAGATTGACTCGTCGGGTCAACTAGTATCAAATGAGGACGATCTGTTAAGCAAAGACAGGTTCACTGTTGAGCTTACAGATCGTATGTGCAATGCAGAAGTTGGTGAGTGAGTTTGGCTACTCTTTGAAAATCTTTTCTTTCAAGACAGATCACAAGTTTATATGAAGAGTTTGAATGCTATGTATGCAGGTTAGTAAATAAGAAGTAAGATCAACTGTGAGTAGAGTAGAGAGAGATTGAGACAGTCAATTTTTATCGTGGTTCGGGAAATTCCCCTATGTCCACGTTAGCTACCGTCGTAACTGAAATTCCTTACTTCTCTCTTGTTTATACTGACTGAGAATCAGTTTCAGTCTCCGTCTAATCTTGACGAAAACCAAACACGAGTTTTGGGTCGTGACCCTTACAAACTTCTCTTAAATCAGAGATTACAAACCAAACCTCTAAACTGCTAAGTTAATCCAAACCTAACAACTGAGAGATCCAACAATCTTTCTAACACTTTCAGACTTTACAGACTTTTAAGTGAAAAAATAAAGATGTTCTTAAGCAGCAACGAATACTTAAGAACGGAAGATTCCGGAATAAAAAATTTTGAGAGCTTAACTCTTGGGAAATCGTCTTGTTTCAAGTGCTAAGTTGAACTTTGATCGATCGAGATTTCTGCAGAGTTTTGGCTTTGATAATGAATTTCCCGTGAGGAGTCTGGAATGAGGCTTGAAGTATTTATAGGCTTCGAATTTGAATTCTAACCGTTGGAAAAGTCAGTGATGGCAGAGAGGCCGTACTGCTGACTCACTTCTAGCCGTTAGGAGATTTCGTCCTAGCTGGCAACAGGTACCAGAGAATAGGTCGTCCGGATTTATGTATGTGAATTTGCTTGACCTTCGATCTGTAAAGCTCCAGCGATCTTGAATTCTTCAAGGCATGATAGCTGGACTCCTAGGACATGTTGGCTTAAGAACAACATGTTAGGTCGATCTCTATAGGTCAGATCGTTGAATACGATCTTACCTTTACAGGGTGATCAACCTGTTATAGACAGATAGTAAAGCTGACCTGTATGAGACAGGGCAGGTTGTTCCAACTAACTTAAACTCTAAAAGAGTAAAATAAAACTAAGTGTGGTTTTGATAAACATCATCAAAATCAAACTACAAATGGTTCCTATTTAGTGTATTTTTGTGTGGTTTTTATAGCTTCGTGTGAGTTTGTTTAGATGTATTTTGTTCAATTTGATGTGTGTATTTTGTGTGTTTTAGTCAAAGTCGAGTTCGTGAGGAGTTTTGAAAGAGAAGAGAGAAAATGAGCAAAAGAATGAAGAAATGAGCAAAACATGGAGATGAAGTTTAGATGAAATAAAAGGCATATTATTGAAGAGGAGTTCGATAGGAGCACGTAGGAAAAAACGGCGGTCGATTTTGAGTTTGGACGAGGGAGATATGGCCGAAACAAAAAAGTCGCGCGCAGCGGACAACACCATACCCTTCGCGACCGCGAGGGTCTTCGCGGCAGCGAACCCTGCCGATTTTAGTGATTTCTTTCCTTCTTTAATTAAGTTTTTGAGGTCCTATAAATATGTAATCTTTAGGGAATGAACATATACTTCTTCTCTCTTATTTTTCAGCCTTTAAAACTCTAGATTAGTTTAGATTAGCTCTTAGTTATTGTTTTGAAGATTATAGCTTTTGCATTCAAGATTTAATTCAAGTTTAATTCAAGTTCTTCATTCTTCTTTCGTCTTTGATTCGTAAGTTTAATTTGTGCTCTTAGATTAATTTTATTTGCTTTCTTTACTTGCTTTGATTAACTGCTTTCATTAGTTTAGATTAAATTGCTAAGATTAGATTTAATTGCTTTCTAGTTCTTTAGATCTATTTTCAAGCATGTTAGGATTAATTGGTTTTAGCTTAGATTTATTTGCTTTCTTTATTGCTTTCCTTTCAATTCATGTCTAGATAGATTTATTGCTTGTCTCTTAGTTTAATTCTTTCTCCCGTGTGACAGACGAGAGTTCTTTTATTTGCTCTTAATTGCTTTCTTTTATTTTAAGTCTAGGTTAGATTTAGTTAGATTTATTTGCTTTCTTTTAATTAGTCTAGGGTTTAATAATTAAACTAAAAACCCCTAAATATTTATTTACTTTCGTAGAGTGTTTAGCGCGTGTGTTCATACGATAAATCACCCTGTTAAGCTTTCCTTGAGATTCGACATTTGGGTTAAACTTACTAGTTCTACAATAGGCCTAGTTCTATTACTAGCACTTTTAGGTTAAACAAATTTTGGCGCCGTTGCCGGGGAAAGCTTTAGGTGATTAATTGTGTGATTTTTAATTCGTGAGTTTTAATTTTCGTTTTTCTTAAAAAAAAAAAAACACGTTATTAATTTTTGTTGTTTCTGTTGGGTATTCTTTTTATGCTTTCCATTGGTGCTCTTAACCCGTTTGTTGAGTGTTGTGTATGCATGGTCGTCGAAGTCTCCGACAAGATCTCTCGCCGTTCGTAGACAACATTATCGGAGGAAAGCAGTACTGGCAAGTGCAAAAGGAGGAGAAATAAGTGAAGGATCGAACAACGGTCTCGGTTTCATTGTCTCTCCAATTTTTGAAAAGTCCCCAAGCCTAGAGTTCTTAGCGCAAAGGTCCATTCAAGCGTCGGAGAGAGTAGACATCGTGAGCATCAATGACGGTTCTAGTTCCAGTTCTGACGAGTCTACTAAGTCAGAGCAATCAAGGATCATGGCCAGAGTCATCGGAGAATTCGCCTGTCCCACTTTTCCATCATCTTCGTCGGTGATTGTTCTCCCTAAAGAGGTTAGGGATACGGAGCTGAAACCTCAACATCAGAATTTGCTGTCCACCTACCACGGCATCGCTAATGAAGATGCTCTCACCTTCATTCGAGAGTTCACTTCGACTGTGCAGTCATTTCCATTGGGGAATATTTCTGAGGATCAGCTGAAGATGAAGTGCTTTCCCTTATCACTGAAGGACCGAGCTAAGGCATGGTACCTCACTCTCCCGGCGAACTCACTGTTGACGTGGAAGGATGTCTGCGAGCGATTCATGCTCAAGTTCTATCCCAACCGGAAGACGCAAGAAATCAGGTCACAAATCATGAACTTTGAGCAAGGAGCAGACGAGCTATTCCACGAAGCATGGGAAAGGTTTCAAGAGTTGCTGCAGCAGTGCCCACATCACCAACTGGTTCCAGAAATGTTGTGCCAATACTTCTATGAAGGTCTACATCAGACGAGCCAGTTCATGGTAGAGAGCACTGCAGGAGGGAACATTGCGGTCAAGATGGCTGATGAGCTGAATGAGATTTTCGAGACCCTCGCTGCAAGCTCTCGACTTAAATTGGTTCGACCGAGGAGGAAGCAAGCTAGTGCTGTAAATTCTGAAGATGCTAGCTCTGATTTGAGGAAGCAAGTGGCGGCCATGGCTCGAAAGATGCAAGAACTTGAGATGAAGGCTCAAACCCCACCACCCACTCCTCCACCCAAGATTCTCAAGAGAGCGCAATCACAAGTTCAAGTGCAAGAGCAAGAACAAGAGAGTGATTTGGTGGTGTGCGAGATTTGCTAAGGGTTTGGACGTTACACTGATAACTGCCCAAGCATGGGGGAGTTCACTTATGAAGAAGGTGCAGATGTGTACGCAATTCAAGGATATCTACCTCAAGCTCCTCCTCAACAAGCTGCGATGAGACGAAATCAACAAGGCATAGGGTACAGACCTCGACAAAATCGAGGAGTAGATACGAACTACCCATCTTATTGGCCACCCTTTCAAAACTATCAATATCCTCCTCAATTTTCTCCGCAATACCCAACACAACCTTACTACCCTCCGCAACATCCATATTACCCACATCCACCATCGCCTTACTACCAAACCATGCCTTATTATCAACCCCCACCATTCATGCCTCCACAACAACCATATTACCCTATTCATCCACCTCAACAATACCCTCCTCAGAACACTCTCCCTCAAAACCAACCTCCTCAAATTCCACCACCTAACCCTCAAGTGTTGCCACCACATCCTCAAGAGTCTCAAGAAGTAATGAACAAATGCCTCGAGATGCAGCTTGGGCAAATGGCGACTCAACTCCAACAAACCATGCAGCCGAATAAGATTCTAGCTCAAGGAATGCAACCTTATCAAGTTCAGGTTGTATCAGTGTTGAGGAGTGGCAAGATCGTGGACAATGGGGTGCAGATGCCTCAAATTTTGGAGAATTTTCAAGAATCTACGCATCTGCCAGGGATTGCGACCGCGAGACCTGGAGAGTTCCAAAGAGGCCGATGTTGCAAAACTTAATTCCGAGCTTTCTCTTCACAAGTCTCCTACTCCTTATGTTCCACCAAGCAGATTGAAGAAGGAGAAGAAAGATCACAAAGTTGTTAGCCATGTCAAATCATTGCCCAAACGAAGTGATCTGGGAAGTTTTGAAATGAATGTGATTTTGGATAGTGGAGAGACTGTGGTGGGGATGATGGATTTAGGAGCGGCAATAAATTTGATGCCACACTCTATTTTTGAGAAGATGAGCTTCAAGAATCTGAAGGCAACTAATATTCGCATCGAGTTAGTAGATGGCACCTTGAGTAGCCCGTTAGGAATCGCGGAAGACGTTTTAATAATTGTGGAAGGTATAAGAGTGCTGGCTGATTTTGCTGTGCTTGATGTGGGGCGAGAAGCGAGGAGTGCGAATGGCTATCTTCTTCTATTGGGTCGACCATTCATGGCTACTACTCATACTCGTATTGATGTGGCTTCTGGCACGTTGAGCATGGCCGGAGAAGGAGGTTCGGTAACGTTTTTGGATTTGGAAATAAGCCTTCTACCTCTACTTCTAATTCTTCTATCCATAAATGTTAATATGCGCAAATTCCTAACAATTTAGACGAGGGAAGTGTTATGCAGGCCCTGCAGGCTGAAATTCAAGAAGAAGAGCTCATTGAAGAGGAATTCTTTAGTTTTGTGGATGAGGAAGAGGTCATCATAGAAGGATTTTTGAATAATTTGGAGGAGGTAGATGAGGTGAAAGAGGCTTATATAGTGAGCTTGCAACAAAAAGAAAGCATCGTCGACACCTTTCTTGCCACCTTGTACGATGAAGTTCATATGGAGCAGCCTTTACCAAATCTGCAAGATCAAGAGAAGTTGTTTGAGGAGTTTCGAATAAGTGTGGGGGAGAAGAATGTCAAAGGTGAACCAAATCTCGATTCTCAAGCCAAAGTGGAGAAAAATCTCAAACTCGGATCGAGAATGGTCAATAAAATTTTCAGGCCCGTGAATGCTATAAAAGAGATCCTTGGATTCGATACGTTGCTAGCTGCGACGGGGTTCGGTTGAATGGATTCCTCTATCGAGCTAACGAAGTTAAACAAGCGCTTCGTGGGAGGCAACCCACGCTTTTATTGTTTTCATAATTTTCTTTTAATTTTTATTTTTACTAATTCTTTCGATTTTGTTTTGCAGGTTATATTTATAAAAAAAAAAAAATAAATTCGGCAAGAGTTACTGCAGCCTCATCCTCGCGATCGCGAGGGTGGTCGCGGTCGCGTCCCCTATTATTTTCGATGGTGATTTCCCCGGTTCCTCTTACTCCGACTCGACTTTGTAGTATGGTACTTTCTTTTTGTTTTGTGTTTCGTTTTATATTTTTATATTAGTGGGTATTATGCTTGTTTTTCTTTGTTTGTTTGTGTTTGTGTAGGTTTCCGATTTGGAGTTCTTAATGGATTTCGAGTTCGTTGCCAGTTGTTTCGTCGTATAAGGGTAGTTTCTTCATCCCTTTTATTTATTTTAAAGCAATAGGGACATTGCTTGGTTCAAGTGTGGGGGAGGGGGGTGTATGAAATTGTTTGTGTTTGTGTTGTGTTTTGATTTTTGTGTGATGTTTGTGTTTTGTGTGTTAGCATGCTTAATCCTTTTGTGAGTTCCTCAATTATTTGTGAAAAATGATGAGCATGGGTACTAGTTTTGATGATGAGGCTAATGATGAGTGTTTTTGGTTTGTTTTGAAAAATAACTACTTGTGAATCATGTCATATTTGATGAGTATGATTGGTGAATCTAGACTTTTGGCCTTTAAGAACTTGAATCACATTTACGCCTATTTTGTGAGATTCAAGCCTTTTGACTATTTCATGATCATAGTCTAATTTCTTTCTTGAGTGTGATTGTTCAAACATGCATAATTGTCTCTAGAACTTGCTTTGGTTTCTTCCTTGAGGTTGCATTAGTGTGCTTAATGATGAAGAGATGATCTTTGGCCATCTTTCATAGCCTTTCTTTATCATTTTTCTTGTCCAAATCACATGATATTATCCTAGTTAACCCCTTTGAGCCTATGAGATCATTTTTCTTTGATAAGCCTTGGATGAGGGATAACAAATGTGGGATTAGTGAGTTTGGTTGAATTGAAAGTGCTTACTTCGAATTGTACAAAAGTGGGAAAGAAGGGAAGGAATTAGAGAATGTTGGAATTCATGAGATAATTCTTTCTACCCATATAAGCTCTAGGTTGTTAGAAATAAAATTAAAAAAAAAGAAAAAAAAAGAAAAAGAGTTTTGGTAGAGCATAAGTGGGTAGAAAGTGAAAAGATTCATTAAAAGAGGTAGTGAAGAGTTGAAATTCTTGATATGGTTTGAAGGAGTGTGGGGGAAATTGAGATTCAAAGTTGAAAAGAGAGGGTGAGATGAGTGATATCCTTTGGGGTTTTAAACTCACTTTAGCCAAATTTCCCTACCTACTAAAGAGCCTACATTACAACAAAAAATAAAGTCCTTTTTGATCTTCTTCACAAGCATACATCGTAGCAATGGAGAGGATAGACGATCTGCAAGCTTATGGTAGACATTGTGTATGTTTTGAATTGAGAGATATTCTTTTCCCATTCTATACACTTGAGAGTTGAGGGTTCACTCATATGTTTATCCATGTCGTGAGGATTCTTGTTCGATGAGGTTAAATGTTGAAGTTTGTCATAAAATGCTTGTTAATGAGTGATGTGTTTTGCTTGTAGTATCTTTTATTTGGAAAAATATTTCTGAAGCCAAAATTCATTGTCACTTCATAGTCCATGTTTGTTATTGATATTGAATAAGTTTGCTTAAGGACAAGCAAAGGATTAAGTGTGGGGGATTTATTTAGTGTGTTTTTGTGTGGTTTTTATAGCTTTGTGTGAGTTTGTTTATATGTGTTTTGTTCAATTTGATGTGTGTATTTTGTGTATTTAGTCAAAGTCGAGTTCGTGAGGAGTTTTGAAAGAGAAGAGAGAAAATGAGCAAAAGAATGAAGAAATGAGCAAAACATGGAGATGAAGTTTAGATGAAATAAAAGGCATATTATTGAAGAGGAGTTCGATAGGAGCACGTAGGAAAAAACGGCGGTCGATTTTGAGTTTGGACGAGGGAGATATGGCCGAAACAAAAAAGTCGCGCGCAGCGGACAACACCATACCCTTCGCGACCGCGAGGGTCTTCGCGGCAGCGAACCCTGCCGATTTTAGTGATTTCTTTCCTTCTTTAATTAAGTTTTTGAGGTCCTATAAATATGTAATCTTTAGGGAATGAACATATACTTCTTCTCTCTTATTTTTCAGCCTTTAAAACTTTAGATTAGTTTAGATTAGCTCTTAGTTATTGTTTTGAAGATTATAGCTTTTGCATTCAAGATTTAATTCAAGTTTAATTCAAGTTCTTCATTCTTCTTTCGTCTTCGATTCGTAAGTTTAATTTGTGCTCTTAGATTAATTTTATTTGCTTTCTTTACTTGCTTTGATTAACTGCTTTCATTAGTTTAGATTAAATTGCTAAGATTAGATTTAATTGCTTTCTAGTTCTTTAGATTTATTTTCAAGCATGTTAGGATTTATTGGTTTTAGCTTAGATTTATTTGCTTTCTTTATTGCTTTCCTTTCAATTCATGCCTAGATAGATTTATTACTTGTCTCTTAGTTTAATTCTTTCTCCCGTGTGATAGACAGGGGTTCTTTTATTTGCTCTTAATTGCTTTCTTTTATTTTAAGTCTAGGTTAGATTTAGTTAGATTTATTTGCTTTCTTTTAATTATGTCTATGATTTAATAATTAAACTAAAAACCCCTAAATATTTATTTGCTTACGATAAATCACCCTGTTAAGCTTTCCTTGAGATTTGACATTTGGGTTAAACTTACTAGTTCTACGATAGGCCTAGTTCTATTACTAGCACTTTTAGGTGAAACAAATTTTGTTCAATTTCTCCCTTTTTGATGATGTCGAAACCCAACACTTTACAATATGATCATATAACTGATAAATATGACAAAGTCAAAGAATATGAAGAAATTTTATTATCAATTAAGGCTATTTTGACGACCACCAACTTTGACCTTTCCCTTTGTCTTCCCTGTTTTCTTTATTGATACCACCTGTTTTCTTTATATTTCCCCTTTTCGATATCATCAAAAAGGTTTGATCAAGTAGGTAGAGGAGAAGAATCATTTAAGTGCATGGAGAACATGGAATTGGTGGTACAAGCAGCCAGTGAATTATAGCTAGAATAGAGCACTCCATTAGTTAGCGTTGATAAGGAATTTAAGACGCATAGTAAGAAAGAATTTAATCAGGGAAATGTACAAGTCCCTGGTACTCCCTTGATTACGATCTGGTGTTCTTTAAGACGAACGATAATGTGGCTGGATGTCCAACAGATAGTCTGGTGGAATAATCATCCAAGTTCCCCTTTAATGTATGTCGAGGTTGATCCATCGACTTGTGAGATCAGGTTTAGTAGATAGGCAGACAATTTTGATAGGCAGGTTGATCTGGTGATCAGGCAAATCTGGACTGCTTCTGATTAATTCAGGTCTGCTTTACTGAAGAGAGACTGATCTTTGCTGTTTATGGTTGAATGGGGTAGCTCTTGTTGTAATGGAAAGCTTGGATATGTTGTAAGTTGAGTTAGTGAGGAGAGTATGATCTATAGCCATGGCCTATTTTCGAGGCAGCGATCTGCTTTTTGGAACATCGTCACTTTGATTAGCGGTTTGGTCCACTGTGGCTTTTTGTGGAAAGTGAGAGGGATTGAACTGTTGATTTTGAGCTGTTGAGATGTGGCTCGATGCAGTTGCATCAGTTCCCCCTAGCTGTGATATCGGTAGAGATCATATGATCTTCTCCTGACAGATAAGCTAGACTTCAGATTGATACGAAATAGCAGGTCTGGGAGATAGCTCGATTTGATTGTCGATCTTCTTGATATTTTAACACTGTGCACATAAGTAGATGCATCAAAGATGTAACACGTTGTGTTACGTTCCAATCATGACTATCTTATCAAGAAGGCTAATCGTTCAGCCATTTTCTGAGAGTTCTAGAAAAACTCAGAAAATTGCTTAGCAATTAAGATGTTGCTAGTGATTTCCATCATTGAGAATGCATCATAAACACAAATTTAGTAGTCTAAAAGTATTTGAGAATGACAGAGACATAATTCTAGACAAGGAGATTTTGTCTTTTGGGCTAATGATAATCTCAATTTCATTAAGTATCAGAACAATAAAGATGATTGCAAGTAGTAAAATGGCTCGATACAGTAAAACATAAACTGAGATACATATAAGTTCCATGCCCTCCTTTACTGCAGCAAAACACTATCATCTATCAGCTTCAGTTTCTTGCTTTTATCAGGATCGCCAAATATAGAGATTCCAGATAGTCTCATGTTATAGAGATCCTGGATAATCTCTTCCTTGTAACCTCTAGTCCATCTTATTGATAGACTTCTCTCGATCCTTAGGACTCTTGTTCATCAATCTCCCCTTTTTGACGAACTAGCGAGATTCTTCGGGTTCTTTTTCTCCGCCGAAATATTGCCATCATCACCCTTTTTGACGTGGTCAAAATGAGTTCTGATGAACTCCCAGAGTTTTGCATTCTCAACTCGAAGAGTCTCGACCTATTGATCCACATAGTCTTCACAGTGAATCTCAAGAGCTGAGACATCAGATGTCTTGGCCAGATCATAAGCTGCAAGGACTGCATGTGCGAGGGTCTTGAGAGCATCTTCAGCTGCGGCCTTGGAGAGGGCAGTAACATCTTTGTGCAGTTGCGAGATGCACTGATCGAACTTGACATTCATCCCTTGGAGATCCGCAATGAGGATTGCGTCCACCTTGTCAATCTTCTCATTGACAACCTGCTGTCTTTGGATGTCAGAGCACTCAAAGATATTGAGTTTTTTGGACATTGTACGTAGCTCAGCCTTGACAAAGGCTATGATCCGTCCTTCAATTTCAGCATGATTGCTGATGGATGAAGAGGATAGAGCGGTGTTCTTCCTTTAGATGGACAAGTGGAGGGGGAGAGACAAATTGACCTGTTGATGATCCAACTTCCAGCTTGACAGCTAGGAGTGGAGAGACAGGTGGTGAAGAAGAGTGCGTGGGTGAGCGAACTGCAGCTGAGGTCTGGGAATGAGTCACTCTCTCGGACTTGGAGGGGTAGGAGAGAGGGTTGACTTTCCTCTTCCTTTTCCTGTCAGAGGCAGATGGACCTGCTTCTTCAGTGGCAGCGGCCTCCTCGATGACGGAGACGTGCCAGAGGTGCGGTAGCATCAGTGGGAGCAGCGGGCGGCAGCGTTCAGCCGCTATGTACAATGGAGATGGGGCGGCTAAGGTTTTCTCAGAACCCTAGCGGGCTGCGGCGACTCCGGATGGCTGCTAGGCTGATCACGGCTTTTAGTTGAACGTCGGAGAGCATTTGGGCAATGGCAGGTGAGTAGCGGATCGGCAGCGTATGCGGGGAGCAGCGGCAGTCAGCGTTTTCTGTGGCGGCGATGGCTACATGCAATTTCCGCTGCATTTTCCAGCGGGCTCACGATGGCGAGTCCAGTGGGAGCATTCCGGAGAACTCCCTCCGGCCTCAGAGGCAGATGGACCTGCTTCTTCAGTGGCAGTGGCCTCCTCGATGACGGAGATGTGCCAGAGGTGTGGTAGCATCAGTGGGAGCAGCGGGCGGCGGTGTTCAGCCGCTGTACGACGGAGACGGGGCAGCTAAGGTTTTCTCAGAACCCTAACGGGCTGCGGCGACTCCGGATGGCTGCTAGGCTGATCGCGGCTTTTAGTTGAACGTCGGAGAGCATTTGGGCAATGGCGGTGAGTAGCGGATCGACAGTGTATGCGGGGAGCAGCGGCAGTCGTGGTTTTTTGCGGCGGCGATGGCTACACACAAATCCTGCTGCATTTTCCAGCGGGCTCGCGGTGGCGAGTTCAGTGGGAGCACTTCGGAGAACTCCCTACGGCCTCGAGTGTGGAGCAGCAACGGCGGTGGAAGGGTGGAGACAAGCAGTGGCTGGAGGAGATGGCGGCTAGGGTTCTAGGCGGTTACAGTTTTCTCAAACCCTAACGGGCCAAACCCTAAGCCCGATTATGAACCCGATTTCTCGGCCCAACGACCCACTCCAATATTTTTCCAAGCTCATTCGAAGAAACTGATGGTCATTATAATTGGATAATTATTTTTAATTAATTATCTTGTGCTTGTTTATTTGATGTGGTGGATAGCATGTTGTTTAATTATTCGCGATTTTTAATTATATGCTATGCTCGAAAAATGAAATAAAACCTTGGCTAAAAATTACTAAGTGAGAATATATTATTATTACATTCAATTTATTTTGTATAAATTCGAAAAGTTTAATAATCTAGCCTCCATAATTGGTTTAAAAATGAATTAATTAGCATTCGCTTGTTGGTCCAAGCATATTCCTACGGAGACGCTAATTACAGATTTCATTAGTTTAAACTTCATATGATAATATTGAAAAATTATTTTATATCGATATCACCTCCCTACGGTTGGGTTATTCTAATAACATAGGATTTTTCGGAATATTAAATTATGGTATTCACTTAGATGTAAATTAATTGATTATTTCCCAACGGAAATGTAATTAATTAATTTGCTTAGCTAGGAGTGACCGACTGTTAATTTTATCAATCATAAGGCGAAAGGTTGATTGGATAATGAAATTAAAGGCGTAAAAATCTATTTAAAGAGATTATATGTAAATGTCCACCCTACGTGGCTTGCATATAAAATCTTAAGGAGTCGGGGGTCGCATTTTATATTGATTTAAGGTTTTACAATATAATAATGCTTCAAAGTATATGACATTAACTTTGTGTTATTTATTTCCAGCTACATTATGTCTTTCAATCCCCTTGCTTCAATTATCAAAGAAAACAAACTCGAAGGTTCCAATTACCTTGATTGGAAATGAAACTTGGATATTGTTCTTACTGCTGATGGACACAAATTTGTCCTTACTGAGGAATGCGCCCCTGAGCCGGCTGCAGGAGCCACGGCTGCACAACATGAGGTTTATACCAACTGGAAAAAGACAGATGAGATGGCAAAATGTTACATATTGGCTTCAGTATCGACCATTTTGCAGCATCAACATCAGAATGTCGAAACAACAGCTGGTATGATCCTAAGCCTCACTGAGATATTTAGCCATCACGGCCGTCAGGCGCGTTAAAAGGCTATGAAGTCACTTTTGACGCTAAAAATGTCTAACGGGGAATCCGTGAAGGAACATGTTCTTAAGATGATTGGTCATCTTAATGAGCTGGAGGTTCTAGGTGCTAAAATCGATGCGAAATCGCAGGTCGATATCATCATAGAATCTCTTCCTAATTCATTCATCCAGTTTAGGCTGAACAACAACATGAATCCGAAGGATTACACGTTGTCCCAACTGTTGAATGAGCTGGTGCAAGCTGAGGCAGTGATTAAGTCTGACCCTCAGGCGCATAATACTACATCTTCTACTTCTACTAAGCCTAAAGGCGGATTTAAGAAGAGGAAGAAGCAGGGTAGTCAGAATCAAGGGACTGGCACTCAGAAGGGCAAGGGACCTCAAGGTGGGATAAAAAAGCCTAAGGGGAGGTGTTTCCTTTGTGGGTAGAAAGGGCACTACAAGACGTCTTGTCCTCAAATGAGGACGGGCAGTGGTAAAGGTACATCTTGTGCACTAGTTGTCGAAACTTGTTTAGCGGCTAGTTCTAATAACACTTGGGTTGTAGATACTGGAGCCACTGATCATGTGTGTTTTGACTTGCAGGGGTTCACCCAAACCTGGCGGGTTAGTGCAGTGAGATTACCGTCACCATGGAGAATGCTGCGAAAGTGGCAGTTTCTGCAGTGGGAGTTGTTAGTTTACTATTTTTGGATAAAACTTTGGTTTTAAGAGATGTTTTGTTAGTACTTGGTTTTCGGAGGAACTTAATTTCAATTTCCAAATTATATTTGGATGGATATTCTATTACTTTCAGTTTTTGTAATGTTACTATTTATCGTGATGGTGATATTGTTTGTTCTGGTACTATGTCTAACAATCTCTATACCATAAATTGTACACATGCTGCATTTAATAGCACATCATCATGTTCTAAGAAACGTAACAGTTTCTTCGAGTGTAAATCAAACATAACTCTGGCATCTGAGGCTTGGTCACATCCACCTTTAAAGGTTGGTGAAAGATGGTCCTTTGAAGGAACTCCAAGTGGAGCCGTTTCCAACTTGCGAATATTGCTTGCAAGGTAAGATGGTTAAAAGAAATTTTAAGTCCAAGGGAAACATATCAAAGAAAGTGTTGGATTTGATTCACACAGACGTGTGTGGTCCAATGTCGATTCAAGATAGAGGTGGTATTGAGTACATTACTTTTATTGATGATTACTCAAGGTTCGGATATGTTTATCTGATGAAACGAAAGTCTGAATCCTTTGAGAAATTCAAAGAATTTATGGCGGAAGTTGAGAATCGTCATGAGAGAACTATCAAGTCCCTTCGATCTGATTGACGAGGGGAATACCTCAGCGATGAATTTTTAGAATACATGTCAAAAGCTAGGATTACATCCCAGCTTACTGTGCCGGGAACGCCACAACAAAATGGCATGGCGGAACGAAGAAATTGAACACTTATAGGAATGGTTCGATCAATGATGAGCTATTCTGAACTACCTACTTTGTTTTGGGGTTATGCGTTGAAAACAACAGCGTATGTTCTAAATTTGGTTCCATCCAAATCAGTACCTAAGACCCCTTGGGAATTGTGGTGCATAAGCCTAGTTTGGAACATATTCGGATCTGGGGGTGTCCAGCACATATGTTGAACAAGGATGCCGATAAATTGGAATCGCGAACCGAACTACAATTTTTCATGGGATACCCTAGAGATACGAGAGGTGGATTATTTTATAGTCCTAGGGACCAAAAGATCGTCGTTAGTACTAATGCGCAATTTTTGGAAGAGGACTATATGATTAATCATAAACCAATGAGTGAAGTAATTTTAGAGGAAATGAGGGACACTGGGGCGCTTGAACCACCCACATTAGATGTCACACTAAAAACTGCACCACATGTTGACACTAACACTAACTCTCAAGTGGCGCCTCGTCGCAATGGGAGAGTCATCATCCAACCTAAAAGATGGTTGTGTTATGGGGAATCTTTGGATATCATAACTGGGGAAGATGACTCGGATCCATGGACATACAAAGAGGCGGTGCAACACAAAGATGCTCAGTTTTAGCAAGATGCCATGGATTCGGAAATCCAATCCATGCATGAGAACGATATGAATGATATTGTAGAAGCTCCCCAAGGTGTTAAGCTGGTTAGGTGTAAGTGGGTCTACAAACGTATGAGAGGACCTGGCAAGAAGGTTGAGACCTTCAAAGCTAGACTGGTGGCGAAAGGTTTCACTCAAAAGGAGGGAGTCGATTATGATGAAACCTTCTCGCCTGTTGTCATGCTTAAGTCGATCCGGATTCTCTTAGCCATTGCGGCATACATGGATTTGGAGATCTGACAAATGGATGTCAAGACTGCTTTTCTAAAAGGCAATCTTGAGAAACCCATTTACATGCGCCAATCAAAGGAGAAGAGAATCTTTTGTGCAAACTTAAGCGATCCATTTATGGTCTTAAGCAAACATCTCGGTCTTGGAACACATGGTTTGATGAGGTCATCCAGTCATATGGATTCATCCAGTGTGACTATGAGAGTTGTATGTATAAGAAGTGCAACGGAAACCTCTTGGTATTTCTAATGATGTATGTTGATGACATACTCCTGATTGGCAACAACGTGGAGTCGTTATCGGACATACGGATGTAGTTGTCCAAGCAATTCAAAATGAAGAACTTGGGAGAGGCTAGGAACATTCTTGGGATCAAGATCTTTAGAAATCGTAAGAAGAGAATGTTGTGCTTATCTCAAGCTGCCTATATTGATGTTGTTGTAAAGCGGTTTCACATGGAGAACTCCAAGAAATGTTTCTTACCTTTCAGGCAAGGAGTTCAACTATATAAGGAAATGTGTCCTAAGACACAGAAGGAGATAGATGACATGAATGCAGTTCCTTATGCATCTGCAGTAGGAAGTCTCATGTATGCTATGCTTTGCACCAGGCCCGATATCTGTTATGCCGTGGGCATGATTTCCAGATATCAGTCTAACCCTGGTACAGGACACTGGACTGCTGTGAAGAATATAATCAAGTACCTAAAAAGGACTTAGGATTATATGTTGGTCTTCCAGTCTGACAGTCTAATTCCTTTGGCTTATACGGATTCTGATTTCCAATCAGATAGGGATGAGATGAAGTCTACCTCTGGGTATGTGTTTAAGTTGGGAAGTGGAGCCATACATTGGAGGAGCATAAAGTAGAAATGCATTGCAGATTCTACCATGGAAGCTGAGTACGTCACAGCCGCGGAAGCAGCCAAGGACGTTGTATGGTTCCTGGAACTTCATGATGGATCTGGATGTGGTTCCGAATTTGCCTCAAGCGATCACAATTTATTGTGACAATTCTGGTGCAGTAGCAAATTCGAAGGAACCAAGATCTCATCAGGCCAACAAACACATTGACCGAAAGTACCATATCATACATGAGTACGTAAAAAGATGAGAGGTAGTTATGTCAAAGATTGCATCTGAGGATAACCTTACTGATCCATTCACGAAGGCACTTCCTACGAAGGTATTCGTGAGACATGTGGAGAGCTTGGGAGTTAGATGTATGACAGCATTGCTTTGAGTATAAGTGGGAGAAATTGTAATGTAGTAGTATACTTGAAAGCATGCTTTTAAGTATAAGTGGGAGATTGTTGGGGTTGTGATAGGGAGTAATTTGTCAGCTCCCAACGTGTATCTGGAATACAGAAGCGATAACTGAACATACACCATCCTTCCGCCAGATCCCTCAGATCAGGTCTATCAGTGATCTGAGTGTAACTGGCATAGATCACCCTCCATCAGTGATCTGGGTATAACAAGTGCAGATCACCCTCCGTCGCCATCATTCCTTTAACTCCAGATCCCCATACGAAGCATAGCAAAAACGTGACTGTGGGGACCACTTTGGGGACCACTAATCATAACTAAAAAAGTACTCTCTCTAACTAACTTGTCTCCTCCAAAAAGACTAACTTAACCTCGTAACATAGAGGTAATTACCCTTTTACCCTCACTCTTTATCCTACTATAAATACTCGATCTTCTTCACCAAGAAAAGGTACGCATTTTCACTGATACTTTACCTCCGCCGCAAGCTTTGCTGAAGCGGATTTCTATTTCGCTCAAGCGCATACTGACTTGAGCGTCGGAGTGCCTTCCCGGAGGAACCCTCCTCGCTCCTCCGGCGTTGTTTTGCAGGCTCGCAGCTGAGAGGTGGTGATTGGAAGAGCGTCATTGAGGTAGCATCGTTAAACAAAAGGAAAAAGCTGATTCTTCAAAGAAAACACTCAAAGTTCATCTAGAAAAACTCTAAGCATCTTTTATTTACTTATATTCACAATTATTGTATGAATTTGTTGATGGAAAATAACCCAATCTATCAACTGGCGCCGTCTGTGGGAAAAATCTGACTAAGGCGTAGATTTCTCTTTAAAAAACGCTCTGAATTTTGATTCGATTTCTCTGCTAAAAAACAGAGAAGAAAAATCTAAATATTTGCCTAATTGATATAGTACTAATTCCTATTTTAATTCATTTGTTGATTATGATGAGGAATTTGCCTGAAATATGAGTAAAGGGTGTCTCAATTGCTTTTTTGCCTTATGTAGGATCTGTGGTAAAAAGCAAGAAAAGAGGATTTAAGCAAATCCTAACTCCAGCAAAAGGAAATTGATCACAATAAAGATCATTCTCTTAAATTCTTTCATCTTATTCGTTGAATATCCGCCGTGCTCCTACTAGGTATCGGTCTAGGCATATTCAATGAATATCTATAAAAATAAAAAAAAATCTTAAGGAAAAAGTTACATATACCGTGTATGTTGATCTTTCTTTTTCCTATGAAAAACAGAGTATTAAAGAGTTATAATAGAAGGTCCTCCATATCTCAGAGGAATCTCGAGAAAAGGAGAAGAACCCGCAAATCATATACTTGGTGAGTAGAAATACATACCCATACATATATCATACAACTTGAGAGATTTTTTGATAAAAGGCAAGATAAGCTAACGGTAAGCCCTGGCAAAAGATCCAGGCACAGAAAGGCTATCTTCACGCTTAAACAAAAAATCCTCAAGATTGTTTAAGGGAAATGGTCGGGAAAGTCCCAACAAGGGAGCCCGAAGTCCCTATCCTCCTATGAAAGGAGAAGCCCTAATCTAATATTAGGCACTAATTAAGTAAATGCCGCATATATCTTTGCAGATTTTCCTTAAAAATGGACCAACATTCCAGCATAGCCCAAATGATGGGATCATCTGCTGAAGGACAGGCAAACACGCTCATCTCACCCTCCGGTTCTGGTGCCAATCTCGGGGCCATGTCAGTACCTCAGGGGACTAATGTAGGGGAATCTGGTTTCTCCCCATTGATGCTGCAACAGATGAAAGCAATGATAGACGGGGCCCTGGAAGGAGCCCTAGAAAAGAGACTAGCTGCCGTCAGGGCTAGTACTCTTGCAGATCCTATCAATCCATCCTCATTCCCCGAGAATAAGGGAAATCAGGAAAAGGCGAAAGGCAAATACGCATCCAGATCACAAGATCCTAAAGTCCTTAAGGACGTCATCACCCAGCTACCCCAGATCCAAGAGGATGGGCAGTTTACAGACTATGGGTCTTCTGACGATGAGGTGCATGAAACAAACACTGGTCAAGAAAAGACTCTCACAGATATGCTCCAGAAGCAGATCCAGGAACAACAAGACCAAATGAGGGTCATGGCCAGAGAGCTGGAAGAGCTCCGTAAAGCACACCAGGCATCTGAAAAAAGAAACGTGGAGAATCTATCCTTCCAACAGAAGAGACAATGGGCACATCTGTAGCCCGCACGGGGAAGGAAAGCAGATCTGAATATGGTCCTGACTATGTTAATGAGAACAACCCTTTCTCGACAGATATTCAAACTGACCCTATTCCCAAGAACTTCAAATCAGTTTCTTGTGAGTATAAGGGGTAAGGAGATCCTGAAGAACACCTTATGAAGTTTGAGAGTTTGTGCTTATTGCATCAGTACTCTGAAGGAGTCAAATGTAGGGTATTCTTAACCACTCTTTCTGGCCCTGCACAGCAGTGGTTTCAGCAATTGCCTAGGGACTTGATCCACTCATTCAAAGATTTAAGAGAAATCTTCCTACACTAATTTGTGAGCTCTAAGAGATCCACTAAGAATTCGTTGTATTTAACAACCATCAAACAAGGGGCCACTGAAAGCCTGAGGGAATACATGACCAGATTTAATGAGGCGATACTGGAAATCCCAGGTGTGGGGGCTACATTGAAAATACATTCCTTTGTGGAAGGATTAAGGTCAGAACACTTCTTCGCCTCATTAATGAAGAAACCCGCCGAAACCTTTGATGGGCTCTTATCCCGGGTACAAAAGTATATAAACATGGAAGAAGCCATGAATGCTAAAAGGGCCGATGTAGCCTTCAAGAAAGATAAGAAGCCTGATGATAGAAAAAGACGGGCTCCTGAAGGAAGGAAACCTGAGAAAAATGAAAGATTCCAACGGTCTCTCACACCACTTACTAGATCCCCAACTGATCTGTTAGAAGTGGTGATTAAGAAACTAGGGGTACAGATCCCCCCAGGTAGGGACCAGCCTCCAAGGCGACCCCCTTCCGATAAGTTCTGCAAATTCCACAATGATTACGGGCATACTACCAATGAGTGCCGTAATCTGAAAATAGCCATTGAAAAACTCATATAAGAGGGTCAGCTATTAGAATATGTCAAAAAAGAATCTGGCCAACCCAAGAGGCAGTAAAGATGAAAGGGACGGAAAACTCCCACAAAAAGAGACATCAACAGAAATTTCAGCCAATAAAGGGGTAATCTCTATGATCTATGGAGGACCTACGGGAGGTGATTCCAACAGAAGCCGCAAAGCGCATCACAGAGAAATCCAGATGCTGGAAAAACATGACATGATGAAGATTGAAGGGGGAGTACCTCACCCTGAAATATCTTTCGGGATCGAAGATGACAGATCCCTAATTCATCCTCATGAAGATGCCCTGGTTATTACAGCAGGGATCGAACGATATGAGGTGAAAAGAGTATTCATAGATACGGGAGCTGGGGTAAACGTAATCTTCGAGGACTGCTTTCTGCAAATGGATTTGCATAAACCACTAGATGGGGTGGCCACAACATTACATGGTTTTGCAGGGGGTTTGGTCATGTCGTTAGGCTCAATAGAGCTGATGTTAACCTTGGGAGATGGAGATTTGCAGATCTCTAGGCCGACTACCTTCCTGGTAGTAAGGTAAAAATCAGCTTATAATGTAATACTGGAAGAATAGCTCTCAGTAATTTTCAAGCGGTGGTGTCAACCTACCATTTGATAATGAAATTTCGGTGGGCAACCGGGTGGGATCTGTCTCAGGGGACCAGGTCCTATCACAAAATGTTATATACAATCTGTAAAGGCCGGTGAGGCTAAGAAAAGATCTAGGGAAGAATTGAGAGATCCCCAGTGGGTAGCAGGACCTGAAGATAAACGGATGAGGGCTGCAGAACCTGCAGCAGATAACAATTCTCAAATTCAACCGGCTGAGGAGCTGTTGCTGGTGGAATTGATGCCCAATAAAACAGGATTTACTACACTCATCGGGACACATATTCCAGATGCGATAGTCAAAGCATTAATAGCATGCTTACGGAAGAATGTGGATGTTTTCGCATTCTCGTCATTTGATCTAGTGGGATAGACCCAAAGGTCGCCTTACATAGCCTTAACGTGGACCCCCAGGTCAAGCTGGTGAAGCAGAAGCTTCAGGCAATTCGGGGTAGAAAAAGACCAGGTCATTAAAGAAGAGATACATAAGCTGCTGGATGCTAAACATATACAGGAGATACAATTCCCAGAATGGCTATCCAACGCTGTTATGGTGCCTAAAGGCAACACTGGCACGTGGAGAATGTGCATAGACTTCAGGGATCTGAACAAGGCGTGTCCTAAAGATCACTATCCCTTGCCCAGAATCGATCAGATGGTGGATTCCACATCTAGATACGAGCTACTATCAATGATGGACGCATACCAAGGATACCACCAGGTGAAGATGAACCCAGATGATGTCAATAAAGCGGCTTTTGGGGTCTGTGTTGGAACTTTCGGTTTTCAAAGCATGCCTTTCGGCTTAAAAACTGCTGGGGCTACATACCAGCGTATGATGGACAAGATATTCAAAAAACAAATTGGAAGGAATATGGAGATTTATGTCGATGACATACTAGTAAAAAGTGCGAAAGCTGCAGATCACATTAATGACCTGGAGGAAGCCTTCACCGTGGCTCGATTTTATCATTTAAAACTAAACCCTGCCAAATGTGCCTTGGGGTGCAGTCGGGAAAATTCTTGGGATACGTGGTAATTCCCAGAGGAATCGAGGTAAATCAAGCCAAAGTACAGGCTGTGTTGGAAATGGTTCCTCCCAGGAACATCAAGGAGATACAAAAACTCAACGGCAGAATCACAGCCCTAAGCCATTTCATTTCCAGATCCGTTGATAAAAGTTTGCCTTTCTTTAAGGTGTTAAGGAAAGGTAGCCAGTTTAAATGGACTCAGCAATGTCAAAACGCATTTGAGGAGCTCAAAAAGCATCTGCTCTCTCTCCCATTGCTCACAAAGCCAGCACCAAAAGAGGTCCTGTATCTCTACTTTGCAATAGGGGAAGAATCTTTGAGCTCAGTGCTTATTAAGGAAAATGGATCTGTCCAGATCCCAATTTACTACGTAAGTAAAATGATTCAAGGACCAGAAACAAGATATGCCGACATAGAAAAGGCCGCACTGGCGGTAATGGTCACTGCTCGAAGGTTACGACCTTATTTTTTATCCCATAAGGTCATGGTTAGAACCAATATCCCGCTCAAGCAGGTGTTGGGGAAGCCAGACTTATCTGGGCGAATGGTGAAATGGGCCATAGAACTCAGTGAGTACGACGTAGAGTTCGAACCTAGAACAACTATAAAGGCACAGGCCTTAGCTAATTTTATGCAAGAAACTACCCGGGGTAATGAAAAAGAAGACAAGGTGTGGAGAACCTATGTGGATGGGTCGGTTACCAAAGAGGGATCTCGAGCTGGGATATACATCCTTGATCCTGACAACAAGGAACATCGGTTCACCATCAAATTCAATTTTGTGGCATCAAATAATGAGGCTGAATATGAAGCTCTCATCAAATCTCTGCATATCCTATTGAGCATGAATGCCAAGAGAGTGGAAATCTATTCTGATTCCTAACTGGTAATGCATCAATTATTAAGAATATGCGAGAGAAAAGAGGAAAGGATGATAACCTATGCCTCTGTGGCCGAAGCCTTGCTGGCCAAATTCTCGAAGGCAGAGATCATTCAGATCCCCAGGGAAAAGAATGAAGAAGCAGACAAACTTGCCAGGATCGCAAGTGCCATTGAAGGCACATGGGACGGGGATCTGACCGTACTGCAAGCAGATACCAGATCTGGCCTAACAGAAATTAGCACAATACAAGAAATCAAAGATTGGAGAGCACCTATCATCTATGAAGCACGCGAACGCTAGGAGGGTAACGTACTTAGAAAAAAACGTATTAAATACAAATACCAAAAAAATACTGCTGAAAATACATATTTAATACGTATTTTTAATTAATTTAATTATTAATTGTTTTTTATTAAAAAAAACGTTAAAAATACGTATTTTTAGTAAAAAATTAAAATACTTTATGCAACAAATATAGGGTTTTATGTTGCATTTACTCTCCACCCATCCCAAAAAATAAAAATCGGCACTCACCCTCCCGCCACTCCTCCCCTGCCGAGCCTTCCTCAGCCAAGCCTCCCCCTGCCGTGCCGCCGCCGTCGCGCCGCCTGCTGCTGCGCCGTCGTGCCTCTTGCTGCTGCCTGCGCCATCGTGTTTGATGATGGCTTAGTAATTTAGTATCTATTTTGACTTATTTAGTTATTTAATTTAATGTTCTAAGACTATTTAATATTTTTAAGGCTTTTAATACTTATTGTATTAAGACTAAGTAGTTAAGTATATGGGTTTGCTGTAGTTAAAGTTGAGGGACAAGATGAAACCACCGTCGATAGACGTAAAAAGATGATTATGGCAAAATTCTTCCTGCTTGAAGGGTTCTTATACCGAAGATCTTTCACGCATCCCTATCTCAGATGCTTATCTGAGCCGGAAGGGGAATACTTATTGAGAGAAATACATGAAGGAGCTGCTGGTGCTCATACGGGATTCAAAGATCTAACTAGAAAGGTCTTAAGAGCCGGATTCTTTTGGCCTAGTATTGAAAAAGATGCCAAGGAATTGGTAAAAAAATGTGAGTCTTGCCAAAAAAAATGGCAGATTGATTCATAGACCTGCAGAGGAAATGAGAACCATGTCTTCCCATTATCCCTTTGATAAGTGGGGAATTGATATTGTGGGAAAATTCCCTACAGCTCCCGGTGGACGGGTTTTCTTGATTGTCGCTATTGACTATTTCTCCAAATGGGTAGAGGCCGAAGCTGTAGTCAAGATCACAGAGCAGGCCATGAAAAAATTCATTTGGAAAAACATATGCTACCGCTTTGGTGTTCCCAGAATTCTCATCTCCAATAATGGAACCCAGTTCACAGGTTCATCTGTGCAGGCATGGTGCCAAGAAATGGGAATCCAACAGCGCTTTGTGGCAGTAGCCCACCCGCAAGCCAATGGGCAAGTTGAAGTTACGAATATAACTATTGTATCAGGAATTAAAGCCAGATGAGGAAAAGCAAAAGGGAACTGGGCGGATGAGCTAGACTCAGTACTCTGGGCTTACCGCACTAGCCCCAGAACAACCACAGGGGAATCTCCTTTCAATTTGGTATATGGATCGACGGCTGTGGTGCCGGCAGAAGCAGAAGCAAAATCACACCGAATTTTAAAATATAATGAAAATCATAACCTGGGGTTACTCAGGGAGAATCTGGACCTGATTGAAGAGCGCAGAGCAGAAGCTCATAATAGAGCTGAGCGATATAAGCAACAGGTGCGGAATGCCTATAACAAGAAAGTCCAGGTATGACGATTCGAAAAAGGGGACCTGGTGCTGAAAAGGGCGGATGCTCTCAAACCTACAGGAAAACTAGACCCTAATTGGGAAGGACCATACGTCATCACTAAAGTACTCAAAGAAGGAGCATATGAGCTCAGAGATGCAGAAGGAAGGGATCTGCCCAGACCCTAGAACATCAACAATTTGAAAAAGTATTATGTTTAAGGCATTCTAGTAGTGTGATAAATTTAAAGAAAGGGAAGGTATGCAAAAACCAACCCATTATCTGTTATGATGGAAGTTTATGAAATAGAATATTTTCCTTTTTATTGTCTTTAAGAAATGAATTATAATTCATTCGCTTTCTTATAATTCACTTGGGGAGGGAGTAGGGGTATACCCCCTACTATCCATCTACTCCTAGAGCAAGTATATATTTACGAAAATTGATTCAAAATTTTCAAAAAAAATAAGAATAAATAAATAAATAAAAAATAAAAATAAATATTTGCAAAGGAAAATAAAGCATGGAGAAATAAAATAAAATACACATCGCAACTGAATATCATACGAAATCCATATAAATAATACATGATAAAAAAGAGAGTACTAGTGGAGCCAATCCCACTGACATGGCACATATACGTCTCGGAAAGAGGGTCTACTCTTGTAACTTATCCCCGCCATCTGGAGTTTGCTCGTGCAGATCCAGGTCGACGCCAGGTGTCAAAGTACCTGATGAGTCGACGACCTGATGAAGAACCTCGACTGAAAAAGTGGTTGCCCCTGTTGTTACCGTGAAAGTGTCTGCCATAACTTCCTCGAGAAGGTTGACTCCTTCCTCTATCTCTGAAAAATCTTCCTGAGCAGGAGCCTCGACCGCCGGGTCTGAAGAGAGGTGATCCGCGGGATCTGATAGGAGGGGGGGAGACTGAGGCATCTGTGACGGAGAGGGGGATGAACTCTGCTGGTCCGGCATCTGGTCCGTCGTCTGGCTTGACATCTGGGGCGTCTCCTGGGCCATCATCGGACTGGGCATCTGGGTCGTCATCTGATCCGTGAGGGGAGTTCGAGTTGGAGAGTGGAGCTGAAGAGCTGGGTCCCGATTCCCCAGAGGGCCCACCGAGCTCTAAGGTTCCGCTGCTGTTCAAGAGCCCATTCAATGTGATCCCGCGCGGGGACCGAAGAAAAGACGCTTCCTCCGACGCCTGTATAGCCTTGATCTCTTGCAAGGAATTTCCTGTCTGCAAAAGACGGATGTATAAGTTAGTCACCTGAGAGGGTGAAACAGGGAAGAGGAGATTCCTTACCCATCGCCTGTAATAAAAAGAAGTCCATGATAAAGACAAAGTAAACGAAGGCTTGCAGCCCACGAATAATAAAACAAGGCTTTATCATAATATTTTAATATGAACACTTACCATTTTAAAAGCCTCCTCCAGGAGCCCGTACATCCCAGCCTGAGGAGGAAGAAGATAGTAAGGAATCTCTTCCCAAGCAGGCAAGATACTTTCATGCTCTTCAGGCCGGTATAGAATTTCAGCTGCATATCTCAAACCCCGCATATACCAAGGGTTGTGGGCAGTGAAGTGGGGATCTAGTTCCAGAGTAGGGGTCTCCTTTTCCAGGAGATCCAGGATCTTCTCAATATCCAGATCCTTCATCCTGTCCTTTAGACCCAGCTGAGTGAGAGCCTCTTCTATAATAGCCCCAACCCAGAAAGCCAGGGGAACACTCATCCTTTCCCAAAAGTCTTCCGAATGGAGGAAGGTTTCGGGGAGATCCCGCACTAAGGCTTGGAGGAAAGCCTGGCCGTAGGGTGTCATCAGCAGATAAGATCTGCAACGGTGGGCCCCTACTGCGGACCCAGTAACGAGCCCCTTTTGCAGACCCGTTTCGGTACCCTTCTTGGTGGCATTGTCACATGCTCATTCCAAGGCATCCTTGTGACTCTCAAACGCCCGGACCAGATCCGCCTTAGCCTTATCGCAAGATCTTTGAAGATCCTCGACATGTGCCCTCTGATCAGCCAGATCTCTTTCTAGCTGTTGAAAGTAGAGCTCCCGCTCTTGAGCTAACTTCTCTCGTTCTGCCTCTTGCTGCTTCAATTCTGCCAGCTCTCACTCCAGATGTGCGGCTCGGTCATTTAAAGCCTTGACCTCAGCCGCATGCTCTTCACTGCGCGCCATTCTCAACCACATCACCTCCGCCTGCAGATACTCGTTAGAAGCATGTACGCCCGACATATCCCCCTTCATGGGATCGTAGGCCAATGCTCGAAGAGAGAGCATGGATCTGAAGGCTACGGCCTGAACACAATAACAATAATAAGTAAATAAATAATGTATGAGCATACAAAAGAACATCTTTGAAATTAAAGATATTTTTAATACCTTGATCTCGTGAATAGAAGCTTGTCGGACAAGCTCTATAGAAGATAACCTGTTCAGATGCCTCCAGTCTTCAGCACGGGGGATGCTGTCTAAAACATTGAAGGCAGTACCTCCATCGATGCCCCGAACTGTGCCAGGGAAGCTTACGCTAACTCCAGGAACGTTATAGGAGGCAGTGGGGATATCCAGACCTTTCATGCGCAATGCATGAAGCATAGCCAATGTGGCTTCGGAAGTAGGGTTTTCCACCATGGCTGGTTCTGGAGGCTTAACCACCGTATAAGGATTGGCAGTAGCATACCTGGCCAAGGTACTAGAGTACCTAGGATGCCCTAAGGCAGATGGCTCCACAGAAAGAGAAGTGGGTGCCAAAACATTGGAGATGGGCATACCTACTCTCCGGTCGTCACTAGCAGCAGACATCTTTTTTCTTTTCGGATCTGTGGAGGAAGAGGAATCCAAAGGTCTCTTTTGTGGGAAGGAAGGTCTGTTAGGCTCGGTTGGAGCCGGTACTTCAACAGTAGCGAACAGGTCTGACAAAAACCCTTCTGAAGACTGAAAGTCCAAATCTTCATCGGAAGGAGGAACCGCCCCCTCGGACCACATAGATAGGCTACGGTCCACCCCAGCAGCCAAGGGATGAGGAGGGCGCGTGGAGGAAGACATAATGGCTCGTGGAGTTGGCGTTTCCCTTATGGCCACCCCGGGCAAGGTAGATTTCCCTCTAGCTCGAGGAGCAGATCTCCTAGGTAGGGCAGCACCCCCAATTCCCTGTAAGGGGCCTGTAGGCACTGCTGAAGAAGGGATCTGTGAGGCAGGAGGAGAAGGTGGAATAGAAGCCCTCGGACTCAGAGCGACTCCCGTCGTGGTCACGGGAGTGGAGGTGGGAGTTGAAGAATGAGCTGCTGCAGGTGCAGAAACTGCAGGAGCTTGTTCAGAGGCTGCAGCCATAGCAGCCATCCGCTCCTCGAACTGTTTCCTGGCCTTCTCCCGAAGAACGGATCTGGCCGACATATCTGAAAAGGCAAAGCAGCCATAAATAAGAAACGTGACTAAATTCAAGTCACACGCATAAAAACACTCGAATTCAAAATAAGAAGTATTTACCCATAGAGGGATTCCAAGGAGTCCCGGGCCTCAAACCAAACAAAGACAACACTGCTTCACTAAGAAGAAGTGGCTTTAACATCCCATGACCTGCTGGGTACTCTATAAGCAGGTCATTAAGGATATTCTTTTCCCAGGCAAATAAAGTAACCTTCTCAAAAGAGGGTTTATCTGTCTTAAGCTCGGCATACAGAGGTAGATCCGGAATATTCTAAGAATTGGGGGGAAGGAGCACCTACAGTTAAATACTGGGGATGCCATTTCCTATCTACAGACTCATACTATTGGCCATAAAATTTATGAAACCATCATATAGGAGAAAAATATAAGTGATACCCGCGATGTTTTAACTCGTGAGTTCTAAAAAATAAAGACACTGGGTCTTCCACCCCATATAATGTAGTTGCTGTAAAAAAGAAAATATCCCTACGGAAAGAAGCAGGGTTCAATTGATTCAAAGGGATATTGTATCTCGTCGCTAAACTAGATAGAAAAGGGGGAACATGAAATCGCAAGCCTGCCTCCAATTGACGGAGCCAGAAAATTTTATGATTGGCTCGAGGAAATAAAGGGCGCTCACTAGGCCCCGGAATGTCCACGGTAAAACCTCTAGTGTTACCTAGTCTGCTTAGAATTAGGCCTAATTCTAAGGAAGTTACAGTGGAAGATTCATATTCAGCAAAAGGGATAGGTGGCTGCGCAGCAGCTCTACGCTCTTTTTCCTCTTCACCCTCAACTAACTTCTTCTTACCCTTACCCTGGGCACCTTGCCTAGATGAAGAAACCTTATTTCTCTGTCGCTTAAATATAAAAGAAATAAACTAATGCGAATAAAGAAAGAGGAAGAAAGAAAGAAAAGGAAAGGTACCTGTGTGCTGGGAAGAAGAATTGGCTGCGATGAAAAAAAAAAAAAAAAGGAGCAAGAAGTAGTTCTTAAAAAGGCACAAGGAAAGCTTCTCAAGAAAAAAACAAATGGCGAAAAAATTTCTAAGTGTTGGTCTTCCTCCCTCTAAATATCTTATATATCTCTCTTGTGAATTAAGGGGGTTAAAGAGAAAACCACCCACTACCTGCTGTAAAAGAGCACGTCTCGACGGTTAATGAGACGTGGGTGGAGAAGTTATGATGGTAAGAAGTGGCGGCGGTTTCGGGTCCCGATAAAGGAAAGGGCGACGAGCCTAGAAAGCCGCGAAGCGTAAGAATACGCTTGGTAGGGGAACGGAACCCTCGAGAGAGGGTCTATAAGTAGTAGGACCTGGAAGAACAGGCCTTGGGAACTGCAGAACCCTCACTAGAGGATCTGTAAATAACGAGACCTGGAAATTTAAGCCCCGCAAACCACAGAATACTTCCAAAAAGACCTGTACGAAATAGGACCTAAAAATACGTGTCTGAAAAATCATAGAATCCTCATAAGAGGATCTGTGTATAGTAATACCCGGAAATACAGACCTTATAAATCGCAGATCCACACAAGAGGATCCGATTGCCACCAAATCTGGTGCCAGATAACTTGTAAACTACAGATCCTCAAAAGAGGATCTGTATATCTGGAAACCCAGAACTTGGGCCGGCATGATACGGATCTGATAATATGAGGCTGGCAGATTGCAGATCCCTCTGCTGAAGTTAGTAAGATAATTTTTGTTCTCACCAGAGATCTACAAGGTAATTTTGCCAAGCCAAACATACAAAAATAAACAGTATATATATATATACAGTAACTCCAAATAGGGGTAAGCTCAGAAATCAAAATGCATATGTATGGGCATGTCTACATACATGAGCGAGGTTCACATGTACAATGCTTCCAAAAAAAAAAAAAAAAATTCAAAAATCGATTTGAGGATTTATTGGTAAAAGTAAGCACGAGATATCACTCCCGCCATACTTCTACGGAAACAGTGAATATCAGATATCACTCGGATATTCGAGAATAAAAACAAGATGTATAAGAAATCTTTAGCATAAGCAAAAATCAGATATCACTCTAATATTGCCTCTGGAAATATAGATATATAAAATATATCAGATGTCACTCTGACATTTCGAAAAAAAAAACAAAAAAAGGAAAAGAAGAAAAGAAAGAAATAGAAGCCTCAGACATTTCAATTGTTCATTCAAGAAGAATGAATATTGACAAGAAAGGATCATCACAGGCCCAAAGAATGGAACACAGCCTCTGTTAAAGCATAACATTTCTATCATCACAATACCTCTCAAATAAAGAGGATTGTTCAAAAGGATGACATTACTCTACTGATTATCAGAGAGGAACATCTTCGGCTGCAAAACTTAACCTCCTTTCCCGTCGTAGAAGATGAACGGATAATGAGGGGAATCTTCTGTATTTATAATGAAGGAAATAGCGAGAAGAATAGACGGTTTAGATGGAGCCTGATAAAATCAAAGGTCTAAAAATTGGAGGAGTTTCGACTCCCCAAGGCGAAGCTATCATTACACCTCGAGTAAGGTAAGGCCGATGTCAGTGGACAAGACAACTTCCCTTTTTTAGCGTATTAAAGAAGCCAACCAGGACTTGGAACCTCCATAGGTCGTTCCAAGGACCTGGGGGGGGGGGGGAGTGGCTGATAGGGAGTAATCTGTCAACTCCCAACGCGTATTTGGAATACAGAAGCGATAACTGAACAGACGCCATCCTTCCGCCAAATCCCTCAGATCAGGTCTATCAGTGATCTGAGTGTAACTGGCGTAGATCACCCTCCATCAATGATCTGGGTATAACAAGTGCAAATCACCCTCCGTCGCCATCATTCCTTTAACTCCAGATCCCCATACGAAGCATAGCAAAAACGTGACTGTGGGGACCACTTTGGGGACCACTAATCATAACTAAAAAGTACTCTCTCTAACTGACTTGTCTCCTCCAAAAAGACTAACTTAACCTCGTAACATAGAGGTAATTACCCTTTTACCCTCACTCTTTATCCTACTATAAATACTCAATCTTCTTCACCAAGAAAATGTATGCATTTTCACTGATACTTTACCTCCGCCGCAAGCTTTGCTGAAGCGGATTTCTATTTCGCTCAAGCGCATACTGACTTGAGCGTCGGAGTGCCTTCCCGGAGAAACCCTCATCGCTCCTTCGGCGTTGTTTTACAGGCTCGCAGCTGAGAGGTGGTGATTGGAAGAGCGTCGTTGAGGTAGCATCGTTAAACAAAAGAAAAAGCTGATTCTTCAAAGAAAACACTCAAAGTTCATCTAGAAAAACTCTAAGCATCTTTTATTTACTTATATTCACAATTATTGTATGAATTTGTTGATGGAAAATAACCCAATCTATCATGTTGATATACTGAAAAACATACTTTATGCTTGTATTATTAACAATTTCTTCCTGTTTTGGAAATAAATATTTTGTCATATGATTTGCATATTAATTCGTGTTATGGTTATTATGCAAATAAATGTCCGGTACCATATATTATATATAATATGGTGTGGGTGGTCACATGGAAGATCATATTATCACATTCTTATATAGTTAAAGGGTGTTCGCAACCTAAAGTAAACTTGGACACATTACTTGTCAAGGTTGTAGTATAATGCTTGATATTAGCTGGTCTTGGCTATTAGCTTATACTGGTGCATACCCAGTTGCATTGAACAGGATCGCGGTGAGATAAATCCTTTTATACTGACTTAAATAAAGGATCACATCTCGGACGATTATTATTTCTTAATTCTAGTTGTCATAATATTCAATTATATACTTATAATTATTATTACTTCGATTTATCATGAGTGAGAGTTATCGCAACTCAAATATTCTCCGTATCTTGGGTAATGATATTATAAATATGATAATTAATATTATAGCTAGAAATCGTGTATCGGTGCGCCGAGTTGATGATGTCCCCTTGAGGCGTTCTAAGGATTATTATATCAAACCCTGCAGGTGGATTAAGTTCCGATATAATAATGAGGTCGAACGGTAACTACTCTCGGTTTAGAGATTAATTAATTAAAGCAGTCAGTAGCTTAAATTAATTAATGGACATGCGATATCTTAAACGCGGAAATAATGTAATTCAAAAGGAACCCGGAATGTAATAATTTAGGATTGGACGGCAGTGCAATATTATTTTACTATGGTGTAATGACTATAATATTAATATAATTAAATAGAGTATTCAAGGCAAGATAATACTTGGATTATTTAATTATATTGGGAGGCCCAGTCCAAATCCTCCTTAAGATCCCTGGAGTAGCCCAATAGAACATAGCCTGACCCATTAACCAAACCCTAACTTCTCCACCACTCCACTTCTTATCTATAAATAAGGGATAAGTGGAAAAGTAAGATACGTGATTCTCACATATTGGAGAAAGGGGGCGCCGGTTCTTAGGTAGGCAGAGAAGATAGATTTTTGCCCACTCGAAATTCTTCTCGTTGCTAGGAAATACTCTAGAAGATCTCAAGGTCTACATTCAAGAGCTAGATCTCGTGTGCAGAGATCCAGTGCGTGGAAGATCTTTTCCTCTACTCAGTTTTCCGCCGGATTTACGCAAATAGGTATACGATCTTAGATCGGTTTCTTCTTTCAAGATCTATAATTGTACGATGATAATTATTGAAAATAATTAAATCTACATCCGAGGGATCCCGGATCTAACAAAGGTGAGGTGACATTTGTCGGGTAGTTATACATATTTTGAATGTCATGCCTCATATCTATGAAGCACAGAGATGAATACGAAATATGGGAACGATACAATACGGGGGCGTGAATACATTAGTTTTCCAAAAATGAAGAATACGATACGTCAAAAATATATTTTGTATTTTTTATTTAATATATATTTAAATATATTAAGTATTCATAATTCATGAAGAAAATAAGCAAATACTATATAATTCATAATAAACTTATACAAATAGAAATAAAACATTGTCTTAAGACTTAAACTATTTAAAAACACACAAAAAACAAATAAAAGTTCCATCTTCCAACTAGAGACCACACCCTTCATTCATCATTATCTTCCAATTCTATCTCATCCTTGTCATTTGCATCTTCATCCTCATTGAAGACCACACTCTCCAACTCGGGCTCGTCAAGTGATAGGTTTGCAAACTCTAGCTCTCCAACATCCTCCAATGTACCAAAGTCATCACCTTCAATATCCCACAACTTGGCTTGTCCTTTGATGTACTCGGGAGTTCTTCTAGATAACAAGCGAAGATTGTTATGAATAAACACCAAATCCTAGGCATGTTTGTGAAGGAACCGATCAGTGAAGAACTATTTGTTTGCCCAAGGATTCATTTTCGGATATAGTTAATTCGAGTTAATCCTATCATGCTCCTATGAATTTAATTCAACATCCATAGGGTGTTTAATCGATATACCTCTGGGTTTGTGTGAAAGAGCTTGCCGGAAGATCTTCTGATCTGTATCCCCGCTCGAATCCAATGTTGGATGGACAACACTCTTCGAATCCGACCACCGGAAGAAACACCGCCCGCCGTCGTCGCCTATGCAGCTGCAGTCCGCCTCTCTATCTTTTTTCTCACTTAACCCTAACCTCCTTTTGATTATGAGATGATTGATCAATTATCCTCGATGCATTAAGTGAGTATTTATAAGAAGAGAATGGGCTTAAGCTGCAGGCTTGGCCCGTAAACCACTAAGTGGCCGGCCATGCTCATCATAGGAGCCCCCTTACAGGGATTTGATGATGAGCTGCATGTTCTTCCTTTAACTGTGGCCTATTGAGCTTTTTGGGCCATATCAGGGATCTACTAGCTGATAAAACTTGACCTCTCAATGTCTGAATTATCCATACTCAGCCCAGAGTAAATTCAGATCATAAGTATTAAAATATTCATCTAGAGTAATAATACTGAACTACCTATTTTATTTTATTGAGCTCGGGTCTAGTAGTAGACTTAAATCACCCCCGTATTTAAGATGTCCCACATCCGTTAATCAATCTAAAGCTTCCGACTACTTTCGTTAATTAACTTATTATTATTCCTGAGTAGTACCATTCATTCCTTATTCGTCATACTAGAACTTAATCCACCTGCCGGGTTTAGTATGATAATCCTTAATGAATTCATCAGGGGATGTGATCAACCTGTTCTACTAGGATACAGTGCTCTATTGCAGATGCACTAAGGATCGTACTAGTTATAATTGTTACCCAAGATACGAATCATATTGAGTTACATGTCTGAACTCCCAGTCATGGTAAATCAAAGCAATAGACTCTAACTATACACCCTTAGTCACTCAATTAGAGTTAAGGTGTGACATTAAATAACATTTAAGTCTCAGGGGTCTTGATTCTTCTACTTAGGTCAGAATAGAAGAATCCACCCCACCGTGATCCTATCAATACAATAACATACTAGCATAAACAAGTAACCAAGACAAGCTACTTATCTATTTATGCTACAGTCTAAACCAATAGTTTTATCCAAATCTATCTCGACTGTGATAACTGTTTATATCTCAAGAGACACCGGCTACTACGGTCTTCCATGATCTACAACACACCATATAGCCTATAACTTTGAGATAATGGATAGATGTTTAATGCTTAACAAACAATTCATACATAATCAGATAGAAAATTGTTAGTGAAATATGGAAACCATACAAGCTAAAAGGCCTGCTTTCTAGTATACAAATCCATCAATCTCCCACTTATACTAAAGCAAACTTTTAGTATACAATGTGACAATAGGCAAGTGTCTATATCTAGCATCTATTACACACCTTCTCCCACTTATACTCAAAGTTTCTAGTGTGGGAGGCTCCACAACCCTAAACCGTCGACATACTTGTCAAACACCTTTGCTGTCAAGCTCTTTCTGAATGGATGCGCCAGATTATCCACTGAAGGGATTTTCTTCACTTCTATATCTCCTCGTTGTACGAAACTTCATACAAAGTGGTACTTTCTGTCTATGTGTTTACTTACCTTGTGAGCTCTGGGTTCCTTACAGTTTGCAACCGCACCAGAATTATCACAATACACCATGATATATTTGGACAAAATCAGGATCTGATCTAGCTCATTAAGGAAGTATTTGAGCCACACAGTCTCTTTTGCAGCCTCACAAGCAGCCACATACTCGGCCTCCATGGTGGAGTCTGCGATGCACTTCTGCTTCACACTCCTCCAAATGATAGCTCCACCTCCCAAGGTGAAAACATAACATGAGGTAGATTTCATCTTATTTCAATCAGCCTGGAAGTATGAGTCCATATACCCTATCAGGATCAACTTATCGGACCGGTATTGAAGCACATGATCTCGAGTCCTCTTGAGATACTTCAATATGTGCTTAACCGCTGTCCAATGCCCTTGATCAGGGTTAGACTGATATCTTGCCACATATCCTACAACATAACAGATATCCGGTCTAGTACACATCATATCATACGTGAGACTTCCAACCACAGAAGCATACGGTATAACCTTCATGTCGTCTATCACCTTTTGTATCTTCGGACACATCTCCTTCGATAAAGCGATGCCATGTCTGAAAGGAAGAAATCCCTTCTTGGCATTTTGCATGCTGAAACGGGCGATCACAATATCAATGTATGAAGCTTGGCTAAAGCCTAACATCCTCTTTTGGCAATTTCTAATCACCTTGATCCCTAGGATGTAAGCAGTTTCTCCCAAGTTCTTCATCTTGAAATGTTCAGATGACCAACCCTTTACGCCTGACAACACGTTCACATTGTCGCCAATGAGAAGTATGTCATCTACGTACAGTACTAAGAGTACCACGTTTCTCTCCGCACTGAGCCTGTAAACATAACTCTCGTATGAACACTGAACAAATCCATAAGATTTGGTTACACTATCAAAACGCATGTTCCAAGATTTTGAAGCTTACTTGAGTCCGTATAAGGACTTCTTTAGCTTCCATACAAGACGCTCTTGGCCTTTCGCCACATAACCCAACAATCTCCCACATATACTAAAGTAAAACCTTTTAGTATACCCATATGTCTATAGGAAACTATATGGCCATCACTATTTACGCATCTTCTCCCACTTATACAGAAAGATTTTATCGTGGGAGAATCACCAAGACAATGCCCACCATGTGCTTCAAATGGTGCTAACATATCACATTTAGTGAAAAAACCACCATACTACATTCCTTTATTATTCATTTATAACCGCAATATCGCGTTATGGTTACAAAAACCAGTTGGTACTTCCTATATGCTAACTGGCTTGACAAATCCCTAAATTTTGCTTCTGCACTTAAATTCCACATTCAATGTGAGATTTCTTTAGCAAAATGAGATTACTGCCATTTCACAAAGTAAAGTTCCTGACCATATAGCTTCTTTAGTAGCTTCCACTAAAAGTTTAGCTTGTCATGAAAGAACTCTCATAAATATTTTATTGTTTCGAGATTCTTCAAAATATGGTTCTACTTTCTAATTGAACACATAGATTAAGGCCGATACCCTCGTTTTCAGTAAATAACCCGATTATCCGTGTCCATAAACCATTAAGGATAACGGACTATATTTGTCTCTTTGCACTCTATGCGATATAGATTCTATTGTCAACCCTAGTCAGAACAGTAGTCTATGTAGAATATTTGAATACTGCATACTATCCACAAGGATATATCCCACAATATTCAAATTCTTCATTCTAAACTGTCCGGATAACCACCACACCATTATATCCGATAATACTTTCACAGTGTCGCCAAAGTTAGTAATATTATCACATAATGTACAAGAAAATCACGCAAAACATCTTTATAATGATGATGAGCGCAACATTTGTTGATATTTCCCATAAAAAATAAATTTTATGTATGTCATTTCACAAATGTTTCATTATTTGAACTTTTGCCTGATCCCATCAAGTTTTTCAAAATAATGTTCTTATTATTGGTACATACTAATCCCAGCAAAACTGTTACATTCTAATATCACTGGCCGAACTGGTCATCGGCACTATAGATATTGAATTGTAATTTATGAGGGACAAAAAGTGTTAATATGATATATATAACCTTTGAGGAACTTCATCCTAACAAAGCCCTAAAAATGGACTTAAGAGTCCATTTTCTCTATATTTTCCATATTACCTTTTCATTTCCATTGCCATTGCATTTCCATTGCCAGTTATAGACCTAAATCCACCTTTGGAACATACAAAACAACGAATTCCCATGAATCACAAAATTCATGGATTGCACCAATAATTTTCAGCGAACTCATTCGAAACCTCTATTTCAGTCTTCATGGTCGTTTCTTCCCATGTTCATTTGCCAAGAAACCTAATTTCTTGATGAACACAGAAACAATTCAATGTTTCCTTGATAAAACACTCCCACTACGACAAGGATCAAAGGAGCAAGAGTCAAAAATAACTTAAGCAACTTATCGACATCCAAAAAATAAAATAAAAATCTCCCAGCTGAAAATAAGAATTCCAGAGAATCATGAACACATGAAGAACAACTCCAAATCTCTTCAGACTCTTCCATGATTAAGAATCAACATCAGTGCTCAACATAACCATTTTCAGATCAAAACTTCAGGCTGCAAAAATAGATCAACTCCCCCTGAATCTGATCAAACAAAAATGATAGACAAAAGTAGAGAAAAGAGCGCACCCACAGTTCATACTTTGTCTAATCATTCATATAATCACACCTCACGATCAACACCAACATCAATATCCAGTATTTCAGTCCTTTCAGGATCAATAACTTTTTCAGGATCAACTTCTTCAGAATGAACAATATTCTCAGCACGAGTGACATCCTCAACACATTTAGTACAAAAGTGACAAAAGCATATTCAAGAACCGCTTCAAGAACATTCTGAAAGACATTATCATAAAGCTCAGAATCACCAAAATTCTCATCTTCTCGCTCATCATCAACATGATATCATAATCAAAACTTGCTAGACTCCGCACTTGAAGACCTTAAGATCTTGTAGAAAAGTCCACGGATAGACCAACTTCTTACATGCACTTAAGTAATGCATATGCTCACATAGACGATCGAACACAACACCACCAAAATTAACAGAATTATGAGTGCCAATTCTATAAATAATGTAACCAATATATTGACCAATAGAAGCCTTATGAGAATTAGGTAGTCAGATCCTCAAAGCCAAAATATGCAACATATAGTCATGAGTTGCAAAAGAAAAAATTGTAAATAGAAGTCTTTCAGAAGGCCACGAAGTAAGAGCTCCACCAGTAAGCTCTCGAGCAATAAACTTATAACCTCGATTTGATCCTTAGGCGGAAATAACGGGCATAAATTTTTTTACTTTCTAAATAAAATCAGGAGATCTCCTCCAGAAAAACACCACATGAAAAACCACTTCAAGAATACTAACATAAGCAAATCACTTTTCCAACAGAGGACAACAGAGAAAACTCCTCTAGAATGACCAAAATCAGCATCATCTTCAAGACTTCTTGGAGAACATTGATATTTTGTATTCCTCATCCTTCTCATAGACTAGATATAGAAGATAATCTGAAGAATTCACACATCACAATGATTAAAAGATGAACTTAAAATATTAATCCCTTCACCATCTAATGCCTTGCTAGAGAGGTCGTCACTTACAGTTACAGCCCAATTGAAGCTTATGCCTCTTGAATATAAATGGAGAAATGCCAAAGTTTCACATAAGTTCCAAAATAAAGTCAATTCTACATAAACTCCAGCTTCACTTCTTGTCATCATTCCACATATTTTCATAAATATGTTGCGTATCTTGCACTTTTTAATCCCAAACTTATGATAGATGAAAACTTCTATCTCTAACTGCTTCATCGGGAAGTCAAGAAAATATAGGAGTTCATCTAGTGTAATCATCTTGAACTTCATAACAATATGCTCCATGCGATTCAAGAATGATTTTTGAAATACCAACCCAATAATAGCCTCATTACAAGATGCATGAACTGAAGCCCGTTTGCATTTGGCCATTTTAAAGATGATGTCCTCACGCTCTTTAAGCGATGGAATTTTCAGCAGAGATACAAATACAATTGATTCTTTGGAGTAGAGGCAGAATTAGAATGTGGAGAGGTTGAAATGGAGTTAGCGTGTGCGTGGAGAAAGCCCGATATGAATTTACGGTGAAATTCGCACCCTATGTTGCATGGGTGCGGGGGTGCGGGTACGAGGGCAATACGATTCGGATACGGGGATACGAATTTTCAAAAAAATTAGAGTGTGATTCGTCAAGGATACATCTATATATTTATATATTTTATTAAATATATGATTGATTTTCTAAAAATAAAATTCATAAATTAAATATTACATTATAAATGTTAATTAAAAATAATATTTTCAATCAATACACATAAATAAAATACTATATTGATTTTGTAGTGAGTTTAAATTTTATGATAATATATATAAAAAAACCTAAAATATAAAATTATTTAAAAATAAACCCCAAACGCATAGGATTCGTGAGGCAAACGCACCCGATACGCCAAGTGACGTATCCGGTGCGTATCCCACAAGAATCGCACCGTCACATGTATCCGATGCGGGTGCGATATCGCAATATGATATTTTTAGAAGAATCCGTGCATCATAGTTCGCACCTTGGTTTCCGAGCACAACAATAACCCAATGTAAAAACCCGCCAATTGATAGAAAATTATGAGAATGCCCCTATAACCAGGGATATGTAGTTCCTACAGTATATGGGTTTATGCCTTAAATTAAATGCCGTGACGAAGGCGGGGCAAGTGGGGTCCATGGGCCCCACTAGGATTTAAAAATATTTAGTAATACGTTTGGTCTGCTAGATTAGATTATAGCTAGATACAATATGGGATAAGTTAAGATTGAGTCATGACCTGAAGAAATGTGTTTGGTTGGCATGTCAATGTTTATATGATTAAAAATTATGTTTGGTTTGCAAGATTGTATAGTGTCAAATTAATACTAATTTACTAATATACCCTTATAAATTCAATTTCCACAAAGATGAGAATATGTTTGTTTAGGAATTTCATACTCAAATTTATTATTTTAATTAAAAATAATATGTAAGTTTTACATAATTCAAATAATAATGGGGAATCATATTTAATTTTATTATTTTAATTAGTGCAACACATTAAATAGCTCCAAAAGTCAAGAACTATAGATAATCGAGGTATTTTGTTGAAGGAGAAAAAGGTATTTTGCGTTGGAGTATGTGCGAGACTAATACAATCGCAGGGGTTACCCTCCGACTCAATTCGTCGATTTTTGGCGAAATAGTCTCGGGCCTGATAATCATAGGATTAAGTCTCGGGCCAATTACATTACAAGTCTTACCAACCGAACATGATATCTAGTCTAATCTGGGATATAATCCAGCCTAATCTAGCAAACCAAATGGGCCCGTTAGGCAATCGTAAATTGTGTAGTTCAGCGCAAGTGGCCCAATATTCAGTCTGTGTCATTGGGTCTGGGTTCGAATCCTCATGCTCTTCCCTTTGGTTTTTCTTTTCTTTTTCTCATGGTTTTTCTCTTTCCTTTTCGTTTTTTCTCTATTTAATGTCTTGCGTTTTCTTTTCTTTTTCCCATGGTTTTTCTCTCTTTTTTATTTTCTTTTCTTTTTCCCATGGTTTCTCTCTCTCTCTCTCCCCTTGGTTTTTTTCCCCTCGTAATTTTACTTTTTCCTTTCATTCTTTAATATGTATAATTTTCAGTGTTCAAACGAGAGCAAAAAAGATCGCGTCAATGTATTTTTTTAATTTATTTTATTTAATTATTAAACTCTGGGCAAAAACTCTGGCTATTATATTTAATAATAATAAACTATTTCCTTTTTCAATTTTGAATTCAACCAATTTGGAATTGGCTATTGGCTATTATACTATTTCTTATTTTCTAATTCATTATTTTTTCTTAATAAATAACGGTAATTCTCAACTAGTTCATATTACTAATTATTTCTAGGCACTTCTTTTTCATGGCTAGTGATTCCGTATTTTAATTTAATTTATTTTTTATTTTTTTTTAAATTTTGTTTTTGTGAAAGAATTCAAGATGGACGTCCCCCCAAAAACAAGTGAAAAAAGAAAAAAGAAAAAAAAAAAGCTAACCTTATTATGTAAAATTATTAGCTATATCCTATTGTTTAATATTATGCTTTTCATTTCAATGTAAATGATACAATATCTTTATATTAAATGATAGTATAGGTTAATTTTCATTTGGATTCTTTGTCCCCATTTCAATGTACCAGCCATGTATCAAAATCGATTTATCTTGATATTTATTTATTTTTATCTTTAGTTTCTTGATATTATGATTAAATCTAACTTTACACTAATTGAAAAGGGTTCATTATTATTTATTTTTAATATTTAATTTTAATTTTATTAGTTAAAAAATAAAGAAAATGCTAAAATAATAATTATATACCCTAATTGAATTAGTATCCCGTAAAAGATTTTTTTTTTCAAAAAATTATTCTCAGAATATTTAAAATTACCCCTTTAAAAATTATTATGTAAAAATTACCCTTTTAAATGAAGTAATGTAAAAACTACCCTTTCAATTATTTTAATGTGTTATGGGTCCCACATTTTATGTTTAAAAACTATCACCACAATTCAATTATGGGTGAATGATGAATGTGAGAGGTGACGGCTCACAATTTTTTTTTTCTTCTTGTTATAATTACCATTATGAACAGTATTACTATTAAATTTATTGCTTTATGCATGCATGCGTGAATGGGCACGATTTGACTGTTTTTTTGGTACAAATAATTCATCTCTGATATCACAGACGAAACAGTATTGGTATCCTATGCCAACCACACCGAAAACTGAATATATACAACAACTCATACAACGCAAAATTGCAAATAGAATTCAGAAAAAAAAAGACCAATTCACCAAAAAATTGTTCTGAGAAGAAGTAAACAAAGCTGAGCTGAGGAAGAGGAAGAAGAGGAAGAGGAAGTAAACCACATTGCTTCATCGCGTTTCCGAATTATCCAACAATATAGGTAATCGTTTAATATCGAATATATATGTTTAGCAAGTAGATTATATATTTATTTTGGAATTTAATTGAATTTTCATAAGTCGTATTTATGAAAATGAGATTATATGTCTAGGAATCAGTATATAGAATTATTTTGAAAATTAATTGATTATTATTTTGATTTATTAATTGATTTATTTTGAAAATTAATTCCCTTATGTGATTTAATTCAAAATTATTAGCAATTTGTATAGTTTGTAACTTTAAAATATATATTTAGGTTGAGGAAAATAAAACAAAATTTTGGGCATAGCCGGCCGGTCAATCGGACGCCGGAAAACCGCCGTCCGGTCACGTATTCCGGTCGCCGGAGAAATCACTTTTCCGGCCACGGGATGGACCGGCCGGCTATGTCCAAAAATTTCTCTTTTTTTTCTAAGTATGGATAATTAATCACATGTATTTTGTAATTTTAGTATTTCGTTTATTAATTTTTGTTTGAAATTAATTGATTATTATTTTGTTTAAATTAATTCTCTTATGTGATTTAATTCGAAATTATTAGAAATGTGTAGTGTTTGTAACTTTGAAATTTATATTTATGTTGAAGAAAATAAAAGAAAATTTTTGTCATAGCCGGCCGGTCAATCGGACGCCGGGAAACCGCCGTCCGGTCACGTATTCCGGTCGCCGGCGAAATCACTTTTCCGGCCACGGGATGGACCGGCCGGCTATGTCCAAAAATTTCTCCTTTTTTTCTAAGTATGGATAATTAATCACATGTATTTTGTAATTTTAGTATTTCGTTTATTAATTTTTGTTTGAAATTAATTGATTATTATTTTGTTTAAATTAATTCTCTTATGTGATTTAATTCGAAATTATTAGAAATGTGTAGTGTTTGTAACTTTGAAATTTATATTTATGTTGAAGAAAATAAAAGAAAATTTTGGGCATAGCCGGCCGGTCAATCGGACGCCGGAAAACCGCCGTCCGGTCACGTATTCCGGTCGCCGGAGAAATCACTTTTCCGGCCACGGGATGGACCGGCCGGCTATGCCAAAAAATTTCTCTTTTTTTCTTAGTATGGATAATTAATCAGATGTATTTTGTAATTTTATTATTTCGTTTATTAATTTTTGTTCGAAATTAATTGATTATTATATTGTTTAAATTAATTCTCTTATGTGATGGATTAAATCAGTATATACATGTGATGTTCCTAACGGAAACAGTATATATTTATGTGTTTAATTTATTGATTTTATATTTATTTGTAATTTTTATTAATTAAGTTGTAATTATTTGACTACAGATGGCTGAGATCTACGTCAATGTTAAATACGGGGGTATCTGGGATGATTCTAGTTATCAAGGCGGCGATGAAGTCAATATCCCATTATCAGTATCTTATGGGATAACAATTTACAACTTGAGATACCTCATATCTCATTATTGCAACCCGGCGGGCTCCGATTTTGATCTTTTTTATATAAGGAAGAGCAACCGCGGACGTAATGCGATTTCACGTTTGACGAGTGACGATACATTACAAGAATTATGCAATGGTTTTATACCAACAATATTCGTGAAGACGAAAGACGGAGCATCCTCTTCACATGCCGGGGCATCATCTGCATACGTCGAGACATCCTCTCCATGTGTCCCTACATTCGATCAGTCGCAGGCGTACGGTGGGTCAAATGATTTTTTCAGCCAGGGCACCGACGATTGGCGGGCATACTTGGATGAAGTCGGGAGAGCTGTTGCTTCTAGCAACTGGGTAGGGGACGAGTATCTCGGCCAAAGCAACAACGTCCCGGAAATAGGTAACATTCCAGACCTCAATGAAGAGGTCGAGCACGACGAAGAGCAAATACATGACGAAGATTACGTCCCGGAACCTGAACAGGACTCGGAGACCTCGGAGAGCGAAGGCGAGACCAATCTATACCATGAAGGTAGGCAGCTGAGGAGGGCTTTATTCGCGGAGTGGACCGCTTGGATACAGGAGGAAGGGGGTATGCAGAAACTCCTTGGGATGATGTTCCCAAATCCTGGTCAGGGTGAAGAGGAGTATGATTCGGACACAGAGCACATGAGTAATTGGCTTGTCCCGATAATCCCTGCCCGGCCCCGTGATTCACTAGTGTATCACGATGATCTCTTGAATGTTGATGAGCTGTCGAGGACCTCAGTTTTCTTCTCCAAGGATGAAATCTGGATCGCAGTGGGTTTATGACATTTGAACAGGAGGAAAGAATACTATGTCGCTAAATCAGATAAGATAAGAATGGTCATGGTATGCAAATTATCCAGAGATTGCCCCTTCAGACTTTATCTCACTAGCGAAGGCGGGCCTTGGACTGTTAACATATTTGACGAGGAGCACACATGCGATGAGGTAGGTCTAACAGATACCACTCATGTGAGGAAGATCCACGCGTTGGTGATCGGTTCAATTTTTGCGAAAAGATTGCTCCGTGATGCAGAAATAATAAAGCCCCGTATTATTCAGAACGAGCTCAAATCCGAGTTCGGCATCGATGCTAACTACGATGTGTGCTTGAAGGGACGGAATGCCGCCATCGAGATGGTATACGGCAAACACAAGGATTCCTTCAACGATTTGCTCAGTTACCTTTACATGCTGAGGCTCACTAATCCGGAGACGATCACCCAGCACGAGATTAGCCAGGATGGCCGGTTCAAACAAGTCTTCGTTGCTCTAGGCACTACGCGTTTTGCTTGGCGAAATGGATATATTCGTCCAGTCATTGTTGTTGATGGCACGCATCTCAAGGGGAAGGCCCACGGGCTAATGTTTGTAGCTGTGGCGAAGGATGCGAACGAGCAACTATTCCCACTGGCGTACGGAATAGGGCCGACTGAGGATAACGAATCATGGACTTGGTTCATGGCATGCCTCCGAGAAGCATATGGTCCATGTCCGGGTACATTGTTCGTCTCCGATCAGCACGCGTCTATCATACATGCTGTCCGAGAGATCTTTCCCGCAGCTAAGCATGGGTTCTGTTACTTCCATCTTGCCAAAAATCTCGCCCACTACGGCAAAAATGTAGGCAACCAGCTCCAACATGCCGCGTATACGTACGACGACCATGATTTCCAGACCTATTCACCACCTCGAAATAGTTGCCGACATCAAATCTCCGGTTGATCAAACTGCTTCTACGGTACCATGGCGCCGGAGAATCCTGTAAAAAAAAAATTAAATTAACCAACCGATTATTTACATAATTAATTAATTTAAATAAAATAATAATCAATTACTTTCAAAAAAAATTAATTAACGACTTAATAAAATTATAAAAACATATGATTAATTATACATACTAAGAAAAAATAGGGAAATTTTCGGGCATAGCCGGCCGGTCATTCGGATAGCCGGAAAAGTGCTTTTTCCGGCGACCGGAATATACGACCGGACGGCGGTTTTCCGGCGTCCGATTGACCGGCCGACTATGCCCAAAATTTTCTTTTTTTTTCTCAACCTAAATATAAATTTTAACATTACAAACACTACACATTTCTAATAAATTCGAATTAAATCACAAAAGGAAATTAATTTAAATAAAATAATAATCAATTATTTTCAAAAAAAATTAATTAACGACTTAATAAAATTATAAAAAATATGTGATTAATTATACATACTAAGAAAAAATAGGGAAATTTTCGGGCATAGCCGGCCGGTCATTCGGATAGCCGGAAAAGTGCTTTTTTCCGGCGACCGGAATATACGACCGGACGGCGGTTTTCCGGCGTCCGATTGACCGGCCGACTATGCCCAAAACTTTCTTTTTTTTTTCTCAACCTAAATATAAATTTTAACATTACAAACACTACACATTTCTAATAAATTCGAATTAAATCACAAAAGGGAATTCATTTAAATAAAATAATAATCAATTATTTTCAAAAAAAATTAATTAACGACTTAATAAAATTATAAAAAACATGTGATTAATTATACATACTAAGAAAAAATAGGGAAATTTTCGGGCATAGCCGGCCGGTCATTCGGATAGCCGGAAAAGTGCTTTTTCCGGCGACCGGAATATACGACCGGACGGCGGTTTTCCGGCGTCCGATTGACCGGCCGACTATGCCCAAAATTTTCTTTTTTTTTCTCAACCTAAATATAAATTTTAACATTACAAACACTACACATTTCTAATAAATTCGAATTAAATCACAAAAGGGAATTAATTTAAATAAAATAATAATCAATTATTTTCAAAAAAAAATAATTAACGACTTAATAAAATTACAAAAAATATGTGATTAATTATCCATACTAAGAAAAAAAAGAGAAATTTTTTGGCATAGCCGGCCGGTCCATCCCGTGGCCGGAAAAGTGATTTCTCCGGCGACCGGAATACGTGACCGGACGGCGGTTTTCCGGCGTCCGATTGACCGGCCGACTATGCCCAAAATTTTCTTTTTTTTTCTCAACCTAAATATAAACTTTTACATTACAAACACTACACATTTCTAATAAATTCGAATTAAATCACATAATGGAATTAATTTAAACAAAATAATAATCAATTAATTTCAAACAAAAATCAATAAACGAATTAATTTCTAATTAAATCATAACAAATAAAAGAATTTAAATTCATAACAAAAAATTAATACTACATTCGACGGAAAACATACCGATATTCGTCGTGGTATTACTTCGACGGAGATTCCCGATTCGTTTTCCGGCAAGACAAAGTGGTCTTTGTGCTCGTGGTCGATTACGTATTGTGCCGACATCACTCCGGTGCAATTGAAAGCTTGAGGAAAGGAGGGAGGTTGTATGCTTCAGCTTGAGAGGCGCCGGATTTTTTTTAAAGAGAAGTTGCTAAAAATTTGATAAATATGGTGAGTATGGTGGGGGTGATGTGTGTTAGGGTTTGTGGGAATAAATAAGCCGAAGCTCCCACCACCACCACCGACCCCCCCCTAATCAAATCAAACTCTACATTCAAAAATATTCTCATACAATTCACAAAACAACAAAAAAAAAATATTCCTTATCATAAAAATACAAAATGGACCGGCACAATTCTCGGGGGTGGAGGGGAACAAAATTGACTGTCGGAGATAGTTAAAAATAAAACAAGTGGGGTCCATATAATACACTATTTTATTATATAAGGGTAATTTTACCAATACTTATTTTTAAAGGGTAATTTTTACATTTAAAGTTTCAAAGGGGTAGAAACACCCAAGCGCCCAAAATTATTTTAAAACCCATCATCAAGACGCTTGGAAACGCGTGCCGAAAAAAAGTCCAACTTTTAGTGGACGGAAGGAGTATAATATTAGACCGAATCATATTACATCGAAATTGAAGAAAAAAATTAAATAAAATCAAAAAATCTATTTTGATACACGATAATTGATATAGAGGATTACATCCACTTAATTTTAGTTTGGATTTAGATACTTTACCACTTTTATCAGCACTTTTGTTGAATCAGCACTCATACATATGACTCGAAATCTCAATTTATCAGCACTTTTGTTGAATCACATTATATGGCATGATTGCATCGATCGATCATAGTACAATTTAATTGCTCCGCTCTATTAAGAGTATTTATTTAATGAGTGGCGGCCTAAATCCCCTTTAAAAAAGTTGTAGTGTTTACTACTATCTCCTCCGTCCCACTTATAAAGGGTCATTTTATTATTTTAATAGATTCAGATGAATAAAAAAATGATCCTTTATAAGTGAAACGGATGGAGTAACTTTTTTTTCTTTAAATATATTGTGAATATAGTTAATTTGTTGGGCAAGGTAGTACACTATATATCATAGTATTAATATTTAATGAGTAATACCTTGTAGGTAATTCTAAAAGAATTGAGGAATTAGGCATTTAGGCTGCGCTATTACTACTAGAAGCTAGATTTCTCGTTACAGTCGAGCTCATGCAATTTGCTGCAAAACAATTTATATTGCAAAGTATTTGATGTGCGATTAAAAACCTTTTTACTTTGAAATATCGTGCAGTTTGCAAGTTGTTGTTGTTGTTGTTTTTTTTTTTTTAATCTTTTATAAAAGGTTATAACATATTTATTTACTCATATATGTTTGTAACCTGAGGGCTGAGGTGTATATTTAAATAATTTAGGAAATAAACAATATTTTTTTAAAGGATATAGTGGTAAAATATTAATTTTCTCCCAATTATTAAATTGGAACTTCAAATTAAATCAAAACACCTCCGAAAAAAAAAAAGGGGGATATAAAGCCAATTTATTTTAGAGACATACTCATATAAGCCTAGGATTGATAGTGCAACTCCACATAATCTGGACCTAAAGCTAAAACCATCTATTATGCTAGGCTGAATGAATATAGGCTTATTAGCCGAGTTTTGGGCCGGATAGGCTAGGCCGCACCGTGCACCCAGCCGCACAGGAGTTTTTGTCTTTATTTTATCCTTTCTTGTTAAGCCAAGTTTTTCTTGTTAAATCGATACACTCTTTGTGGCACATTTTTAATAAAATTATTAATATATGGTTGGTAAAGTTTTTTAAAGAGGGTATGAGGCCACTAGCTAGAGAGAAAATGAAAGTGGTGGTTTTCTTGTAAATAATAAAAAGAAAGGGATTTAGAATATAAAATGGTGTGTGCAGTGAGCCATGTTAAAAAGAGAAAGTATCAAATTCTTTGCAAACATCCAAAATTAAAAATGTATCGAACTCTTTGTGGACTGAGGAAATAATAACCTAAGTTTCAGAGTTAGCCAGGTAACTAGGGGAAATTGAAAAGTAGAAATCTTCTTCATATATATACACTACTATATAATACCCATAGAAGTATATGGAAACCGCCATCACATGAGATTGAGTTTTGAGTGCATAAGGAAGTTGACATTAACTAATGGCTTCAAGAAGTTCAATCCATTCCTCTCTTCGCTCAGAACGGTAATTTGTATATTCTTTGTTTTGCCATATATTTACAAATAAAATTTGGATTCAAACCAAATTTGCAATTACTATAAAGGTACATCAACCATCCATATATATGTACATGTAAAAGCCTTAAACTAAATTTGAAATTACATCGATTTATTTATTTCACATGGAGGAATAACAACTGGCTCCTCCCAAAATTTTAGATTACTAGGCAAAGTTGCAGTGGTCACTGGAGGCGCCAACGGCATCGGAGGGAGCGTCGTGCGTGCCTTCCTCAGACACGGTGCCAAGGTCTGTGTGGCCGACATCCAGGATGACGCCGGCCACCGCCTGGTCGAAGGCCTCATCCTCGACGGCTTCGACGACGTCACCTACTGCCACTGCGATTTCGCCATCAAAGAAGACGTGAAGCGTGCGGTCGACGAGCTCGAATTATACGCCGAGCTGAGATCTCGGACCTAGGGCGAGTCCTGGATGTGAACGTTAAGGGCGTGCTTGCGGGGATGAAGCATGCGGCACGCTTGATGGTCCCGAAGGGTAAAGGGTCTATCGTGTCGACGTGCAGCATTGCAGGGTCGATGGGCGGAGCGGGGCCCCACGCCTACACGGCGTCAAGCACGCCGTGTTGGGGCTGACGAGGAGCGCCGCTGGTGAGCTAGGGCGACACGGGATCCGAGTCAACTGCGTGTCGCCCTACGGTGTTATTACGAGGACGAGCTTGTCCGCAATGCTTAAGGATTAGAAGGATGATGTGGAGAAAGGTGTGGCAGCTTTGAAGCATGTTATAACAGGTAACGCTACTTTAAAGGACATGGAGCTGACGGCGGATGACGTGGCTGACGCGGTGGTCTACTTGGCAAGCCACGAGGCTAGGTATGTGAGTGGGACCAACCTCATGATCGATGGAGGATTTTCATCTTTCACCAATGCCTTCCGTGACATGGAATTGTAAGCACCGTCTTAATGCGAAAAAGAATAAAAGGCAAATAAATGAATGATGAAATAGTTTGCATGGTCTACATGTTGACAAGCAACTAATATGTTTGATGATCATGAGACCATTTGTCCAATTTTTGTGTATAATCGAGTCTCAGGTCACTTATTTCAAACTCTTTTTGTAATGTTTATCATGAAACAAAAAGTACAATAATATAATGAATCATAATTATCATATATATATAACTATAAGCTTAAATTTTAAAAAATCATACAAACTATATAGTAATTTGTCAACCATGTTTTAATTACTAAGATTGAAATCAAAGGCCCAAAAATAGTTATAAACCTTAGTTGAATTCATAAATCATGGTCTAACAATTATATAATTAAACTAAATTATAATATCTTGAAATTAAAGAAAATATTTGCACGAAATCTAAAAAAAGAAAAAAAGAATTCAGATTCAGGACATGGCTCGTAGGTTTAAAATGCTCAAGGTATTTGATACAAAAGAAAAAGGGTTTATGATGCCAAAATACACGAACTTTGACCCGACTTTCGTTTTTTTCACGACCTTGAAAAAATTTGTCTAAATACATGAACTTTGGCACTTGTCCGATTTTTTTATAAATTCAAATTTTCTCCAAATTAGATCCGACGTGGACGTCGAGAGTACTGTGTCGCCATTAATTCATTCCGGCGAGCCAAACTAGGTCGTTTTAAACAAGTAAAATGACGTCGTTTCACTTTATTTTAATCCCCAAATAGTTAGATCTGCAAATAGGTTAGAAAATGTGTGAGAATCGCGCTGGAGAAGACAACATTTTCTCTGAGATGGCAAATAGGTCAGGAATTGGCAGCGATTAATTAGGTGGCGGTGGTGGCGTGTCGAACACCGCTTCGAGTTATATCAATACATTCCAATTTCCAAATGATTTTCATTGAATTCAAAGTTGCCCTGAATCCCTAAGCAAGCCGCCGTTGCTGCTGTAGAGAGACTGGAGGGTGAGGTCGCCAGAGAGAGGCGGTGCCAAAACCCTCAGCACTGCGCGCAATTCTCGACACGCCGAACGTGAACGCGTACAGGGAACCCATTCTTGATCGTTTGGGAGATGCAGGCGTCGTTGCCGAGGCTGACGGCGAAATACGTTCCTCCGAGCCGAGCGACGGCGACGGCGAATTACGTTCTTCATGTCTGTAGCCTTGGTTTTTCTTGGTGGGAAGGGGGCATGAATAAAAAATGTAAATATACATAAATAAAATAATTAAAAATTTAAAATTTTAACACGTGGCATCCACCTCAGCCTGTTGGATTATTAAAATTGACATGTAGGATCCACATCAGCTTTCATCTCGCCGGAGCTCCAATTTATAGAAAAATCGGGATTTAATTAGCGTTCATGTACTCATATTTAATTAGAGGGATTTTTTCAAGGTCGTGAAAAAAATGAAAATTAAGTTAAAGTTTGTGTATTTTGGCGTCATTAACCCAAAGAAAAATTAAAATAGATTTGAAGAGGCGTACTTTGGTTTTGATATTTTGTGCGTGTATAGTTAAAATTATATTTGTTCGGCACGTTATAGAATACGTATTATATCTCGTAATTAATACATATGGACGGTCATAGCCTTAATTATTTTTGAATACTACATGAACTAGGCTGTCCAGTGTCCCCTATAGAAGAAGCTTTTCTTTAAATCGAGCTCATGCAATTTGTGGTAGACCCATGAATTCTGCAAAAAAAAAAAAAAATTAAATAAAAAATAGCGTGATAGAAAATCATGTTTATTGATATTGTGCAGTTTCATTTTTGGGAGAATATATAATATTTTCTTCACTCAAATATATTTGAATTTGACGTCAATGAAGGAATATGTAATAAATAAATAATTAAAAAATAAAGGAGTATATCTTTTGAAAGGAGATAAATTAAATGATGGTTCTCTAGAGCAAATTAAATTGTAGGGTGATTATTATTATTAATCTCTTTTGAATAAATTATTAATAGAATATTCAAACCACAAAATGCATCTATCCTAAGCTCCAATAATCCCGAAATGAAAAATCCAAGGTTTTATTATTGAAAAAATAAGTATGTTAGTCAAATGCACAACATCATGTGCAGTGCACCAGAACGTCGACGTTTTGTATTGCTTTTACAAATTTTGTTAGTTTAGTCCCGCTTCTTTTTTTTTTTCTTCTTTTTTTTCCCTTTTCTTTTTGGTTTATTTTATGTTTTTTCTTGCGTTCTCTTTGAGGGAAAATATGGAAAAAAGAAGGAAAGTTTTCCCGGACATTTATATATTTTTCTTCCCTTTATAACTCCAAATATATATATACAATATTTTCATCCCATCTTGGAGATGACAATATTTTCCACATGTAAACTTTATTTTTCATCATAGAAAATACAACGCGACGCATTGTGGAATAATATTTTTTACCATTTTCTTATCCCTCATTTTCCTTTTTATCAAAGGAGAACACGCTCTTAATATATACTTGTTTTAATAGATTGATGTGATAACCCGGTAAAATTAAAGATGAAGTATATTCGTAAGTCCTAATTACTTATATGAAAATGAACCCTATAATAGAAAGTTGTATTGACATACCCATCCCATATTCATGAAAATGTCAACTTTAGCATAATTGATTAACTAAAAGTAAAGTAATACTATAACTATGGTTATGAAATAAAATCTATTAATCATGATTAAATATGGTTATTATAAAATAAAATCTATTAAACATGATTAAGTCATTAGGGAAAACATTAAAAGCAAGTTGAACTAAAATATCAACAAGAAGTCGACAAAGTGGCAACGCAAAGACACCTAAAGTTTTGTCTTTGATGAGAGGTCTCGGCTTCGATTACTAATGCCGGTAGATGACAAGTGGAGTAAGAATCCCGTCTATGTGTGAAGTAGATTTATCTCACACACATATATATAAAAAGGTTATGGTAAATTTCATATGTAATTCTCAAAAAATAAAAATAAAAAAAATAACATCAAGAAGAAAAAATTAACAAACATTGAAAACCAATATAAATTTATTGAAAATGAATGAGGAAAATCCGAAAAACATAAAAACACACCCAAAAAATAAAAAGAAAAAGAAAAAAGAATTAAGAGAACAAAATTTGTAAAACGACGCAAAACTACATCGTTTTGGTGCTGTGCTTTTGTACACAGGATCCCCCAAATGCTGCTCAAGTAACACTATTTATAAATTATGTTTGGTCATTAAAAAAACTGTGTAAAGATTAAAAATAATAGACATCCTAAACCCTAATCTAAAAAGTATAATCTGACTTCAAGCACAAAATCTAAAATTGTGGGCCCCGATCTAAGTTTTATACTTATCTTACACAATAATTACGAAGATAAGAATCAACTCAAATACATACTATATATATATACATATGAATATGATGAGACTGAGAGTACACAAATATATATCAACTGAAGTATGTCCAAAGCCTCTAAGTGAGATCGAGTTTCATGTGCACCATGGCTTCTAGAAGCTCTTCCGATTCCTCTCTTCGCTCAGAAAGGTGATAATTTTGTGTATCCTGTTTTCATATATTTGATTTCGAATAAAAATTGAACTTAAGTTAGAAAGATACTTGACAATTAATATAAATTTCCATTTAAGAGAGAGTATCATTTTATTAGAAGTATTCCTTTTATGGTTTGAGACGCACATGTTGTATTTGTTTCATACTCCCTCCGTTATTTTTGACTCGTCTCATTTGTTGAATATATAAGTGGTATAAAATAATGAAACGAGATAAGTCAAAAATAACAGAGGGAGTAATAGATATGTCAATTCAGTTCCAAGTCAATTGAGTGTTACTTCTCGAGAAAAATCTATCAACAGTTAGAAATAATATGTGAATATCATGGGCCAACCACGACTTTCATGCATATAAAGTTGGTGGATGGTTCATTTTGTGGTGGCCCCCCGACCTCCATTTTTTTGATTGGCTAGAAATTTTATTGGAGTATATATTATGATAAAAATCATAATATACTATCGTTTACATAATATATTCAAATTTAATATAATTAAATCCAGTGATGATAATTAAACATGTAGTTTTCATATTATGTTTTTAGCAGCTGTTTATTTTATTTTTTATTTCAGTTGTAATTTCTGTTTTAATTTGAAAATGTTCTATTTATTTATTACTATAATGTTATGGTTAAGTAATTGAAAACTGAAATCATAAGGGATATATAAACCTATTAAAATAGGGTGGTTGGGTTTGAAGTCGTCAACTGGGCTGGGCCGGCCCAGGTCCCCACTAGCCCACCAAATTTTAGGACCAGTCTGATCAGGAGTGGAGGGGGACGAGCATAAGCTAGGTTATTGCTAAAAGGGGATTTTAAACATAGCCACCATTTTTCTCACCATAGCCCATAAGTAAATTAATAATAAAAATAATTTCAAATATAGTAATATACCCTTATGTAGCCCCCAAAATATAACCCCCAAACTTCACATCCTCAATCACAAAAGAATTCGAATATGAAAATTTCGAATTTTAGTTTTTGAGAAGGATGCAATTCAGATGATGAAAATAAATTGAGAAAAAATTGACGACTCCAACAAAAAAGAGGAAGATTAATCATAGAAAAAATCGATATTGAGATGTAGTTCTATCATCTTCTATGCACTTTTTCAGAGTTATACGCAATCTGTGAAATTGCGGTGGCTCCAATTGGCCGCACGGTGCGTATCCGTAGATAAAAATTGTCCAAGAAAATATATTTTGTTGAGAATTTTGAGGAAACACATGGTGGGTAAGGTTTAATTCGCCATGCTTCAGCCTTCGTGTTCATGTTTATGATATTGCTGGTGCCGACGATCCCCAGCGCGGCGGCTGGACGCTAACGGCGATGTGCTTGAGCTACGTTTATCATATAACATGTTACGATCGTGTTTTCCTCATGATTTCGTTCTTCTTTCTGCTGTCGTGTTCGTCAAGTGGGTATTAACTGCTCTTCTTCATATATTAATCTTGCGGCTGTAAAGTTATTGGGGGCTGTAAGAATTTAATTAGGGATTTAACATCGAGGGCTATGTAACTTATGTAAGGGTATATTAGTATATTTATAATTATTTTTATTATTATTTTATTTAGGGGGCTATGGTGAGAAAAGCTGTGGCTATGTTTAAAATCCCTCTTGCTAAAATTATTAAGTCCACTAAGGCCCATCCAATGCAAGCCTGCCCCAAGCCTAGGCTTGGGCCTGAGCCGATAGGGGTCAATTTCAACATGGCAGCCCAGCCCAGCCTGCACCATCTACTGAACTGGGTCGGCCCTTGGCTAGTGGGCCAGCCCTAATAGGTTTGGGTCGAGCTGGACTAGGCTTAGATCAAGCTAGGCTGAGAGAAATAGTACAGTAAATTTATAAAAAATAGAAATATTAATTTAATTATACAGTAGGTAAAGTTTACATACTTTTTGTGTGCGTGTATTGGCCTAGCGGTAGGGTGTTAAGTTTCGGGACCAAAAGTCTCGAGTTCAAGTCCTTTGTGTACGGTCTTTAAATTTCATTTAATATTGTTAAAAAAAAAAGTTCACATATTTTAACAGCAATTTGATAATGCAAGTTATCTATGAATGTTTTAATTTACAGAAACAGAGGAGTTACCTCATCAACTTTTCTTTGTATTGGACAATTTACGTTCTTTGCCAAAATCAAAATTTTATCTATTTCTTTTATAGTAGATGAAGAAAGTAAAAATATAAAATCAATAATGATGTTGAAATTGGAGCTTCGAGAATAAGAGATAGGGACTATTATTTATAATTTTATGTGTTTTACTCCCTATTTGTGCTGCTATTTATTGATGGAAAAAGTATTTTCCCAAAGTTGACGGACTAATCCTAAACAATTGTATTTTGTGAGAAAAGAAAATAATCCTTTTTTGGTGTTCCACGGTTTTGTTCAACATCTTGATAATTTTGGCACCTTGTGTACCATGTCAGTCGAAATAGTAAAATACAGGTTGTCTCCCTTTCAAATACCTTAAGAATTTTACATTTTAATTGATGTGACCATAACTTAATAGAACTTTGTGTGTTGTATTGCATGTGGAAACTGCAAATTACTACGTAACATATATTTCATGACACCTAGTGTGAATTGAAGGTATCTTAAATTAATTTTTGGAAAAAGCTAATGCTCTATGATTTTAGATTACTGGGCAAAGTTGCGGTGGTCACAGGAGGCGCCAACGGCATCGGAGAGAGCATCGTGTGCTCCTTCCTCAGACACGGCGCAAAGGTCTGTGTGGCCGACATTCAGGATGATGTCGGCCAACGCCTAGTCGAAAGCCTCGGACACAACGTCATCTATTGTCACTGTGATGTGACCATCGAAGAAGATGTAAAACGCGTGGTCGACCTCGCGGTCGACAAGTACGGCAGCCTTGACATTATGGTCAACAACGCAGGCGTAGCAGGTTCATTCACGCCGGACATACGTGACGTCGACATGTCAGACATGGCGCGTGTCCTGGACGTGAACGTGAAGGGTGTTTTCGCAGGGTTGAAGCACGCGGCGAGCGTGATGATTCCGAAGAAGGCCGGGTCCATCGTGTCCACGTGCAGCATCGCAGGAGCGATGGGCGGGGGGGCCATGCCTACACGGCGTCCAAGCACGCCGTGTTGGGGCTGACGAGGAGCGCTGCGGGCGATTTGGGAAAGCACGGAATACGTGTCAACTGCGTGTCGCCCTACGCTATCATAACTGGCATGGCCTCGGCCATCGTGCCCGAGGATAAGAAGGGTGATGAGGAGAAAATTATTGCTGCCTTTGGTCGTGTTATAACGGAGAGCGCTAATTTGAAGGGCGTGGAGCTGACGGCGAATGACGTGGCAGATGCGGTGGTTTACCTGGCGAGTGACGAGGCAAGGTATGTAAGTGGGGCCAATCTCGTGGTTGATGGAGGAGTTACAGCCGTCACTACTGCCTTCCGCGCCTTGGAATATTTTACATCTACATAGCTCCTATTCATTTTAGATGTCACCCTAAGCTTTTGCAAAAAATTAATAAAGGTAAATCATTCCAACTAACCTTATTTAATGATATTATTAAGTCTTAATAATTATAATTACCTCTTTTTAAATGTAGATGCTGAATCTACCCCTTTTTTAAAAAGATGTTAAAAATGACCCTTTTTTTAAAATAATATAAAATTAGGGCCCACTTATTTTTCTTGCTTTTACTTTAATATGAATTGACTATGCATGCATGCGTCCGTACTCGACTCAAATCGGGCCCTCGACTCAACACATGCATGAAAAATTGTCATGCATGCTCTCTATTAAAGTAGGAACTGTATTTGAATTAATATTCGAAGCAAATATCCTATGCGATTGAACAATCTCCACTATATATACTATACATAAACACGTAAAATTTCAATTATCCATCAGAGAAAAAAAAAAGCATTCGCTCAAAATTATTTTGAAACTGTGTGTAAGATAAGTGAAGGAGAAAAGGTTCGTCGGAAGCGGAGTAACACATTCGCTCAAAATTATTTTGAAACTGTGTGTAAGATAAGTGAAGGAGAAAAGGTTCGTCGGAAGCGGAGCAACGAAGAGTGCAAGAATTAGTGAGGTAAAAATCATATTTTAAGCTGTAGTTATTCAATAAATTTATGGTTGATAATTGATAAATTAGCAATGTAAAATTAATTACGTTAATTATTGTCTTGATTTAGAAAATGTTGTTGATTAATAAAAAAAAAATACATGAAATGAGAATAATAAAAATAGAGAACGAATATAAACTATCCACCGCCCACGAAAGTGGCCGGAACTCTCCCACCGCCGGCAACCTTGTATCGCCGGCGGTGGGAGAGCTCCGGCAACTTCCACGGGCGGTGGTAACTATATTATTGCTTATTGAATTATTTTATCTATAACTACATGTTTAATTGTCATATTTTATGTATTTAAATGATTAATTTAGGATAAATCCCTAGTTTAAATATAATTTCTTTAATTAATCTCTTAATTGATGAAATATTGTTGTTAAATTTCAAATAATACATGAATTGAGTTTAAAAAAATGATTAAGTGAGTAATAAGTTAACCACCGCCCGTGAAAGTTGCCGGAGCTCTCCCACCGCCGGCAACCTTGTGTCGCCGGCGGTGGGAGCGTTCCGGCAACTTCACGGGCGGTGGATACTATATTATTACTTATTGAATTATTTTATCTTTAATTACATGTTTAATTGTCATATTATATGTATTTAAATGATTAATTTAGGATTTAGTACTTGATAAATTAATAGTTTAAATTTAATTTCTTTGATTAATCTCTTAATTTATTAAATATTGTTGTTCTTATTAAAATAGAACATGAATTGAGTTTAAAAAAATGATTAAATGAGTAATAAGTTATCCACCGCCGGTGAAAGTGGCCGGAGCTCTCCCACCGCCGGTAAGCTTGTGTTGCCGGCGGTGGGAGGGCTCCAGCAACTTCCACAGGCGGTGGATACTATATTATTGCTTATTGAATTATTTTATCTATAATTACATATTTAATTTCCATAGTGTATGCATACAAATGTTTAATTTCGGTTTTAGTACTTGTAAATTCAATAGTTTAAATTGACATACTTTAATTTGTCTCTCTATTTTATGAAATATTAAGTTAATGATATGTTACAATTTTAAAATTTTATTACTATCTAACATATGCATATTTTTAAAATTTATTTGATTACAGATGGATTTTGTGTACGTGAAAGTGATTTATGGAAGCTATTGGATTGACTGTACCTATAATGGCGGCACATATTTAGATATCCCCTTATCCGAAAATGCAATCTCGATATACAACTTGAGATATCATATATCTCTTTATTGCAACCCCTCGGGTAGTGATTATGATGTTTTCTATCTGACGACATCGGAGAACAGATGGACTGTTAAATCACGTCTCAGAACCGATGAGCAACTAATTTGGCTATGTCGTACAGAGTCATTCCTAATAGTGTACGTGTCTTCGAGCGACGGAGCATCATCTTCACATGCAGGGGCATCTTCTTCATATGTCCGTACGTTCGATCATGACCAGCTGTACAGAGTATCATTCGGCTTTTACACCGAGGGCACCGCCAATTTGCAGGCTGAGCTCGAGCAGATCCGGAAAGTTGCAGCTTCTACAACTAGACAGGGATGTCTATCACGGAGAGAGCAACATCGGTTTTGATGAATTTCATGATACTATCCCGGACCTCAATCGTACGGTCGAAGGTGCTTAGGAGGCTCGAAATGAACCATCTCTATTTGACGATGATGATGATAATGAGGATGAAGATTACATCCTTGAAACAGAGGAGAGCTCTGAGAGTGAAGGCGAGTCAAATTTATATGCTTGTGATAGGACCGTGAACAGGGCCTTGTTCGCTGAGTGGACGGCATGGATACACTAGGAAGGAGGGATGCAAAAACTCTTAGATATGATGTATCCAGAGTTCAACGAGGATCAACCGGAGGTAGATACTGATACCGATCACATGAGCAATTGGTTGGTTCTGATGGTCCCTCTTGAGACTGGATCATCAGCAGTTTTCCACGAGAAGAACCTTAATATCGAAGATTTGACCGTAAATGCCATTTACTATACCAAGGCAGAGATCGCTATTGCAGTTGGTTTGTGGCATTTGGAGAGGAGGAAAGAATACAAGGTGAAGAAATCTGATACTACACGAGTGGTGTTGAAATGCAAGTTATCAGAAGAGTGTCGCTTCCATTTACGCGCAACAAGCTTCGGTGGGCCTTGGATGGTTTAAAAAATTCGCCAGCAACACACGCGCGACGATGTGGGCATAACAAACGTGGTTCGTAGAAAAATCCATTCGAAGGTAATTGGGGCATTTTTTGCAAAGAAAATTATGCGTGATTCAGAGGTAATGAAACCGAAAATAATTCAAAACGAGCTTCGTGTGATGTTCGGCGTTGATGCCAGCTACGATGTCTGCTTGAAGGGGCGGAATTGTGCAATCGAGATGATATACGGCAAATTTACGGAATCCTTCGAGGACTTGCCCGGTTATCTCCACTTGCTGAAGATGTCAAATCCGGGCATGAAAACCGAGATTGACATCAGGCCTGACCAGCGATTCAGACACGTATGCGTTAGCTGCATCTCAACATACTTACAGATCTAAATGTCTTAGGCCAGTAGTCTGTGTAGATGGCACGCATTTGAAGGGACAGAACTGTGGCATAATGTTTGTAGCTGTGGCGAAGGACACGAATGAGCAGTTGTTCCCTTTGGCCTACGGTATAGGACCGATCGAGAACAACGAGTCATGGACTTGAATCATGACATGTAACGCCGCGATCCCGAAGGATTATGACATCACCAAACACGAAAGAAAAAGAGAAAAGGAAAAGAAAAGAGACAAGAATAAAAACTTTGATATGGACGAATCGAAGCATTCAATTGAATAAGAATCTTGGGACATTTCGTTGAAAAGTCAACAATCCACGTTGACAAGGACACCAATCAACCACAAGAACAAAATATGAGATAGTTGACTAGTCAAAAGCTCCAAGTAACACATAAGCAATAACGATCCGCCAACAAATATGGAATTTACGAGTCAACAAATCAAAAGATCTCATATGGCAACAACGTCAAGTTCAACAAGTAATAGTTCAAGAATTAGAAGTTGAATCTCTCTAGTGAGTCAAAGAAGCATGAAATCCAATTGATAATTCGAATGGGTTTAAACGGATTTCATAAACAATGGACAATCAAGAGAAAGAAACATAGTCAGAAGTTCAAGCTACGAATGTTTACATGCCACGTCAAATAACAAAGTACGATATTGTTTTCAAGTTAAAAGGCTAAGCGGAAGCATACAAGTTCATAAGAATTAGCCATAATATACATTGACTCAACAAAACAACAAAAAGAGTCAATGTTCACAATTAAGTCCATTGGTCCACGTTGCTCATCCGCCTTCATTCATTACCTGAAAACATTTTAAAAACATTTGGGCTGAGTGTTTGAACACTCAGTGGTAGTTCGTAACATGCTTCATCCATCATAAAATAAAATATTTATTTTTAAAGCATAATTGGCCAAACATATCATTCATCATAAGCTCATAATTCATAGTGGAGACCGACCTATGTGATCACATACTAAGCATATCATATTTCATATTCGGAATTCCTCATATTGGTCAAGTTCAAATCCACAATGAGCTATTGAATATACATAAATTCATTTGCGTAAAAAGGACGGAAGCAATTAAAACATATTTATTTTGAGTTTAGTAAGAAAAACCCACCTCAAAAGCAAAGCTTGAATATTACCCTCGCAACGGGAATCCTAAGCTTGAGGTTCTCGTGCTGGGCCTACAAAAATAAACCTACTCTTAGGTATCTTCGAAATGGTCTAAAACTTAGACTTAATAATATAGCTATGACACGACTAAAATTTGGGCTCGATCGGCTAAATTTTAATTAAAGTGGAATTCTGGATATAAGTACTTAAGACTGAGATCTAAGTCGTGTATTTATTTCGTGATTTTAGAAAGAGTGAAATGTGAGATATCGATTAACCTTTAAGGATGAAAAATCTGGGCACAGGACATTTCACAAATTCGACACATGAAATTCAAACTAACATATCTCGTTCGTTACTTAACCATTTGGAACGGATTTTATACCAATAGAAAGTTCAGACATCGAATTACAACTTTCGTTTTATACTGGAATGAATTCAGACACGGGAAGACTTTCAAAATTGAGGATCAAATCTGTTGCAGAGACGGCTTTCCGGAAAATGGCTGGTTTGATACTCGAACTTCCAAAAATCATAATTAATTCATACGAACTCAGATCGGGGTGATTCAAAAGGATATGGAAAGCTGTAGATGTGTTCTAAACTTTCATTCAAGACTCGAAACGAGATAAGTCGGGTAAGGGTTTGAAAACGCTGAACAAAACATGCACGCTAACTGTTCGATAAAAGACAACTGTCTGGGTATGAAGAGTTTTCAAGAGGATTGATCATACCATCTTTAAAATGACTTAGTTTGCTCGTTACTCAATCAAATTTGGTGAAATTAGTGTTATGAAGAGCTGAAATGATGAGGAATATTTTTAAATTGTTTAATACTCGATTTAGGCTGTGAAGAAGGTTCAAAATCAGTGATGAGAACATGCCCCTAAGCTGTTTGATAAAATGTCACTTTCAAGATTGCAACAAAGGCTTATGAATTCGACCCCAACTCATCTTTAATCATCTATTTAGCATAGAGACGTCAAGAATACTTAGCAAGAGAACTCGCATAAGGCTGTGGGGTGTCGGGTTTGGTGAATTAAAGGAGGATTTCAACAAAAGTCACAACTACGACGATCGATTGAAGCGTAGAACACAAATATAATGAAATAGATCACATGCATGATAAATCTCTTAAGGCTTGAAACTGATTTGTCAATTATAGTGTTCGAGTTCGCACCTACTACCCCTATTCGTACTCATATCATCTAGAAAGTAGAGATTATACCTTAAGGGATAAAAAGTTCAAAGCTCTACTTGAAGTTCGGACCTTTCGGTGCTTGCACGAAGGTGTTGTAGCTCCTTGATCATGGATCTAATGCTGGAATAACATTCTACGGGTTAAGAAGAGCTTGTGGACGAATTTTGGAGTTGATCGGAGGTCGGGAAGGTTGTGATCGGAGCTCCGGCGTGTGTGTCTTCCGGCGTGTTTGATGAAGGAGAAGGTTATAGAGAGAGATAGCTCGGTTAGAGAGAGAGAAGTGGCTGCAAAATGGTAAGTATTGGGTATATATATAACCCTAATTTGTTCTTCAAGAATTTATTTTGATACATTATGGGCCCATAAATATTTAAATGATGTCCGATTTTAACGGGCTTTATATCTACAGATTCGTCTCGACGAGCCCTATTATTTGGTCATACTATTGGGTCCATATCGAGTATATTTTTCGACGATACTATCCAATTACTCATAATGGGCTCATAAGCCCATGAAAGGCTTAAGGATGCATTTTTGCTAGTTTCTTCTTAATGGGCTAGGCCCAACATTTATATTTCGGGATGTTACAATTCTACCCCTCTAACAAAGATTTCGTCCTCGAAATTTATGTACCTTCATAAGGGATATCGGGATATTGCCTCACATTTCGTCTTCTATCTCCCAAGTTGCTTCATCACGTCCATGCCGACTCCATTGGACCTTCACCAACATAAGTGGTTTGTTCCGCAACTTGTGGATCTTCCGGTCGAGAATCGCCACTGGAACTTCAGTATAGGTGAGGTCTTGATTACTTCAACATCTTCTCCTTGAATGACATGACTCAGATCGAAAATGTATTTGCGGAGCATTGATACATGAAATACGTCGTGCATTCCCCCTAGCCTTGGTGGTAAGGCCAGTCTATAAGCGACCTCTCCAACACGTTCAAGAAAACAGGGCTTTAACTTTCCCTTCTTGCCAAAATGAACTATCCCCTTCGCATGAGATATCTTTAGGAAAACTTTATCTCCAACCTCGAACTGCAGCTCCCTGCTGCGCTTGTCAGCATAAGATTTTTGTATGTCTTGGGCTTCCTTGATCCTTTTTCGTACTTTGTCGATGATTTCCACTGTGGATTGAACCATATTGGGTCCTAAAATCTTTCGTTCCCCAACTTCATCCCAGTAGAGTGGCGACCTACACTTCCGACCGTACAATGCCTCATAAGGTGTCATTCCTATGGAGGCTTGGTAGCTATTGTTATATGCGAACTCTACTAGAGGAAGATAATCTTCCCAGCCTCCACCTTGATCCATAACTACTGCTATGAGCATGTCTTCAAGAGTTTGAATTGTCCGTGCAGATTGTCTGTCTGTTTGAGGGTGGAAAGCAGTGCTGAAGAACAGGTTAGTACACAGTGCATCTTGGAGGCTCTTCCAAAATTTTGACGTGAATCGAGTATCACGATCTGAAGTTATCGATGATGGAATTCCATGTATCCGCACTATCTCTTTGATGTAGATAATTTTGTAAGTCGATCCACGATTACCCAAATGGCGTGATTTCCACGTACTGACTTTGGCAACCCAATGACGAAATCCATTGTGATATGCTCCCATTTCCACTCAGGAATCTCGAGTGGTTGCAACGTTCCTGTTGGTCGCTGGTGTTCCGCCTTAACTTGTTGACACGTTAAGCATCATTCGATGAACCACGCTATATCCCTCTTCATTCCTTTCCACCAGAAATTACGCTTAAGGTCCTGATACATCTTGGTGCCTCCAGGATGAGCTGTGTATGGCGTGCAGTGGGCTTCTTCAAGATTTCTTGCTTCAAATCATCATTTTGTGGCATGCAAGCCTTCCTTCATAGACAAGTGCACTGTCAGCGGCCATGGAAAAACCTTTATTTTTACTAGGGTTGATTTTCTGCTGCATCTTTATGAGATATTCGTCTGTCGATTGAGCTTCAATGATACGTGATCGAAGGTCTGGTTTCACAACCAACGTTGAAATTCGTACTTTGTTGCTATCAGGTGGTACCACAACTTTGAGATTCATCTTGGCGAACTCCCGAACTAGGTGATCTTGTTGCGTCAGGTAATAACTCAACTTCCCTCTATCCTTTCGACTAAGTGCATCAGCGACGACGTTTGCCTTCCCCGGATGGTACAAGATACTGCAATCATAATCCTTCACTAACTTAAGCCACCTTCTTTGCCTCATGTTAAGTTCCTTTTGCTCAAAGAAGTACTTCAAGCTTTTGTGATCGGTGTAAATTTCACACTTCCTGCCATAAAGATAATGTCTCCAAATCTTCAAGGCATGTACGACAGCAAGCTAACTCTAAGTCGTGAGTGGGGTAGTTGGCTTCGTGTGGTTTCAATTGTCTAGAGGCATACGCGATCACCGTGCCATTCTGCATCAACACATAACCTAACCCTTGCTTTGATGCATCACTACATATAATGAAACCCTCGGTTCCTTCAGGTACGGTTAGTACATGTGCTGTGACTAACCTCTTCTTCAGCTCTTGGAAATTGTCTTCACATTGCCGTGACCAATGAAACTTTACTCCCTTCAACAGTTGGGTCATAGGTCTCGCAATTTTCGAGAATCCTTCAATAAACCACCTATAATAACCAGCAAGGCCTAGAAAACTCCGAATCTCATTCACGCTAGTCAGGGACTTCCAATTACTCACAACCTCCACTTTAGCCGGATCCACCTTTATCCCATCTGTAGAAACTATGTGCCCGAGAAAGATTACCTCGTGTAACCAAACTCATATTTACTAAACTTCGCGAAAAGCTTCTCGGCTCTCAAACCTCCAATACTATACTTAGATGCTCTTCATGGTGGTCCTTAGTCTTGGAGTAGATCAAGATATCATTAATGAATACGAGTACAAACTTATCCAAAAATGGATGGAAAACACGATTCATCAAGTCCATGAAAACAGCGGGTGCGTTGCTCAAGCCGAACAGCATGACCACAAACTCATAGTGACCATAACGAGTTCGGAAAGCAGTCTTAGGAATATCCTCCATCTTAATCTTCACTTGATGGTATCCAGATCTCAAGTCAATCTTTGAGAAAACACTGACACCCTTCAATTGGTCGAACAGATCATCTATTCTGGGCAGTGGGTACTTATTCTTGATCGTCAACTTGTTCAACTCTCTATAATCGATGCACATGCAAAGTGATCCATCCTTCTTCTTGACAAACAAAACAGGTGCTCCCCACGGAGATACGCTAGGCCGAATGAATCCTTTATCCAACAACTCTTGTAGTTGAATCTTCAGCTCTTGGAGCTCCTTTGGTGCCATTCGGTATGGCACTTTTGAAACTGGTGCAGCCGCTGGTAAGAGATCAATTGTGAATTCCACCTGCATATCTGGTGGCAATCCGGGTAAGTCCTCAGGAAACACATCCTTGAAATCACGAACTATGGGGACGTCATCGACGGTCACGTTACTGGTATTGTCTTCGACTATACTTACTAAGAATGCTTCGTAACATCCCTTTTGGATCATTCTGGATGCCCTGGTAGCGCTGATTACGGGTACGGTTGAACCAATCTTTGCTCCATGAAATACGAACTTCACTTCTCCTGGTATCTGGAAAACTACTTCATTCTCCCGACATCGGATCGATGCATGATTTCCCTAAGCCAATCCATTCCTAGTATAATATCGAAGTCCCTCATTTCCAGTACAAACAAGTTTGCTTTACGAGTCCAATTTACAAACTTAAGTTCTATGTTCGAGCAGACTCTATCAGCTACTAATATTCTTCCTAAAGGAATACTCACTTCTAGATAGTCATCTATGACTCCTTCTATTACTCTTAACTTCTCAAGGGCCTTAGTGGATATGAAAGAGTGCGTAGCTCCAGTGTCGAAAAGAGTAAGTAAAGGTATATCGAGAATACTGATCATACCTGCCATATTCCCCGGTTCTTGAGCTGCTTGCTCATGGTTCATAGCGAAGGCACGAGCATTCCTAGCCTGTTGCGATCCTGAGTTGTTTCCTTGATTTCCCTTGTTCTTCGTACACTCTTGGGCACGGTGTCCGGGTTGCTTACACCAGAAACAGACGTTCTTACCCATTAGACACTCTCCGCCATGCTTCTTGCCATAAGTTATGCAATTAGGTTTCTCCTTCTGAGCTCCTTGGTTAGCACCATTCCCAACTTTTGTCTATTTGTGGGCTCTGCTATCACCTTGCTTCGAGTTTTCCCATTTCCGCTTTCCCTTATGCTCGCTCCCTTTCCGGTCGTCCTGCTGAAGTAGTGATTCAATATCTTGGGCCCGTTCAAGCGTCTTGGCATAAGTTGTCATTCCTCGACCAGCAATAGCGACTCCTATCTCGGTTCTTAGCCCCTTCTGAAACGCATAGCCTTCTTCTCATCAGTATCAATCCACTGAGGCGCATAGCGAGACAACTGATTAAATTTCCTATCATACTCATCCACGGTTTGGTTCCCTTGTCGAAGATGGAGAAATTCATTTTCCTTGCGCTCCCGGTAGCAATTCAGTATGTATTTCTGCATCACATCCTGCTTGAAGTCATTCCAAGTGAAAGCAGCAACGCGCTCAGGAGTGAGGGTCCTCTTATGAGACTCCCACCAGTAGTCAGCATTTCCAGCAAGTTGGAACATGGCACATGAAACCCGGTGAGCGTCGTTACAAGCAATGTGGTCGAAAATTCTTTCCAAAGCTCGTAGCCACAACTCTGCCTCTAGAGGTTCTCCTTGCCCATTGAAAGTGGGTGGTTGGTAGCGTCGAAATCGCTCCACCACTAGACTCGTCTCTTCTTGAGCATTTCGCGCTGGCTGCTCTTGTCTCGACGGCATCCTATGGACAAATATTGGTGTGACCAACAATTGTCAACATATCCTCGTGGCATGATACATATATATACATATATATATATAAGATTAAAATTTCAAATATCGCTAAATAAAATAATAGAATAGATAACATAAAGTCATCAAAAGTGCCTCAAAAGAGGACTCTTCCGTACAACGAATGCTCACCGCAGTAGGTTTCGTGTCGTCTGGGATAACAAAGAGTATAATCTAGGCCAATACCAACTTATCTCGTAAGATGTCATATAAATAGAATGTCTCGAAATCCTCAAAAAGTGCATGCTTAGAAGTATGCCAGGTCATGAATATAGATGCGATACTTTCAAAGTCATGGGACCTCAAGGGTACTGGTGTTATACCCTTTTTTTTTGGCAATAGCTAAGAAGCAAGCCATCAACAATGGAAAATCCATAATAAGGCTAAGTCAATTTATGGTTCTCTATAGCATGTGAAAACTTAAAGGTGAACTATGTTCCATATTTGGCTATCTAATTTCCCGCTCATAGAACATTTATCATAATGAAAAGGTATAGCCCAAGCATAACAACATGTGAGATAGAGCATAACATGATATCATAAAATCCCAATGCATAGATGTCGAAACAATAACTATTTAACTTTCAAAGATACCTGGAATGTGAGGCGCGACGTGCACAATGGACCATGGACAGATAGGAATTTATCACAAAGTTTACACATGAAGCTCAACATGACACAGGCCTACAGAAGGTAGACCTGCTCTGATACCACAATGTAACGCCGCGATCCCGAAGGATTATGACATCACCAAACACAAAAGAAAAAGAGAAAAGGAAAAGAAAAGAGACAAGAATAAAAACTTTGATATGGACGAATCGAAGCATTCAATTGAATAAGAATCTTGGGACATTTCGTTGAAAAGTCAACAATCTACGTTGACAAGGACACCAATCAACCACAAGAACAAAATATGAGATAGTTGACTAGTCAAAAGCTCCAAGTAACACGTAAGCAATAACGATCCGCCAACAAATATGGAATTTACGAGTCAACAAATCAAAAGATCTCATATGGCAACAACGTCAAGTTTAACAAGTAATAGTTCAAGAATTAGAAGTTGAATCTCTCTAGTGAGTCAAAGAAGCATGAAATCCAATTGATAATTCGAATGGGTTTAAACGGATTTCATAAACAATGGACAATCAAGAGCAAGAAACATAGTCAGAAGTTCAAGCTACGAATGTTTACATGCCACGTCAAATAACAAAGTACGATATTGTTTTCAAGTTAAAAGGCTAAGCGGAAGCATACAAGTTCATAAGAATTAGCCATAATATACATCGACTCAACAAAACAACAAAAAGAGTCAATGTTCACAATTAAGTCCATTGGTCCACGTTGCTCATCCGCCTCATTCATTACCTGAAAACATTTTAAAAACATTTGGGCTGAGTGTTTGAACACTCAGTGGTAGTTCGTAACATGCTTCATCCATCATAAAATAAAATATTTATTTTTAAAGCATAATTGGCCAAACATATCATTCATCATAAGCTCATAATTCATAGTGGAGACCGACCTATATGATCACATACTAAGCATATCATATTTCATATTCGGAATTCCTCATATTGGTCAAGTTCAAATCCACAATGAGCTATTGAATATACATAAATTCATTTGCGTAAAAAGGACGGAAGCAATTAAAACATATTTATTTTGAGTTTAGTAAGAAAAACCCACCTCAAAAGCAAAGCTTGAATATTACCCTCGCAACGGGAATCCTAAGCTTGAGGTTCTCGTGCTGGGCCTACAAAAATAAACCTACTCTTAGTATCTTCGAAATGGTCTAAAACTTAGACTTAATAATATAGCTATGACACGACTAAAATTTGGGCTCGATCGGGTTAATTTTAATTAAAGTGGAATTCTGGATATAAGTACTTAAGTCTGAGATCTAAGTCGTGTATTTATTTCGTGATTTTAGAAAGAGTGAAATGTGAGATATCGATTAACCTTTAAGGATGAAAAATCTGGGCACAGGACATTTCACAAATTCGACACATGAACTTCAAACTAACATATCTCGTTCGTTACTTAACCATTTGGAACGGATTTTATACTAATAGAAAGTTCAGACATCGAATTACAACTTTTGTTTTATACTGGAATGAATTCAGACACGGGAAGACTTTCAAAATCGAGGATCAAATCTGTTGTAGAGACGGCTTTCCGGAAAATGGCTGGTTTGATACTCGAACTTCCAAAAATCATAATTAATTCATACGAACTCAGATTGGGGTGATTCAAAAGGATATGGAAATCTGTAGATGTGTTCTAAAACTTTCATTCAAGACTCGAAATGAGATAAGGTCGGGTAAGGGTTTGAAAACGCTGAACAAAACGCGCACGCTAACTGTTCGATAAAAGACAACTGTCTGGGTGTGAAGAGTTTTCTAGAGGATTGATCATACCATCTTTAAAACGACTTAGTTTGCTCGTTACTCAATCAAATTATGTGAAATTGGTGTTAATGAAGAGATGAAATGACGAGGAATATTTCTAAATTGTTTAATACTCGATTTAGGCTGTGAAGAAGGTTCAAAATCAGTGATGAGATCATGCCCCTAAGCTGTTTGATAAAATGTCACTTTCAAGATTGCAACAAAGGCTTATGAATTCGACCCCAACTCATCTTTAATCATCTATTTAGCATAGAGACGTCAAGAATACTTAGCAAGAGAACTCGCATAAGGCTGTGGCGTGTCGGGTTTGGTGAATCAAAGGAGGATTTGACAAAAGTCACATCTACGACGATCGATTGAAGCGTAGAACACAAATATGATGAAATAGATCACATGCATGATATATCTCTTAAGGCTTGAAACTGATTCGTCAATTATAGTGTTCGAATTCACACCTACTACCCCTATTCGTACTCATATCATCTAGAAAGTAGAGATTATACCTTAAGGGATAAGAAGTTCAAAGCTCTACTTGAAGTTCGGACCTTTCGGTGCTTGCACGAAGGTGTTGCAGCTCCTTGATCATGGATCTAATGTTGGAATAAGCATTCTACGGGTTAAGAAGAGCTTGTGGACGAATTTTAGAGTCGATCGGAGGTCGGGAAGGCTGTGATCGGAGCTCCGGCGTGTGTGTCTTCCGGCGTGTTTGATGAAGGAGAAGGTTATAGAGAGAGAGAGCTCGGTTAGAGAGAGAGAAGTGGCTAGCAAAATGGTAAGTATTGGGTTTATATATAACCCTGATTTGTTCTTCAAGAATTCATTTTGAAACATTATTGGCCCATAAAATATTTAAATGATGGCCGATTTTAACGGGCTTTATATCTACGGATTAGTCTCGACGAGCCCTATTATTTGGTCGTACTATTGGGTCCATATCGAGTATATTTTTCGACGATACTATCTAATTACTCGTAATGGGCTCAATAGCCCATGAAATATTGGGCTTCATGTATAAGGCTTAAGGATGCATTTTTGCTAGTTTCTTCTTAATGGGCTAGGCCCAACATTTATATTTTGGGATGTTACATGACAGCTCTTAGGACGGTATATGGGGCAATACGGGATTGGTTGTTCGTGTCAGACCAGCACGCATCAATAATACATGTAGTTGGCGAAGTGTTTCCGGAAGCTCACCACGGGTTATGCTATTATCATCTTAGTAAAAAAATGATGGGCTTCGGCTCCGAAGTTGGTGCCTACTTCCAGTGAGCTGCTTACAATTAAAAAAAAACACGTTTTTGACACCATCATGGCATCACTTCAAAGAGAGACACGTGCAGCATATCAAGAGTTGATTGATATCGGAGTAGAGAAGTGGTCCTGATCGATGTGCCATGTTCGACGCTTTAGCAACATGACGTCGAACACCACTGAATCATTCAATAAGTCCCTTTTATGGGCGCGACGTCTGCCAATCTGTGCTTGTCTAGATGATGTGAGGATCATAATTGACCTGCTAGTTCACTGACTGCCGAACAAAGGCCCAAAACGATAGTCATCCTATAACAGTGGAGGCCCGGCGGAAAATTTGTGTGTAATTGGAACGATCCCACGAGTATACCTCCACACAGATTGATGATCATGCTCATTACAGAGTGGTCACATCTGAGAGGACAGTGCATGTGGACCTACAGGGGCTTCTTTGTCAATGCAGTGAATGGCAGACATATTGTCTCCCTTGTGCACATGCGATTGCAGGCAATGACGTGAGTTTTTTTTTTATTACTCAACGATTAACTTATAGTTTTTCCTTTACGATTAACTTATTAATTTGTGTTATCTTAGGGCACATGGGCGTGATGTCCTACAATACATTGCACACTATTACAGGAGGACAACATATGTCAAAACTTACAAGACGCAAGTTTCTCAAGTTCCTATGAAGTCACAATAAAGACTACCGCCCGACGTCCAAAGTATGAAAGTCCTGCCCAACTTAAGGATTCGTCTGCCGGGTAGACCGAGAGAGTCAAGAATCCCGGGAGGAGGTGAACGAGTACGTGGTCGCGGTCATCGTCGCGCTCGTCGATGTGGTCGTAGATGTCGTCATTGCGGTCTTACAGATCACAAACCAGAATATTGCCCGAATATAGCTTATTAGTGTTTATAGTCAATCGATTGTATTAATATTATGTATTGTTAACTTGTCATTTTATATTTCTTTCCCGACTACAAACATCGATCTATAAACAAAGAGAGTAGAAATAAAAATAAAAACATAAATTTTAGAATAGAAATAAAAATAAAAACATAAATTTTAGATAAATTTTTGAATAGAAATAAAAATTAAAACATAAATTTTAGATAATTTAGAATAGAAATAAAATAAAAACATAAAATTTAAACACTAAGTTAATGCAAAACCAAAATCATGCCCTAGCATGCCCAAAAATCCTCTGAGCAGTAATCTTTCGGTAGTCGGTCACGCCTGCAACCCTCGTTTCTAGTGCAGGACACCCACTGATGGTTCGTTCCAAATTCATGCAAGCGACCGGACCGCTATATATGAGTTGTGGATACTTAATCAGGCCTGAAACTGGGTAAAAAGTAACTTGGAACACGTTGTCCTCGATCTCCAATCTTAGTTTGTTCATCCTCCAATACTTTGTACTTTCAACCCAAATTGGTACCATAGTGATCAAGGGACGTAGCTCATCCAGCGTTTCTGCGCCTCAATCTAGTGGATCCTGCACGATTAATCATTTTGTGCGCAGGTCGATGATGACGGAAATGTATCGCTCATCGGTAACAATCCAAGGGATGAAAACCTAATACAAGTATTAAAAAAATAAAACAGTAACATTAAATATGGAGAGTCTTAATAAATATAAATTTTAAATTAATGAAATTGAATGTGAAATGAGATTGTTACCTTATCTGTTTTCCACCAGTTAGGTGTCTTATAAGGGACGTCTTGACCCTGTGTGATTTGACACAATTGTGGCCCGGGTACCCACATCGAAGTGACGACCTGATTAATTTCTGCCCAGTTTGTGTTAGCAAACTCATGTATTGCTCTTGATTTTAGCTTTTCAAATTCGGATTTAATTCCATCTAAATCATAAGAAATGGAAATTTATAATTAAATATATAAATATCAAAAAGTTTAACTAATTCAATAAAAAAAAATTACCATCACATCGAGATTGCATATGATGGTTCGTCCATTTCCAAATTGCGGGTACACCTGAACACCGCTCCTAAGCCGGGTGCGAAATGTCATCATGGCCAAGTTAAACATCTGCGCACGACATGTGGATAATGGTGAGAAAATACGAATAAATACGGTAGATCATTAAAAATATAGGTAAAGCTAAATTCAATTAAACTGTCTAATTACATACCAGCGGATCCCAATCAATTCCCTCCTTACACATGTGCTTGAAGTCGGCTACTGAAACCAATTCAGTAGCCTCCATCACCGCCAGCGCCATTGCGTCATCATTCCGCATGAATTTATTGTAATGCTTGACAACGTCATCCGGTGGGGGAGCCGGGAACGAGGGCCACAAGAGAGTGTTTTTTGCCTTTATTGGCTTGTCCTTCTTGGTTGAATTAGAAGACTAAGTAAAATAAAAATCATACTCATCAAATAACCGTCGCTTCATTCCATCTATCAAGTACTCAAATCTTATTATGCATGTAAAATTATTTAAATTAACTGCAACAGTAACTAACTATCAATGTATTTTATTCAATGGTGGTTGATTTAACATATCGAGCAAGGTGTTGGCGCTTTCACATGCCCCTCCACAAACAACTTGACAGAGCCGTGAATTTCTAGGATTGCATGTAACAAGGGGATCAAATGGTGTTGACCCAAATTTCAATCCAGTAATCAACGCATGATCTTGAGTTGTGTACTCTATATGTTGACTACCAATGTGGAACCAAATTCCGGTTCTTGAATGAATTGACCGAGACACTATATTGTTAAGTACGCCCCCATAGCTCTTCCTTGGAGCCCAACCGATGAAATGACCGAAAGGTCCCTCTCTTGATCGTTCGACTAAAGCATTATCCCCGAACTTGAATAATTGGTTCTTGATGTCATCCAATAGGTCAATATAGTAGCATGTATTGGGCTTTGCTGGTTCGTTTATATACTCTGGGTGACGATACCGTGGTTCGGGCTTGACCTATTTTTTTCCATAAAAAACAAAAATTAGATTCTTCAAAAATTGCATAAACATAGACGAATTACATGCACTAATACAAGTAATTAAACTTCGGACATGCAAAGTAATACAAAAGCAAGACAAATTAAATAGGTAGGAAATCAATTTATTTATATTCATAAATGCAAATTACTTAGACAACAACTAATTCAAATTTATTTTCATTTATAATTTAATTAAATTAAAGCTAGATTTACCTATTAAATGATGAACTAATATTAAGGTAATTTAATTTAATTAATTCGCATGCTAAAATAAATTTAAGCTAAAAACTAATTTGCATGCTAAAAACTATTTCGCATGCTAAATTTAATTTAACTAATTCGCATGCTAAATTTAAGCATAAAACTAATTCAACTAATATGATTCTCTTAAATAAATTATTAACATCACAAATATAATTAAAAAAATTATATTAAACCAATGGCGAATTGCGTTACAAATTACTAATCTAATTTGTTTAGTAAACTATGACATTATGCTTAGTACTAATCTAATTATCACTACAACACAATTTATCAACAATCAAATTAATAGAAAAGTAATTGCAAGTATTACGAAATAATTAATTAAAACTAACGTAAATTAATTAAGAATGCTTAACATTTATGTAAACAAAATTTAACAAATAAATAAATTTCATAAATCTGATGTGAAGAAAAAAAAACAACATTTTGACGCGTTCACCGCCCGGCGACGTCGCCGGAGACTTCCCACCGCCCTCATGAAATTTTTGGGACGGCTGCCGGCGGTGGAGAGATTCCGGCAACGATGGCGGGTGGTGAATGTGCTTAAAATTAATAAAAACAAAACATATAACTTTTGGTCGCCTCCACAGCCCACCACCATCTCAATTTCCCACCGCCGACCGTCGTCGGAAATTTTTCAGGCTGCCGGTGGGACGTCTCCGGCAACGTCGCTGGGCGGTGAAGGCGTCAGTCGAATTAAAATTTTCTACTTACCAATATTTCAGGGGTGAATTCTTCGTCGGAATCATCCGTCATTTTGTTTCCGATCAAGAAATTGTCCGGCCTTAGGAAATATACTCCGGCAAGGGTTCTGGCGAGGTTCGGCAAGGGAGGTGGTGCGGTGGAGTGTTTAAATGTCGTCCTTTAGCTCTAAATTTAATTAAAATGAATTAATGTTATTAATCTAATATTATTAATACAAAAAAAAGGGTTGAATTTTGGTTCCCGGCGATGGGAAGCCGGCGGTGGATCGTCCAAAAATTGTGGTTTATCGTGTTTACCAATATATAGTCGGTGAACTTTTCATCGGAATCGTATGCCATTTGAATCTCCGGCAAAGGAAGAACGTCGTCGCCGGTCGTCTCCGGTGGCAAATGCACGCAGCAACGGCGAGGGTGAGAAATTTTCTGGATGGCAACAGCAACGGCGGTGAGAGTGAGAGGGGGAGGCTGGCGGTGAGAGTGAGAGGGGTAGTGTCGGCAGTGAGAGAGGGGGAGGCTGGCGGCGGTGAAGTGAGAGGAGGAGGTGGGCGGTGAGAATGCAGGTGTAGGCGGCGGCGGTGAGAGACAGGAGGAGGCCGGCGGCGGTGAGAGTGAGAGGGAGGCGGCCGCGGCTGAAGAGTGAGAGGGAGAGGACTCTCGGCGGTGAGAAGGAGTCGAAGAAGAAGATATATCTCTTAATGTGTAGTTTTAGGGTTTTGTTTTAATGTTTTGTTTTTTCCTCAACAAAGATTCGGTCCAACTCAGATTTCAAGGCCGACCAATTCAATTCTCAAAGCTTGTTTCAGCTGATTAAATTGGCCCCACCTGTATTATTTTTTTTAAAAAAGGGGTAGTTTCTACATCTATATATAAAAGGGGGTAGTTTTACATGTGTTAATTTAAAAAGGGCATTTTAAATTTTGACCCTATTATTATAGCTACTGAAAATAAACATAAAAACTGTTAAGAGTAATAACTAATGATAAACATTTTAAACAAGGACAATAACGTATAAGAAATTTAAAACGCTATATATACTACTTGGGATCCTTTAAACCTATTTTCGTATTCTAACCATGTAATAAATCTTAATTTCGATTAATTTTATACATTTTTTAAATAATTTTAATTTATAATCATTTAGTTTAATTTTATAATTATTTTTTAGGGTTCACCATCCAATTTGGGTATATACTTATACTTATATTTTAGCATTTAATTTCACTTTTATTAGTCATATAGGGTTGATAAATTCAAACCTAGATAACATAATTATTAAAAATTTAAAATTTATTTATAAATTAAAATAAAATTCCGTTGCAAAGCGTAAAACTTTTTATTATGATTTATTATATTATATAATTTTTATTTATATAAAAATTAATATAAAAATAATAAAAATTAAAATTTGATACATGGTTGGAACACGAAAATGGGTACAGAGGATCTCATCCGAATTTATAGTACGAATAGTTGAAAAGCGTAAAACGTTATGTAATATAAATAGGAATTCATAATCTACTTATTAGGAATGTTCTCATATACTATATTCATTGTGTCTACAGTTGATGTGTCGATGATATGCTCAATATATATATATATATATATATATATATATATAACAGTATTAAAAAAATCTAAATAAAAAGATTATTAACATAGCACTATCACATCAATCATAAGCATATTAAGTATGGATTTATTTATAGGAACACTTCTACTTATATATGTGATAATTATCTTATTAAAAATCTAAATTATCTGTCAATTTCTTAATATGTCCAAAACTTTCTGTAATATCAACAATAAAGGGATCGAAACTTTATCCTTGACTACGTTTTAGTCGATGGGTCAATGTCGTGTAATTTTTAATTGTAATAATAGGTTTAAATAACAAATTATATATTTGAAAGATAAATTTTTGTTACAAATTCAAAAATATATAAATTATAGTCATTTTCTATTTGATAGGGAAAAAAAATACCCTTAATGAAAAGAGTTAATACCCCAATATACCTAAGAATAGATAAGGAATACAATTTATACCACACATATAAGAATAGACAAATTATACCCATATTTTCAAATATAGGACTAAAATGCCCTTAGATATATACTTTAATCATCCTCCTTCTCCTCTCTTATTCTTCATTCTTTCTCTTCTTTACAAGATTTTGAAATTTTTTTTCTCTCTCTATCTCTCTCTCGATTTCAAGCTCTCTCATCGGAGAGCTCTCTTGACGGAGGTGAATTGATCGCCTTACTGGACTGCGGCGCGGCGGCAGCGTTGACGCAGGCGGCGGGCGGCGAACGTCGAGTTTCTGTAGAACTTAGGTGACGACTACATAATCGACGGCGCCTAGCGTCAAGACATCAACGACGAATACTACACGTTTTAGAATCTCACATTTTTCTTCTTTCTTTTCTCTCTCGTGTTCTGCAATTTTTCTATCATAGAGGTTTTTACTTGTTTTGCTCTTCGATTTTGCTGTGAGGGTGACGTCGCTGGTTTCCTGTTGCCTGATGACATGGACGTGACGACGGTGTGCTAGCGACGACGATGTGGTGGTGATCAGTTTTTGGACATCAAGTTCATATTGGTGTTTTTGTGTGATGGTACCGAACTTTTCAAATATTGATTACATTGTAGCATTTAATTCGAGCAAAACAATCATTGGGAAGCATTTAATTAGGTAAAACAATGGCTTTGTTGTTCTTGGTAGTCAATTAATCATTTCATGCCTTAAATAAGTCAGAATTGAATCATTTCTTACTTTATTATGGTAAGAACTCATTAAAATGCGTATTAAGTAGTTTCTCATTTTATGAAAGAAATTATCTATTTCTTACCTTACGTAGGTATGTATTTTCCCGATTTCTTACCTTTAGAAGGTAAGTATTTAACCATATCTTACTTTGTCTTCTCGCAGTCAATGGCAGCTTAATTCTTGTGCACGAAGGAGATTGGAAGAACAACTTATACAAGGGTGGAACAAAAGATTATATCCCTATCCCTCGGATTGGTTTTAATTACCAAGATTTGTTGAAGAAGATCGAGGCTCGATTGACAATGGATACGTCTACGTACACATTTGAACTACATACATCAGTAAAATGTGCAGCAGGTGAAACAATGAGAATGGGGATTATGGACGAGTTTGAGTGGTCTTGTTTGATGGAAATTAGTGAGCTCCCTACTCTCTACGTGATCTCACAGCCTAAAAGCAAGCCATTCCAGTCGAATCTTACCAACAACGAGTTACACGTTACTGATAACTTGATAGTTGTTGCAATAAATAATTCTAGCCAAACTTCAACTTCAGCATATCATGGTGCAGCGAGTCAGTGGTTGATTGCGGGAGCATCACATAAAGCGGCCATTGAAGATTATGAAACAAGCATGCACATGGAAGATATTCCAACGAGGCAATTTGTACAGGGGTCATTCTTTCCGAGCAAGGATAGAATGCTTTTGTCTATCCACGCGATTAGCAATTTTGTGAGCCTCACATAGTCGTCATCTGATGCCTTTACGTTCTTATTCTTCACGGGAAATTACTTGTTAATGAAGGTTGTCTTTACATTCTTGGTCGTTGTTTCTTCTCTCACACCAAACAGCCTCTCATAAATGGAGTTAGGGGGCAGTTCGTGTCTAGCGTACGGGTTGAAACTCGTTGGCCTAAACTTTAGCCCATTGATGAGAGCGTACTCGATTCGTGAAAATCAAATGATTTTGTCGCCAATCTAGAAGAACGACGACGTCGGGTCGAAGTCGGGGGTGGGAACCACTTGGTGGCAGACAGCGCATTGGATCATGCTCCGCTTCGAGTGTTGAAGTCCGGGAGGCACAAGAAGCATCCCAATGCAGATTTAGTAACTCTTTTCGGTGCAGATTTGTCATTGAGTGTGTTCAGCACGGTAGGGATGGGAATTCGGGTTCGGAGTTTCGGGTAGGTATAAAAATACCCGAACCCGATCGGGTTTTTGGGTACCCGAAACCCGAAAACTCAGGTCCGGGTTCGGGATTAGAGTTTTAAAAACTTCGGGTTTCGGGTATACCCGAACCCGAATAATATTACCCGAATTCCCAAATTTGTATTTAAATTAATAATAATAATAATAATAATAATTATAATTAATAATAATAAGAATAATAATAATTATATTATTAAAATAAGAATAATATATAATTAATAATAATTATTATTATTATTATTATTATTATTGTGCAACTTTTATTTTGGAATTTTTTCATTTAAAAAAAAATCGGGATTTTTTCGGGTATCCGAATACCCGAATATAATTTCGGGTTCGGGATCGGGTAGTAAATTTATGGGTTTTTGGGTTTGGGTACCCGACCCGTCCCGAATTCCCATCCCTACAGCACGACATTTATCTCCCCAGCCATAGTTTCATAACCAGTCATGACCATCTTTTTATCTTGATGTAGCAGCTTTATTCTCTCGTATTCCCATTTTACCTAGCACATAATGCATGTAAATAGATTGGTAAGAAAATGAATTGATAACATATTTTACAAAGATAAAGACGATAAGAAGTAATAAATTATAGTTTCTTGCCACCGGGTTGGTAAGTTTTGTCAAAACTTGCCAAATAATGGTAAAACTTTGTTCATTCTTGCCAAATATTACCATTCTTTGGTAAGAAAACAAAATCCAATCAATGAATAGGTTCGACCTTCTGAAAACCATAAGTTCTTACCAAATAGTTGGCAATAATTAGTTGGGCAACTCAAATCTTATCAATTACATATTTGGTAAGATGTTGTCTAATCCCCAGCTAAAACAATTGATAACAAACAATCAAACAAACGACAGGGAACCATCACTTCTTTCCAAATACATACCATATTTCCCATTACCACACGTTTTATAAGCATAAAATTAGCATTTTAACCTTAAAACGTATTATTATGATGTAATACTCCAAAACATTCATTCATTTATGTCCCAAATCAAACATGAAACCTCACCCCACTCACATAAACCCTAAAGCTAAAGAAGTTTCTAAATGCAAAATAAACCAAAAATTATTGAGTCCAAATTCGTAAATGGGTGGCCGCCTGCCTGTATTTGCTCCGTTTGCTCGATCTCCAGTGACGCAGGTTGTTCCTACTGCTCCGCGGGCTCGACAACAGGCTCGCCTCAGGAATCTCGGCGCTGCCTCTTCAATCGTAGCGGGGCCATATTAGTTGCAGTATTCTATCGATTTTCTGGGCATTGGAGGAGTAGGGATGGTTCGAGAGGGTTTGATAATGGAGAAGTTTTGGGAGGTTTTGAATTAAGAGAGAGAGAGAGAATAGAGGTTCTGCGAAAATGGGGGGGAGTGGGAGGGTTTCTGGGTGTGTAAATCGAGAGAGTGATGGGAGAAAATGGATGGGAGGGGGGGGGGGAAGTGAGGAGGTATTTTTGTCCCACCACCCAAAAATTGAGCAAGTTTTGTACATTTTTAAATTTGTGATATTATTTGTCATTTTTATCCTATATTAGGTAGTTTAATTCCCCACTCTAATAAAAAACTACTTCATCCGTCTCTTCCTAAATGACTCCTTTTAGTAAAATATACATCACATATGAATAAAAGAGGAGTCATTTAGGGCGAGACGGAGAGAGTATTAATAAATACACACACACACACATATATATACTCCCTCCATTTCATATATATTGACACCTTTCTTTTTGGCTTTTCTGGCACGCTTTTCCACGCTTCTCGATGATGGGTTTTAAAATGGATTTTTGAAGAAAAGATTTCTTCAAAAATCCATTTTAAAACCCATCATCGAGAAGCGTGGAAAAGCGTGCCAGAAAAGCCAAAAAGAAAGGTGTCAATATATATGAAATGGAGGGAGTATAACTAAAAATTAACTCACACCCCCCCCCCTTTTTTCTCCTCCTACTTCTTCACACAAAGTGGTTGCAATGCTTCACCTTTTTTTTTTACCCCTACCTCCATCGACACCGCCACCACATCATCGGTGCCAAATGTGCATGAACAGATCGATCTTCGAGCCTCACCCTGTTATCGTCATGTTGTAGAAATCTGCAGTGTCGCTGCCAACCCGCACACCACTGCCTTGTTGTTAATGGCTCGATCAAGCTTGCACGGTTTCAACAAGCCTCTCGAGCTCGATCGAGCCACATTTTGTCGGGCGTGAACGGGGCTTGATCGAGCCTCCTGGGTTCGAACGAGCCTTTCGAGTTTGATCGAGTTTCAGTGTGTTAGGCACGAATGGCTCGAAAAGAACTTGATCGAGCCTTCCAGACTCGAACAAGCCTCTTGAACTCGATCGAGCCTTAGTGTGTAGGGTGTAAACGAGCTCGTTAAGGGTATTTTTGTCTAATCAAGTTGAAAGTGGCTAGAATTTATATATTTTTTAATTTGTCACTAGCATTTATCTTTTACTAAGATAAGTGACTAGTATTTTGTATTTTGTCCCTTTTTATTTTATAAAGTAAAAGGTATATTTGGCGGAAGTAGCAATTCTTGCTATTGTTTCTCTTTCCCATATTCTAATCTTCTTCATTCTTTCTGGTGAATGAGGCTTCTCGATTCCACCGGTTATTATTCTCGTACACAAAAGGTAATAGGGTGGTGTAGTTGAGAATGGTTTCAACAACACCGCCCCTGTTGACTTTTGTGTCTTTCAATGTACTTTCAAGTCACGGTTATTTAAATAGTTCCTAAAATTTATGCCTATAATTCCATTTTGAGATTTTTCCTAGAATCATGCAACTTCTATTTTTGAACATGGACCCACTTCAATAATATGTTTTTTTTATACCCTTACCATACTGCAGATTCACATGAAATCATATGTCCCAAAATTTGTGTCACAACTTAACCATGTTCCTAACATCCTTCTCTATCAATTTTATGCATTTTGTATCAATAATATTAATTTATTATGATTTATAGTTTAATTTATATTTTTTTCTAGGGATCTCTCATCCAATTAGGATTTATGATTTTTTTTTAGCATTTAACTTCAATTTTATTAGCTAAAATAGGATTGATAAAGTCAAAATTGGGATAAGTGATTGTTAAAATTTTCAATTTTTAGTTATAAATCTTTATTACTATGATTTATCATAGTATAACAATTTTTATTTTTATAATTAACATTATAAAATTAATGATTAGGACATGGTTGAGACATGGCAGATAGGATCTCATCCGCTACATATTTATGAAATTTACCACCCATTGCACTCAACCTCCACTCACAATATGTGAGACTCAATCTATTAGTAAACAACACTACAAGTCAATTACATTATTTTTAGTACTAATGCTGGTCATATCGGAACAAGATTTTTGAGGACGAAGGGAGTATTAAACTTACGACTGATATAAAAGGTAATTTGTGAAAGATTAGTACATGCTTATTCATCTACCTACTCAGATTATATCTTATCTTGACATGTACAAACGAATACATAATATGAAATCTTCTCTAAAGGATACATATATAAAGGTAAAAAAAAAAATCAGTAGAAGATTGTTTCAAACCACAAAAATTAAGACATTTCCGTAAATCAAAACACAATCTCCTTAAATCCAAGTTTTTCTCTCTCTCTAATATAAGTGAAGGTTTACCTTTTTCTGTGGCGAAAACAAATCCACGCTGTTATTGATTATAATGTAGACACTATTGTACGGATCATTATACCTAATAGATATTGTCCCCACTTCAAATGCATAACAGCCCCAATCTAAGTTTGAATTTTGTTAACCTTCATTTTGACTATGATGATAACCAGTAGCGTAACCAGTGGGTATAGTAAAAGGTACATTTTTCACGATGAGTATATATATGTATTTATATATATATATATACTCACACACATTTAGTGAGATTGAGTTTTAAGTGCAAAAGAAAGTTAACAATGGCTTCAAGAACCTCAAACAATTTCCCTCTTCGCTCCGAAAGGTAATGGTTTCGTATAATTATTTTTCACCTATGTCTAATAAAATTTGAATCTGACATATTTGTAACCAAACAAACGTTACTTATTAAGAAGTAATACTTCGAACGGTTGAAGTTACTTTATAAGTAGTAAATAATTAAATATACTTCATATATGGTTTGATGACCCCTTGGTATGTTTGCGTACGTACGTTATAGTTCATTCTAAGCCCCCATAGAACTTGCCCTATTAGTAATGATCGAATTGTAAATAACAATTTTTTTGGAAAATATTGTCGTTTTTCCGGTTCCATAAGATTTGAGTACTTGAAGCCTCATAGCTTGATTTTGATAGACTTGAGTACAAAGGACAATTCCTCTATCCTCCAATTCAAAAAGAAATACATAACTCCTCCCGACGACCAAGTGCAACTCAATAGTAGAGTTCAAGTCATTTCGGCTGCATGTGTGCAAGTCCGGCTATATACAGGCTTAAACTATTCTTGAGAACAAGGCTCCCAAAAATATAGGGCCCAAAAATATAACAAATCCAAACCGTGTTTTTTCTAAGCCCAACTAGTTTTTAATCTTATTTTATAAGTTTATCTCTCCTCCTATCTAATAGGGGAGTATACATAGTATTTTTGTCTCTCACCCGGCTGGCACTCCCTCTTTCTTTTGATTCTTCATCGTATTTTGTGTCTTCTTTTTTCTTCTTCCCTTTCTCCATAAAATTTGTAGTTTCATCCTCTAATCAATTTTAACTCTAATTTTTAAATTTCCAACACTCAACCTCTTTTACATTAAGACAACGAAGCGCAGCTCAGTTGGTAAGACGTTTCCCCTCCAACCAAGAGGTCGGAGGTTCGAGTCACCATAAGGGGAAAAATGGAGAACCATTATTGATCATCTTTTGAAAAAAAAAATGAAAAAAAGAAGGAAAAAAAACCTCTTTTACATTAACTCCATCTATATTTAATTATTTATGGGATTCAAAAGGGAATTTTTTTTTTTTTTTTTGTAATAAACGATTAAAACTATTTGTATATTTGTTGAATATTTTGTAAGATATTATCGTAAGATAATTATTATTTTTAAGTAATATTTTAATAAAATTTAAAGGCCCAATTATATATTAGCACAGGGTCTCAATATATATTGAGACGGGCCTGCATGTGCATATGAGTTGAGTGTGTATATGATGTACTAAAAAATAGTTCCCATGATTTTAGACTACTAGGCAAAGTGGCATTGGTCACCGGAGGTGCTAACGGCATCGGAGAGAGCATCGTGTGTGCCTTTCTCAGACACGGCGCCAAAGGACGATGTCGGCCATCGCCTGGTCGAAAGCCTCATCCTCAACGGTTTCAGTGACGTCATCTACTGCCACTATGATGTCACCATTGAAGACGATGTGAGGCGCTGCAGTCGACCTCACCGTGGATAAGTATGGCACTATCGACATAATGGTCAACAATGCTGGAATAACAGGCTCCCCGACTCCAGACCTACGGAATGCCGACATCCTGAACCTAGAGTGTGTCCTGGACATGAACGTGATGGGTGTGCTCGGGTATAAAGCACGTGGCGTGCGTGATGGTCCCTAAGAAGTACGAGTCGATTGTGTCGACATGCAGCATCGAGGGAATGATCGGCGGGGCGGGGCCCCACGCCTAAACGGTATCGAAGCACGCCGTGCTGGGGCTGGCAAGGAGCGCTGCGGGCTAGCAGCATGGGGTCCGTATCAACTGCGTGTCGCCCTACGCCATCGCGATGGAAATGTTGCTGTCCTTTGCATGTGGTGACAAGCCGGGTGGTGACGAGGAGAAAATCGCAGCTGCTGCTGCTTTAGATCATGTTACAACGAGTAACGCTACTTTAAAGGGAGTGGAGCTGACGACGGATGATGTGGCGGATGCGGTGGTTTTCTTAGCGAGTGAGGAGGCTAGGTATATAAGTGGGGCCAATCTAATCATAGATGGAGCATTTTCGGGTCACACCAATGCTTTACGTAACTTGGAACAGTGAGAGACTTCTTGTGGAAAAAGTGTACTGAGAGTACTTGCACTTTATTTTCTTCAATTAAAATAATAGTAATATCGTTATTTATTTTAAGATTATAGTATAGTTAGGTTCCATTCAAAAAAAATAGCATTAAATTGAACTTTAAAAAAAATCAATAAGATGTGACATCTCTTGGTTAGTTTTACTCGTTTTGAATGTCAAACATCTTGTTAATCATTATAATAGAAAAATAGATTAAGAAATGTGATATTTATCGGACAGTTATGATCGTTTTGAATATTAAACCGTCAAATGTATGTTGTAATACAAAATAAATTGACGATTGATAATATTTTTCAAATAGTTGTATTTTTCATATCCAATTTCCTATTGCTCGAAAAAAATAGGTTAATGAGAGGTATAATATTTTTGTATGGTTATATTTATTTCACTATAAAGTCGTCCATCGTTCGATATAATTGAATAATAGAATGTCAAGATCCTCGTCATTTAGATGATTGATGAGAGTTGACATTTTTCAATAGTTTTACTCGTTTTTAATTCAAGTCTTCCATCAATTTTTTTAGATATTGATTAAGAATTACTCTGCCATATATGAGTTTTCCTATCGATGAGTCATCTTATCAAAAATTGATTTAGCTCCTTCATATATATAAACTTCTTCATCTGATCATCCCTACTCAACTAACATAATATAAGCCATAATAGTATAATTTTTCCGTTAACGTGAAGTCTTATAAATATTTATCTAGGATAATACTGAGATGACTCCATCATAATGGATGAAGTTGTCTCTCTCAAAAATTAATTTGAGATAAATAAATTATATTAACCATAATTGATCAATAAGATAAAAATTTTAGAATTAGACTTTTTAAAACTTTACATATTTTTAGATACTAATAATAATATATATATAATAATAAACTAATAAACACAAATCTAGATAGGTTTACGATTTTCAAAGTTACTCCCTCCGTCCCCCTTTAATTGTCCAGTTTGACTTATTGACTTTTTAGTACGCATTTCCACCGAGCCGGGAAACGAGTTATAAAATATAATTTTGAAGTATTATTTCTTTTACGGGAAAACAATACTTCAAAATTATATTTTATAACTCGTTTCCCGGCTCGGTGGAAATACGTGCTAAAAAGTCAATAAGTCAAACTGGACAATTGAAAGAGGACGGAGGAAGTAAATCAAAATTGAAAACGGTGCGACTCTTTTATAAAAGATCTCTTATCAAAGACGTCTTTTCAAGTGAGTGAAGAATTAATATACTCCCTCTGTATGTGGTTATTGGGCGACCAAGGACAGGGGATAAGGGAGAGCTAAGGTGTTTTAATCCACCTTGTTGGGATGATAATTAAGGATTAATATTACTGTATATATATATATATATATATATATATATATATATTTTCGACAATTAAAAGAAAACAACCCACCACTAACCACCGCCGCACCAACCACCGCCTCCGCTGCCAAAGACCTCTTCCATAAAGGCCAACCAACCACTGCCACTGCCGAAGACAGCTTGTACTCCATCCAGTTCACCGCCCTTTCCGCCGCCACCACCGCCGCTGCCACTGATTCCTACAACATATCCCCCACGATCCCGCTGCTGCGACTCCCCTCCATTATCACTCAAAAGCTCAGACCTCTAGAAATTGCCTCAAAATCCTAGCAATGGTGGCGAGATTTCACAGATCTAGCGAACCTCTTCCACATATCTCCTCGATTCTGCCGCTTCGGTTCTTGCTTTCCTCCGCCGCTGGAACATCTGCCGTCGACAGCAGCAACATGGCCGCGGAATCTGCGCAGAGAGAGGCAAAGGGGGATATAGATGTAGAGAGAAGTTTCGAGATGAGAAATAAAGAGATGGGAAGAGGTTTTCAGTTTGGACAGGGGGGCGACGACTAGCGACGGTGGTGGTGGCGATGGGCTAGGCTTTTTAGTTTGGGCAGCGGCGCTTGGTTGTTGGGGAAGAGAGATGGAGAGGCGACGGGAGAAAGAGAGCAAGTTAGAGAAAGAAGTTGCAGAGATGAAATGAAAAGTTGAGGAGGCTGAGTTGGTTCAAAACATTAGGGTTTAGGGTAAATTTAATTTGGGCCTAATGTTGTTAATTAAATTTGGGCCTACTAATTGGCTATGAGATGATTAAAGGGCTTGATTCTTTGCTAATTTATTTCTTAAAAAGGAAATGAGAATAATAAATGAGACAAACGAAAATAGGCAAATAAGACTAATGAAATAGGATAGAGAGAGTACCTATTTAGAGATAAGAAAAATTAAAATATACCCCCAACATAACAAAATACAAAAACTACCTAATTTTTCAAAAAGGAGACCAAAATACACTTATTTTCCCTTCTCTCTCCCCCACATGGGCTCTTCTCTCTCATCTTCTTATCTCTCCTCTTTTTTATTTTTTTGTGTTTTTTTTTTGGCTACACTCTTTCTATTTTTATTTATTTTATTTCATTTTTTTACTATTATGTCTTTTTTTTTTACTCTTCTTTTTTCTCCGTTTCTTTTTTAGTTTTTTTTTTTCACTACAAGTAAGTTTCAAATTTAACATTTTGAATTTCTTACATATCTTGAATTTAACATTTTTTTTGTATGCGTGATGCGGATTGTACGAAATACAAAATTCTTACCAACCATAGGTAAGAATTTTGAATTTATACCAAATAATAGGTAAAAAATTAAAATTTCTTACCAAGTTACGTCCACTCATACAAATTAATAAACATGTAAATTGTAAGGAATACGAATTCGTACCAAATTATAGGTTACAACTACATAAACAAATTTACAATCACATACAAATTTAAAAAAACATAGCACTTGAAGGCAAACAGTTCTCGTTCCGGGTCATCTCTAAGAAATTTCCAATACCTTTTTTCACGTAGCTCTCTCTTGTGTGACTTAAGCATCAGCACAAGACGCTACAAAACAAAGGAAACAAGGTAAGAATTTAATTGGTTGAACATAAGAAATGTCAAAATTCTTACCACACGATTTAGAGAAGGTAAGGAATTTACACATTCTTACCAAGTGGATTTGTCAAATTCTTAACAAATGAATTAGTAGAACATAAGAAATTGTCAAGTTTTTACAAAAAAAATTAGAGAATGTAAGAAATTGACAAATTTTTACCAATTATTTGGTAGAATGTAATCATTTTAACAAATTCGCAACAAGTTAATGAACAATCAAACAATAAATAAGAAAAATATACATGCCAACACACAAGTAGCCCAGGGAATAAGCATAACCAAATACAAGCGAGGAGAGTGAATCAACCCCTATCGACCAACAATCCTAGTCGCACAAAAACGAGTAATGAGAACCAATCAGCATTGCGTAAACCCACATAAACTTCCTAGAAGCTCAATCAGACTCGACTACGTAAATTTCAATTTCAATGATCGTAAATTTATATGTATAGCCGTAAATTGATAAGAAATTTCAATTTCTTACCTATTAGTATTTGGTAACTTGGTAAGAAATTTCAATGATCGTAAATTTATATGTGTAGTCGTAACTTGATAAGAAATTTCAATTTCTTACCTATTATTTGGTATGAATTCGTATTTCTTACAATCCAATCAAAAGTTTATTAATTTGTATGAGTGATCGTAACTTTGTAAGAAAGTTCAATTTCTTACATATTATTTTGTTCAAATTCTTACCTATGATAACAACAATGCCAAATACAAATAATTTAGTGACTCCGAATCACACACAACGAGCACATCGACCCTATTAATGAATGGAGAAAAACGAGAACCCCCATAACTTCACAACAAAAACACCATGACTAATTCATATTCCTATATTTTTTTTCTGGAATTAGTAGTTGACTTTTTTCAGTCAAATTCCTCTTTCTTCACCCCAATCTCCTCATTCCTTCACCATAAACAAATGCGAAAAATTTGAAAATGGCATCATGTCGATATTACTTAGAATGCATTCTCCATATTTTTCAAGTCACCATCACCATGGCAACATCCAGATGTTCCCCATGGTAGCAAATCCACCCACAATCGTTAATCACGAAAAGAAACCCAATTAGGAAGGATAAAAAAAATCACACAAATTGCTATCCAAAATAAAAAATAAAAAAAATCACACGATTCACCCACAAGTGATTGTGTCTGCATGATAACCATGGATCACATAAAGATCCAACAAAAAATAACCTCAAAACCTAATTACATCTTACAGGATTGCTTGAGACCACAATTCTATACCAGAATAGTTCTAACACTATTTTAGAGTCTGAGAATAGAAATTACAGCACAACTAACTACGGAAATTAAGGTAATGATAAGCCATCATAGAAGTTCAAAAGCCAAGCTCCAATAAAATTTCACACTTATTTAATTTTCAGACGAATTCATACGCAATTGGATAGGATTCGCTGATTTGAACATTTGAAATGGATAAAATTGAATCAATCACAAACTGCAATAATCTCAATTGCAGATGTTGGTCGACTTGAGAGAGAAATTGCCGCCGGCCGGTGGATTGACGATCGAGATGAGCCGATCCAACAGCAGGAGCGCATTCTGGATGGGGAAGGTGTCGCCAGCGGCCTAAGCCGCCTTCGTCTAGGGTTTCGGCGTTCGGATACTGCAATGCTTTATAGAAGAGAGCGAGAAGGCGTGCCGCCGGCCGCCGAAGTCCAGTAAGCAACTCGTCGTCTCCGGCAGTGATGTTTTGTAGCAGGTTACCGGCATGGTGGGAGTGGAAGAAGAAGACGCATCGGAAGAAGTAGAGAAGAGAAAGAGGAAGAGGACGACGAGAGAGAAAATTGTGACAAGAATAAGAAAATAAAGAGAGGAGAGAAAAGAGGTAATTCCGTCCAATCACTTCAAACTTGGGTATATTTTGTGTTTATTAAGTTTGTGGGTAAGATTTTTTTTCACTAAGAGTATGTGTAGGGCTGTCTAAATGGTTCGGGGTTTTCAGGTTTACCCGGAACCAAACTGGAACCGAGCCGGATTTGGGTACCCAAAAACCAAAATTTTGAGCAATGGGTCGGGTCCGGTTCCAGATTTCTAAATATTTTTGGGTTTCGATTACCCGGATCGGAATGGTGGGTACCCGAATACCTAATTTTTTTTAAATATAATAATTATTTTTTATTATTTATATATTAATTCATTAAGTTTTAAGTTTATTCATTCTCATTTATCTATCTTAGGCTCTTAGTCACTAAGTTTGTTTTGTTATCTTGTTGTGAGTTGTGAATTGTGATGGTGATCAGTGACAGAGCCAAAATTGTAGATCGAAGGGTGCTAAAATTAAAAAAATTATATAAATAAAGGTGCTAGAACTAAAATAAAATCTAATTTTTTTTTTAAGTGTATAATATTGTGTGTTTTTTTTTTTTGGTAGAGGGTGCTAGTGCACCTCTAGCACCCTCCTACCTCCGCCATTGATGGTGATGAACTAATGATGATGTATTTTATTGTAGTTTTATTTATTTATTTATGAATTCAATAAATTTTGATGAACTGATGTATGAATTATTTTGATATATTTTTTTATGATTGCAATTAGGATATATTTATTTTTAAGTTTGATTAAAGGTTTTTATTTTGAAGTTTGGATACAGGTTATTATTTTGGTGAAATATATTTTTTTTTCATAAAAAAAAATACTATGTATATAATATGGGTCTTTTCTGGTACCCGGAACTAATCCAAAACAATTCGGGTCGGTTCCGGGTACCCGAACTTTTTTAGAGGAAATACCCCAAGTTACCTAATATCATATAAGTAATACAATATTTATCACCAACTTAAAAAAATACAATTTTTACCCATTTTTTGTAAAGGTGGACAGATTTACCCCTCATCTCTCCTCTCTTATTTTCTTACAACTTTTCTCTCTCATTGTCATCTTCCTCATCTCTCTTCCTCTCTCTCTCTTCTCTCCCTCTCCTGTTGCGTCTTCCTCTCTCACCTCGCCAACCTGTTGCAGAAAGCCACCGCTGGAGACGACAAGTTACTTATCGGACTTCGGCAACCGGCAGCGCCCCTTCTCCTTCTTTTTAAAATCAGCACAATAAGAGAACGCTGAAACCCTAGGCGAAGGCATCTCGGCCGCCGATGACACCTTCTCCGTCCGAAACGCCCTCCCTACCGTTCCTTCGTTATGTATGGGTGAGAAGGAAAACCTTGGACGCCGGAGCCTTGGACGCTGGAATCGGGGCTCGTCACTGCAGCTTGAAGCTAAAGAAAAGGCGTTGTCGCCCATATGAAGAAGATGAAGGAGATGATAACTTTATTTTAATAAGTTTTTTAATGACAAAAACTTGTGTCAGCCGGAGGCACCGTGCGGCCGGGCCCAAAGTGCCAATCTTTATACAGAAAAGTGTCAATCTATATGAATAAAAGTGTCAATCTTTAACATAATTATTTTACGAATAAAATGACAATTTTTAAAAGTGTCAATCTTTATACAGAAAAGTGTCAATCTATATGAATAAAAGTGTCATTGTTTTAGCCCGGCCGTGCGGTGCCTCCGGCTAACCCAAGTGTGTCCCTTGTTTAATTGGGTTTGTTTGGCATTTTGGTATGTTTCTCTTCTTTTTTTTTTCTTTTTCTTTTTTAATGATGCGCCTCCTTTCCTCTTTTTTCTTTTTTAATTTTGATTTTGCAAAATTTGATTTAATTATGATTTTGCAAAATAATGATTTTGTGTAATATTAATAATCATGGGGAATTAACGGATTAACCATTTTTAGGGTTTTTTTTTTAATTTATAGTATTACTATTATTTTACTACTGAACTAGGGTGGATTGATTTGATTTTTTGTGATAGTTCTTGAATTAATGTATAGAGGGAATGTTTTGTTATTGAATGATTAGTTCGTGCGTGCTTGAATTAATTTAAGAGAATCTCCCCATTTATTGCCTTATGCGGGCAAGTAATTAACGATTTCTTACCATCCGTAGGTAACAACTTACCAAATATTTAAACGTGAATGGTAAATATATCTTCATTACTTATCTTCTTTTGTATTGCATGAATGTCACATAATCTTATATAACTTGACAAGACGTTATCGACATCTTGCCAACTATCTTACGACGAATGACAAGATTTTATTGATGTCTTACCAACTATACAAAATCTGATGGTATGACTGCGAACACATTTAACAAAGATAAAGATCACAATAAACACACAAAACCTTATAGTATAATTTGCAAGAAATGACAATTCTTGCAAAGATTTTGTCAATTCCTGCTACTTCATCTATAAGAATTATCAAAATTTTGCCAACTTTCTAAACCTGATTGGTAAGGAATTGTCATATTTTTATATGCTTCATAATTTTAATATACCAAATAAACTCAGTACAAATATACCTAATTGGCAAGCAATCTGCATCATGTTTATTAGTTTGCAAATACTTGGCAAAATATAGTCAACTTCTTACCATCTGACAAAAATGACTGGTCAGATTTTGGTAGATGGCAAGAAATGTATCGCTTCATACATACAGATGGTAATAATTGTATCATTTATTACCTAATCATATACAAATATAACTTGGAATTACCTTAATATTCATACAGATAGATGGCAAGAAATGTATCAAATCATACATATAGATGGTAAGAAGTGTATCATATCTTGCCAAGTTATTCGGTATAAAGTAATCAAAGATAATTATCGACATCTTGCCAACTATCTTAGCATGAATGGCAAGACGTTATCGACATCTTGTCAACTATCTTACCACGAATGACAAGATTACATCAATATTTTACCAACTATGCAAAATCTGATGGTTACATTCGAAACTCACTTACAGTATATGTTGGCAAGAGGTTATTGATATCTTGACAACTAGCTTACCATGAATGACTAGATTTCATCAATATCTTACCAACTATGCAAAACCTGATGGTTTCATTCCCACTTACAATAAATTCGAAACTTACATTAAAAAAAAAATCGAAATAAGGAAATGAAAAAAGAAAAAAAATTGGAATTTTTTTTTTAATATACATAGTACAAAAAATAAAAAGAAACTAGAAAAAATAAATGAAAAAGAAGAAAGAATTATAAAAAAAATAAGAAGAAATAGTGAGTGTGTGTGTCACGACCGGACTTCGCTAAGGATAGCTAAGCAGGGAAACCATGACTGGGAAAGGGAATTAAGAATAGGGGAAAGAAAGGGGATATGAATATTATATGAACTTGACTCTCACAGCATAAAAAGAGTTCATGATATCGATAGCTCGGCTCATAAGACCGATTAGGGAATTTAGGAACTTGTCTTGATTACATACTTCGAATAAATAACTTGGAATTTTAAGAGTGTACGCAACGGAAGAATACTTAAGATACATATATGAAGACATATATCTCCGAGAGTTTAATAACTTAAAGGAAACGACAAAAGCTCCGCTCGTCACTTCACGTCATCTTGCTCAACCTGCACATTTTAGAAATAACATGCAGGGCTGAGTATAATGTACCCAGTGGACACGTTGCCAAAACATATACATATTGTAGTATTGTCAAGCCATACTTGAGTAACGCATAGGGATTTTCTTTGAAAGAGCCTATGCTTACTAAATTCTTTTGTTACACTAAAAGTGTCAATGCTGACTAAGTTCTTTAGTAATCCACCATATCTGTAACATATGGAATCGAGGAGTTGGCCACCCCCACGAAACCTTGACCGGCCAATCCGAAGATGGCACACGGTCACATCTGTGTACATTAATCCATGTGAGATAGCTATCTCACAAGGACCGAATTCGTTTAACATAAATTGGCGAAGCCAATAACTTAGATTGGCAAAGCCAATGCAGATAGGTGTCATACGAAAAAAATCAAATATTTTTGGTATGACAATCTTTGAAAATAACTAATCTTAATCATTTAGAAATCTCATTTTATTTTGCATGAAAGCCCACCTCTTGTAGCGTCGAAAATGGCCGGTCTTGAGAGGAACGTCTGATCAACCTCTGCGTGGACTCGTGCCTATTTTATAAAACGACACTATAAGAATTCTAGAATACGAAAGAATTCACTAATCTAATAAGAATATAATTATATTCAAATTAATTATTATTCTTGAATTAATAATCTGTTAGTAAATTATTAATAAGGATTTCTTTAATTTTTATGGCTAAATAATTAACCCCTTTTTTCTGAATAAATAAATCCAATTATTTATTAATTGGATTCAAGGCTTATAAATTAATCAATCGGAATAAAATCCGATACTTGACTTCGCTTGATCGAAATTTGATAATTTAATCTTAATTAGTTCTCATTAAATATTTTAATTCTTAATTAATTAATGATCTAAGTTTGTTGGGCTTCAAAGAATTAATTAGGAACTCGGCCCATAACTCGGTCCAGCCCAGACGTCCGGCCTGCAGGAATTAGCTTCAGCCCGCGACCCGACCCGAACCCAGACCCGGCCCGTCTCAAAACCCTTCCCTTTCTTCTTCTTTCTAATAGCCGACACTTCCCCCTTTTCTATCTCAGATTTTGGATTGTTTTCCCTTAGAACCCTAATTGGTCTTCTCTCTCCCTCGATTCTCCTTTCTTGATCCGTCGCCTTCGCTGCCATGATTCCGCCTCCGTCATCTTCGCCTTCGCTGCGTTCTATTGCGGATGTTCGGTTCCTTACCATCGTCGTTGGAGTGCTGCGCCGAGGCGAATCGAAGACCGTTGCTGCTCCGCCGCTGTGAAACTCGACGGCTCGCCGCCGTGTTGCTGAAGATTTTTTTTTTTGCGTGGCTGTGCCATGGCCGCCGCTGCTGCGCCGTCTCCATCATCACCATGGGAGCTGCAAAGTCGAGCCGCTGCTGCTGCAGGTGACGCATTGCTGATGGAGCTGCGACACCATGGGGAGTCGGAGCCGTTGCTGTGAAGTTTGACGGCTCGCCGTCGCTGCTGCTCCGGTGAGGATTTCACCGTCGACTGTAGTCCTTCCATCATCGTCGGCTGCGGCTCCCTAACTGGTGACTGTCGCCGTTCTGAAATCGACGAGGGGTTTCTCCCCTCATTTGGTATCGACTCTACTCCCTCTCATTTAATTATTAAATCTAGATGTTGGAAATTTAGTTTTTTGACCAAATAAATAATAATTAATATTTAATTTATTACGTAAATTAAATATTAGATTATTGTTCTACTTCTGGAGTAGATGAACGTGCTATATTTATATGCTCAAAGCCGATTTCCGGTGAGTGAGATATAAATGTTCAAAATTTGGTGGAAGTTTCTTCATTATTTAATGAAGTGGGAGAAATATCACATCGAATAAATATTCATGTGGTGTGATGTTTAAAAGAGTTTAAACATATAGGCTTAATAACAAGTGGGCCAAGTAAGTGGATAAGTGTGTGGTTGGGCTCTCGCGCAAGCACACACTCGATCCGGCCCCGCCGTCCGTGCCGGATGGCACGGACGGCTCCGGCTCCGGCTCGGGGTTCGTGGCCGTGGACTTGGATCTGATCTGGCGATTGGCGATTGGTCCTTTGGGCTGGTCTTTGGGCCTGTTCGTGGGCTTGTACTTGGGCCTTACATACTATATTTTTTGGACCACGAAAACTATAGTGTTTTGGGCCTGTGCAACATGAGCCCAATCCGTGTTGTGAGCCCAACGTCCAACGTTCAGCCCGCATGACCGTTCCGCCTTCCGGGGATGTTCTAGAAGGGCGTTTCACACGTCTCCACTCCTCCACTTCCTCCAACGGCCAAGTAATGGCGTAGTGGCCCATTAATGCCGAGTAGTGGCGTAGTGGGCAGTTAATCCTCCCATGATGAGTCGCCTATATATAGAGAGACATGGCTGCATTTGAGTAACACACATCAAAACGCATCTTGTTGCATATCTCTCCCTTGTTCATTTCCGAGCTCAGTTTTTCGCCTCTATCCAGTTCGCCGGAGCTCCAAGGTTTTGCGGTGCTGCTACCTTCGAGACGAAGCCGTTTTATCTTTGGGGACGATACTCCAAAATCGAGAGCACTACCGGGGCGTATCTCATCTTGCGGAAAGAGGGCTTTCCTCGACTCGGCTTTTAGTTCATAGATCCGTTTGCTTGTAATCTTCTTTACGTTGTATTCATTTGTACGCCTGGCAAGTTCTTGTACAATTTTACCAACAATTGCAAGACGAGATATTCTACTCTCCTTCCCGACGTAACTGAAGATGACGAGCGCTGCTTGCTTCCACCGACTCCTCCACCATTGCATCTACCACTCCATCCATCGTGTCCTCGGTGATGTCATCCACCATGTCAACGACTGTTCCATCAACTATGTCATCGCCATTGCCAAGCTTCACTACTGCATCGGCAATGAACTCCAACACTGGCGGTTCAACCGGAGGCTTGACGCTGCCTTCAAGCTTGTGGGTTTGGAATAACCCATTCATGTCAAGCGGAGGTTCCGGTTCATCCGGCTCCGTGGGTTCCACATTTAGTGGGACTGTTGGTTCCACTTTTAGTGGAACTGTTGGAGCGCCATTCATGAGCTCGACTGTGGGGGCCTTCGGGCACAACCCAAGTGGCTCTCTTATGGGAGCGAACTCGGTACCAAGGGTGATGCCACCCGCCGAGAAGCCGCCGAAGTTTAGCGGAGCTGACTTCAAAAGGTGGCAACAAAAGATGTTGTTCTACTTAACAACATTGGGAGTGACGAACTTCCTTACGGAAGATGAGCCGGCTGCGCCAAATACCAATGAGGTGAACTTCCATGTTCGTGCTTTGTATGACAATTGGCGCAATGGAGACTACTTGTGCAAGAATTTCATCCTAAATGCCTTGGATGATAGCTTGTACAATGTGTACTCTGGTGTTAACACCTCCAAAGAAATTTGGGAGGCGTTGGACAAGAAGTACCGTAGTGATGACGCGGGTACGAAGAAGTTTGTTGTAGCCCGATACTTGGACTACAAGATGGTCGATTCTCGATCGATGATGGAGCAAGTACAAGAGTTTCAACTCATTGTGCATGACGTCCATGCTGAGGGATGGTCCTTCCGGACGCGTTCGTGGTGGCAACCGTGATCGAGAAGCTACCCCCAAATTGGAAAGACTTCAAGAGCTACCTTAAGCACAAGCGAAAGGAGATGACTCTTGAAGACTTGATTGTGAAGCTACGCATCGAGTCTGATGTGCGCGATCAAGACAAACCGAAGGCACCGTCTGATGCTAAGGTGAACTTGATGGAGAAGGGCGGACCCTCCAACAAGCGTGATCGCCCAAATGTCAAAGACAAAGGCAAGACGAAGGTACCATCGAAGAAATTTGATGGTGATTGCTACAATTGTGGCAAGCATGGGCATACAGCGAAGGACTGCAAGAAGCCCAAGAACAAGAAGAAGAAGAAACATGCTGCCAACGTCGCCGAGAAAGACGGCGAGTGGGTGAAAGAAGACTTTACGTTGTGGTCACCGAGGAGGTCAACCAAGTCGAAAAGCCGGGAGGCTGGTTCATCGACACTGGCGCTACTACGCACAGTGTGTGCCGATAGGAACAAGTTTGTTACCTATCAAGCTGTTGAGGGAAGGAAGCTCAACATGGGGAACCAAGCTTCGTCCGTGGTTGTCGGAGTTGGAGATGTGGTGCTAAAGCTTACATCCGGGAATTCTCTAACTTTGAATAACGTGCTGCATGTTCTCGACATCCGAAAGAACTTGGTCTTGGGCTCTATTCTAGTTAGTAAGGGGTTTAGACTAGTTTTTGAGTCTGACAAGTTTATTTTGTCAAAGAGTGGTACTTTCCTTGGAAAGGGTTATCTCTCTAATGGTCTCTTTAGGTTGAATGTATTGGCTATACGTCATGTACCAAAATCTATTGAGAGTAATGAAAATGCTTCCTCTTATATGCTTGAGTGCTCTGATTTATGGCATTGTAGATTAGAACACGTTAATCTAAATGCTATAAAACGATTAGTAAATTTAGATTTACTAAAGTTAAATGAAGTTAACACTCAAAACAAATGTGAAGTTTGTGTTGAGGCAAAAATGACAAAACCACCATTTCATTCGGTTGAGCGGAGCACGAAACCCCTTGATTTAATTCACACCGATATGTGTGATTTAAAGTATGTGCAAACTCGTGGTGGTAAGAAGTACTTTATCACGTTCATCGATGATTGCACGAGATATTGTTATCTTTATCTTTTAAGAGGTAAAGATGAGGCTATTGAAGCGTTTAAACACTTCAAGAATGAAGCCGAAATCAATTAAGTGGTCGAATTAAGAGTGTTCGAAGCGACAGAGGTGGCGAATATGTTGCTCCGTTTGAAGAATTATGCAACGAAAGTAGTATAATTCATCAAACGACGGCCTCATATTCACCCCAATCAAATGGCGTTGTTGAACGTAAAAATTGAACTCTTAAGGAGATGATGAATGCTTTGTTGATTAGTTCAGGGTTACCCCAAAATATGTGGGGGGGGAGCTGTCTTAACAGCTAACTATATACTGAACAAGATTTCACTCAAAGGTAAAGATGTTACACCTTATGAGTTATGGAAAGGTTGGAAACCATCGTATAAATACCTTAAAGTGTGGGGGTGTTTGGCGAAGGTTGAAGTGCCTCTACCTAAACAAGTTACAATTGGCCCTAAAGCGGTTGATTGCATCTTTATTAGGTATGCACATAACAGCAGCGCCTATCGCTTTGTTATCCACAAGTCGGAAGTACCCGACATGACTATGGGAACAACGATCGAGTCAAAGAATGCGATATTCTTTGAACACATATATCCTTGTAAAGGCAAGGGTAATATAGAACTCAATTCGAGCAATAGAATTGAAGGTGAAGCCACGAGTTCTAAATCCGAGGATGAAGAACCTAAGTCACGCAAACGACAAAGGTCTAATCCGGAAGATAGTGAACCGAGACGTGGTAGTAAAGTTTGGAAACCAAAGCAATTTGGTCCGGATTATGTAGTGTTCGTGTTCGATCGAGAACCTACGACGATCAAAGAAGTTTTTTCTAGATCGGACTGTCCGCTTTGGAGAGAAGCGGTACAAAGTGAAATTGAGTCCATTAGGCAAAACCACACTTGTGTGTTGGTTTATTTGCCCGAAGGGTGTAAACCCTTGGGGTGCAAATAGATCCTTAAAAGGAAATACAAAGCAATGGATCAATTGACAAGTACAAAGCCCGTTTGGTTGTCAAAGGGTTTAAGCAAAAAGAAGGGTACGATTATTTCGATACCTATGCTCCTGTAACAAGGATTACATCCATTCGGGTGCTTCTCACAATTGCTGCTTTGCACAATCTCAAGATACATCAAATGGATGTGAAAACTGATTTCCTCTATGGAAATTTAGAAGAGGAAATCTATATGGAACAACCAGAAGGATTTGTAGAACCTGGTAAAGAGAAGAAGGTTTGCAAACTGGTTAAGTCCCTCTATGGATTGAAACAAGAGCCACTTCAATGGCACTTGAAATTTGATAATGTGATGTTGTCAAATGGATTTAAGATAAACGAGTGTGATAAATGAGTTTACGTTAAGAACACGAATAACAGGTATGTTATCGTGTGTCTTTATGTAGATGACATGTTAATCATGGGTAGTAATATCCGTGTAATTAACGAAACAAAGAACATGTTAAAGAGGAACTTTGACATGAAAGACTTGGGTTTAGCGGATGTTATTCTTGGAATGAAAATTCTAAGGAAATCCGATGGGATTGTCTTGTCACAATCTCACTATGTTGAGAAAGTGCTCAAGAAGTTTAACGTTTTTGAAAGCGTGCCCGCCAAAACCCCGATTGAACTTAATGTTCATTTGAGCAAAAACTGAGGAGAGTCGGTTGCTCAAGAAGACTATGCTCGCGTAATACGGTGTTTAATGTATCTTACTAATTGCACTCGACCCGACATAGCATGTGCCGTGAACAAATTGAGTCGTTACACGAGCAATCCAAGCAAAGAGCATTGGAGAGCTCTAGTACAAGTTTTGAGATACTTGAAATATACTCAAAGTCATGGGCTACATTTTTCGAGATACCCCCCGGTACTTGAAGGGTACTGTGATGCGAATTGGATTTCGGACACGAAAGATTTACTTTCTACAAGTGGGTATGAGTTTACTATTGGGGTGGGCTGGTTGGGCCACTGATTATTGTTATTGGACCATTCACAAATTAATGGGCGGCTGGAGTGTTGCTGTTGGGCTAGTTGAAGTTTAGTTAATTGCTTTTGCAATTTAGTCATTGAGTCGTGTGTTGTTGTTTTCATTTTAGCAACTTTAGTTTCTTTTCTTCCAAGTAATAGTCTATTAGTATAAGAATGAGTCTTGTTTACAGAATTAACCAAGTAATGAAATATCTGCTTTTATACCTCTCTCTCGGTTCTCTCTACTTTCTCTCTAAATCTTCCTCTAATTCTCTGTATCTTCTCTCTATTTCTTCTACAAATCCTCATGAATCCCCTTGGGTCCACTACAATTGGTATCTTAGAGCCAGGAAGTGTTGCATCCATGGCTGAAGAAACACATTTCAAGGATCTGCAGGAATTCCACAAAAAGCTGGATCAGTTTCAACAAATTGAAACAATGAAGAGAGCTGCAATAGAACTCAAAATTCAGAAACAATTCGCAGGTATTGACAAAAAGTTTGAACATGTTACAAACACTTTAGCTGAGATTAAATTGCAATTACTTAATCTGGGTAAGGTATCTGGATCTAGTGATAATTCTGTGTTAAGTTGCTATGATCTGTCATCTGGTGTGGATAAATCTGGGAATTATGTGCATACTCCGTTGCCTCGTTTTGATTTCCCTCGATTTGATGGATCTAACCCTAGAGCTTGGTTCTTGAGGTGCAATACCTATTTTCAGTTAATGCCTAATATTCCTGATGTGCAAAAGATCATTCTAGCTACCAAGCATTTTGATGGTAAAGCTTTGACGTGGCATCAGAATTTTAACATGGGAGAAATTGAAATTACTTGGGAGCAATTTCTAGAGGTTGTATCTGCTAGGTTTGAGGATGTGAAGGTGACAAATATTTTTATGGAACTCAACAAACTCAAGCAAAATGATGGTATTTATGATGATTATGTGGAAAGATTTGAAGAACTTAGGGCTTGTCTGATGTTGAATGATAGCAACAAGTCTTATGAGGATTATTTTGTTGTTAGTTTCTTAAGTGGGCTAAGTGAGGAGTTGAGGTCCTTCATTAATATGTTCCAACCCAGGACATTACATCAAGCTATAGAGCTAGGGAAGAAGCAACTAGTTACCTTGAATGCTATTTCTAAGGAGCTGCAGCCAACTGATGAAGGAGAAATTCTTGAGGCTCAAAAGGCTATGGAATTTGGATTTTCAGAGGTGGAGATTATTAACATGGCTCAAATTGTAGAAGAGGTGCAAGACTCTATTCATCCTATGTTTGGTGAAGAGGGGTTAACTACTATGAGAGTAATTGGTAAAGTTGAAAATCACAAACTGAATTTTCTCCTAGACACAGAAAGCATTCCAAGTTTTCTACAAGAAGCAATGGCACAGAAGTTTGGGTATGATCTGATTTTGGAAAAAAAGTGGCTCAAGTTCTGCACTCCAATCAAGTTGGGCTATATCAACATGATTTTTACAACATTTCTTAATGGGAAGAAAGTGAAGTTTAAGTTCCTCACCACAACACCTATCACACGCTCAGTTTTATGCAGCTCAATGCATCAGATCAATGAAATAGAAGGGATTGGTGTTCTTAAAGGGAAAGGAGTTAAGCTGAAGACATTAACTACTGCAATTGATGGAACTGAACCACCTGGGAGCAATCTCACACATGAGGAAATCAATGACATGGAGATCTCTGTTCTAAATACTGAGGAGACTTACATGTGCTGTAAGGGGAGTATTAATCTCAGGCAGTGGCTGAAGTGGCTCCAAGCTATTTTTGGATTCCATACTCTTCATTTATCTTTGGACTTCTACCTGAATTTCTCAAATACAGAAACATCAAAATTGATGACTCCAATACAGAAGCTGGTACAACTATTGAAGGAAAACTCCATACAAGCTCAACAACAACAAAAGCACGCACTTGTGCAGAATTTGCTGGAGATGACTGACGGTGAAAATTACAAGATCGAGCCTTTTGCTACACTAGGGCTCTCTTTATTAACCAAGAAGGGCGAGCATACTTCTGCAATTTGGATTCATTGGCTTGATGCTGGTTTGGAGTTTGCTACGTTGAAGGATGAGAATTGTATCTGCCGCAAGCTTCCATCTTTGGATCCTCGAGGACGAGGATCGTCTGCAGCGGGGGGTATTGTCATGGCCTATGTCGGAGTGAATGGCGGTGGCGACGGGGTGAAGGAGAAGGGATGGTCACTGGAGTTCGATTTGGAAGAGAAATTGGAGTCGGGCGCCGATTTGGGGAAGAAAATGGATCAAAAGGAAAGAAAGAAAATAAGTTGGGCCACTGATTATTGTTATTGGACCATTCACAAATTAATGGGCGGCTGGAGTGTTGCTGTTGGGCTAGTTGAAGTTTAGTTAATTGCTTTTGCAATTTAGTCATTGAGTCGTGTGTTGTTGTTTTCATTTTAGCAACTTTAGTTTCTTTTCTTCCAAGTAATAGTCTATTAGTATAAGAATGAGTCTTGTTTACAGAATTAACCAAGTAATGAAATATCTGCTTTTATACCTCTCTCTCGGTTCTCTCTACTTTCTCTCTAAATCTTCCTCTAATTCTCTGTATCTTCTCTCTATTTCTTCTACAAATCCTCATGAATCCCCTTGGGTCCACTACACTGTTACGTGGAGATCCACAAAACAGATGTCTATAGCCCGATCCACCATGGAGTCCGAATTCATAGCTTTAGATATAGCTGGTGAACAAGCCGAATGGCTAAGAAACTTTCTTGAGGACATACCATGTTGGGAGAAACCATTGCCTCCGGTGATGATTCACTATGATAGCCAAGCGGCTATTGGTAGGGCAAAAAGTGGTTTGTATAATGGTAAGTCTCGACATATTCGTCGACGACATAATACCGTGAGACATTTGATCACAACTAGGATTATCTCAGTCGACTATGTGAAGTCATTGGTTAATCTGGCGGATCCACTAACCAAAGGGTTAAACCGTGATCAAATGAATAAATTGCTAGAGGGAATGGAGTAAAATCCACAAATTAAGAACTATCATAGTGGTAACCCAACCATGATGATTGGAAAACCCAAGAACTTGGTTCAAAGGGAAAACTAAGCTATGAAAGTTCGTGTGAAAACACTCACATTTATCTATTCCCTAGAAAGCGTTTGAGTGTTGAAAGCTTGCCTAGTGGTGAGGTTAAGTCTATGACTTTTAATGATTCCTAAATACCTCGAGGAGGTTGAGTATGGCAAGATACTCGGTAAAGAATCACCTATGTAAGTGTGAAGTGAGGCCGCTTCGTTAAGATATACTTATGAATCCAAAGGGGTGTTCAAGGCCGAAATGGACACAAAATGTGAGAACGGATGAGGTTGAGGTGTATAAACGTTAACATCGTTGTCTCGGTACACACCATGGAGGGATAGTTCAAAGCATTGCGCAACTATGCTGCTGTGTACTCGATGATGTTGACTATGGAAGGTTCAAAGCCACAAACTACCTATGCTAATACTTTTATACCTCGTGAGGACTGAGCTCTTGCATTTACATACATTTGCATATGGCTATCTCACTTATGTGGGGGATTGTTGGAAATTTGGTTTTTTGACCAAATAAATAGTAATTAATATTTAATTTATTACGTAAATTAAATATTAGATTATTGTTCTACTCCTGGAGTAGATGAACGTAGTATATTTATATGCTCAAAACCAATTTTCGCTGAGTGAGATATAAATATTCAAAGTTTGGTGGAAGTTTCTTCATTATTTAATAAAGTGGGAGGAATACCACATCGAATAAATATTGATGTGGTGTGATGTTTAAAAGAGTTTAAACATATGGGCTTAATAACAAGTGGGCCAAGTAAGTGGATAAGTGTGTGGTTGGGCTCTCGCGCGAGCACACACTCGATCCGGCCCCGCCGTCCGTGCCGGACGGCACGAACGGCTCCGGCTCGGGTTCGGGGTTCGTGGCCGTGGACTTGGATCTTGGCGATTGGTCCTTTGGGCTGGTCTTTGGGCCTGTTCGTGGGCTTGTACTTGGGCCTTACATACTATTTTTTTTGGACCACGAAAACTATAGTGTTTTGGGCCTGTGCAACATGAGTCCAATCCGTGTTGTGAGCCTAACGTCCAACGTTCAGCCCGCATGACCGTTCCGCCTTCCGGGGATGTTCTAGAAGGGCGTTTCACACGTCTCCACTCCTCCACTTCCTCCAACGGCCAAGTAATAGCGTAGTGGCCAAGTAATAGCGTAGTGGCCCATTAATGCCGAGTAGTGGCATAGTGGGCAGTTAATCCTCCCGTGATGAGTCGCCTATATATAGAGAGGCATGGTTGCATTTGAGTAACACACATCAAAACGCATCTTGCTGCATATCTCTCCCTTGTTCATTTCGAGCTCAGTTTTTCGCCTCCATCCAGTTCGCCGGAGCTCCAAGGTTTTGCGGTGCTGCTACCTTCGAGACGAAGTCGTTTTATCTTTGGGGACGATACGCCAAAACCGAGAGCACTACCGGGGCGTATCTCGTCTTGCGGAAAGAGGGCTTTCCTCGACTCGGCTTTTAGTTCGTAGATACGTTTGCTTGTAATCTTCTTTACGTTGTATTCATTTGTACGCCCGGCAAGTTCTTGTACAATTTTACCAACACTAGATTCTACTAAATTGTTTTCTTTCCATTGTATAAGGCTTGATAAATCATGCTTAAGGTGTTTAACTGTTGTTTTAGAGCTAAGGGTGATTTGAGTTTACTTTCTGAAACTGTTGTGGTTCGAATCCTTCAAGCATTTGATTCGAAAAGAGTATAGGGATATAAATATCTATGCATAAGTTGTTTAGGTCTTGTTTCTTAGTTTTGTTCTTGTTTATCCAAGGATTTCCATTGTTTGCTTGTAAGGAGCTCAGGGCTGATTTTGGTGCATTCTTGTTGCAGTTCATAACTTAAATCTTTGGGTCTAAAACTTAGAAACATGATATTTGCATTCAGTCTATTTTGAGTGTGAAAAGCTGGTTATGAAATAGGTTGAAAGGTTAAGAACTGGATGTGATTTAAAGGAGTACATAAGCATGCTTGTTTCTTGAATGTAAATTCCTTCTTTTTATGCTCTGAAATTCAGCTTCAAACTTAAGGATTTGCATAAAATTCTATCATTGTTTCATTCAAAGGTTTGTTGTTAATGACAAGTTCTCATGAATTCTAGTTTCTAATTAAGCATGCTTATTTCTACTTTAAAGCTAGAAGAAGAGTATGAGTGTTCTTACTGGTTTGAGTTTAGGTGTTGGTGTAGTAGGACATGTTTTGAATTGAAAGTTGAGAATTCTTCTAGTATTCCTTCTCCTTGCTCCTGCGACCTATCTTCTTCCCTCTGATTCTCTACTCATTTCTCTCTTTACTTTTATGTTTCTTATGTATGTTTGAGTGAATTTGAAAGTGGTGAGGGCTGAAATGGAAGAGGGAGGGTATTTATAGTTGCATTTGAAGGCTGATGATGTATCGTGTTGATGGGAGTAGTTGAGAAGCCATGCATAGGTACACTCTTATAGTGGTTTTGCATGCAAGAGTTCAAATTTTTGAAGGAAGTGATGAATCAGGGGCTGTATGAACTGCGCTATGGTACTTACTTAATCTCTCACCCTTTTGTTTTAACTCTTGCAGGGAATATGCTAACTTTTCTTCCTTATTTCTTGGCTGAATTGACTTATCGAAACTACCTCTTTGCAGGTGTTTGGTCTTATCACAAGTGATGCACTGTTCCTCATTTTAAGGTTGAGGAGTTGTTTCAACCTCTGCATCAATGCTGCAGCCATGGCATCTTAGTGTAGTCTTTCCTTGTAATAGTGTTGTACTTGGTCTTTTTGTTTTATGCTTAAACTCTCTCTTTCTTGAAGACCGGGCTGTTAAGAGAAGTACTAGGTTGCTTTTTAGTTATTGATGTAATTTCTTTTCCTTTGTTGGAGTTGAACTATCGATGACAAGGAGTACTAGTTCACTATTTGTTGTATTGTTGCTATAGTGCATGCATGTGTGTTATAATAATTAATATCTTTTCGTTTACAACAATCTGGAAATAGTCTTTCAGGTTAATTGGTGTGAACCGATACATATTGACTTAAGAAAATATTTAATATTATTAGGCATTGCCTAGTTATATGCTAATGGTTTGATTGATTATAACACTATACTCTCTTAAAAAGAAATCTTAATCGTTCCTATCTTGGTTAATTCTAATTAACTAGTAACGAATATTATAAATATCCAACTATAAGCTCAATCGATTATCAAAGAATTAAACGGACTTGATCGATTATTCAATCGATTCAAATAATCGAAAGAGGCCTTATAAATCAAACTGCTTTTTGATTTATCCTTGGATAATATCACTCACGTCTAATTTACTAATTAGAGAATTCCTTCTCGAACTACATAAAGGTCAGAGATAGAATTTAATTACTAAAAGTAAACTAATATTTTATGATTCCTCAACTTACTGAATAATAACGTATTTAGAAAAAGAAGGTATTACAGTGTGTGTGAGAGAGAGAAGTGAGAGGGGGGGATCATGCATGTGTTGTGTAAGGGTGAGGTGGAGGAGAGAGGAAAGAGGAGGAGAGGGAAGAGAGAGAGAGAGGGGGAAAGTAAGGTAAAATAGGAAGAAAGTAAAAAATATGGGTATATTTTGTAAAATGTTATAGTTGTGTTATATTTTGTATTTATTATCCCCACATAGGTATTTTAATTCCCCTCTCAATTTTTTATGGGTCGGGTATGGATCCTCAATTTATGATAATTTTGGATCGGATGTCCGAAAAATTCGGGTCGGATACCTGAATAGGAATAGACAGCTCTAAGTATGTGGGTATTCTATACCATTTTCTCTCTTTTCAATTCGATGTGGAATAATCATAATTAAATAAATTCAATTGATTAATAAACCAAAGCTGTAAAAATTTAGCTAAATATCAATAAAAATTATTATTCCATATAGAATTAGAATCCGCAATTATATTATATATAGACATATACTGATTATAGAGTTATTGTATGAAAATGTCCCCTTAGAGATAACAAAATCAAAATTTGCCCAACTTATAAGAAAACACAAATGTTGCCCATTTTTTAACAAATGGGACTAAAATGGCCCCAGCTTTTAATTTAACAAATGTTGCCTTCTTTTTCTATTTCTCCTCACTTTTTCGTGTCACATTTTGTGTTTCTCTCCACCGGCGATTTTGCAAGCATGGGGAGGAGGTTTAGGGCTAGGGTTTTGTCGTAGAGACGGCGGAGGTGGTTGTTGGAGAAGACGATAGAAATTGACGAGCGTACGACGTTCACGTAGAAGCAATCATAAGGATGAGCGACCGACGATCCCGACATCCTATTCTTGTTCGCAGCCTGCAAATAACAACGGAAAGGGAGAGGCAGAACACCATGACGGGCGACGGTCCTGAACACGTCGAAGAACGACGATTATGATGTCGGATACGTAGCAGGATGGATATGTTTTCTTCGTCATCTTCTTTCTTTACTTCTCTCATGTGCGATTTTTTACTGTGTGTTTTCTACGGTCTTATGGAAGATGAATCCCTCTCAGGCGGCGGCGTTCATGTTCACGTCAGCATCGTAGTTGAACTCTCATCTTTTATTTTGTAGTGAATCTGTTGATTTGGTGCTCGTTCGTTGCAGTTATTGTGAAGAATTTTAAGATGATTTGGTAAGTGTAGTAACCCAGTTATCTCTAATAAATACGTAAAGTTAGCTTTTAATGTGGAGCAATAAATGAGCTGGAAAGTAGTTCGTAAGAACCTTGCAGCCGTTTGATAAGAATTTAATCATTTTTTCTTACGCCATTTTCTCGTACGTTGCACACTTCTACAATTTTTGCTGGAAATGTGTTAAGAATCACTTAATTTCTTACATTGTCTTGATACAAAACTACATTTTTTTTACCTTTTTGTTTTGATAAGAAATTACTCATTTTCTAACTAAATGCACGTTGTAGACTGGCCTATATTTACAAATCCAACTCGTCGGTAAGATTTTACTCATTTTTTCCTACCACATATTTCCAGTAAACTGCACACTTCATAAGAATGTCCTCATTTCTTACTGAGTTGTGATACGAATCCACTCTTTTTCTTACCTTTTTTTATCTCATTGTATGATAAATTATTATTTATCTTATTGTTGGTACCTCTGCATCTATAAACGGGTAGCCACTGGGGTGTTGTTTCACCGGTTCCTCTGTCAGAGTGGGGGAGCGCGGCGGGTCGGACTATTCAGCGGTGCTGACTCCCTTTCTCTTCCTCTTAGAACTCCGTGTGGCCATGTCTGCTAAGAACTTGCATCGGCGAGCAATGAGTCGTGGGACGAAACGAAAACGAAGGGGGACGGCGGCGGTGTGTCATGGCAACGCTAGGGTGGAGACTTGTTTGAGAGAATAGAGAAGAGGGGTTGGAGAAGAATGTGGGAGAGGAGGGGTCGGCTCTGAAAAGAAAATGGGGGGAGGTCGAGGGTTTGAGGGTGTGAAAGTGGGGGGAAAACCAATTTTAGCTTGAGGGGTATTTTAGTCCCACAATGTAAAATTTGGGCAACATTTGTATTTTCTTATAATTTGGGCAAAATTTGAGTTTTTTATGTCTAAAGAGACATTTTAATTTCTCACTCTTGATTATACGTCACAGATAGCTGATATGTTACGCGAAATGGATGAGCGACTAAAATGAGCGACTACACCACATCAAGCAATTATCTCTTATTAATTTTATATTTTCTCTTTGTTATGTTTTGAAGTTGGGTAATGTTATGTCACTTAAATGAATATATATGATCTAGAATATGAAAATCTCTTGATTCTTATTAAAATAATGAAAATTTTATTTGTTAAAAAATATTAAAGAATTTCAATGATTCATTTGATATGATTTTATCATGCTAATATATGAAGAATATTGAAAATTTACGTCTTAAAATTGGAATTTGAATACTATAGTTCACATAATTAATAATAATTGTTTTAATCATATTGTGTTTAAGATCATTGGTAAAAGGAATTTATATCATTGAGATTAGTAAAATGAAACATGTGGTGTCTTATTTATAGGAGTAGTCTATTGATTTAGTCTCATAAATAATTGATGTGAGATAGTTGAAATTAAATATTATTTCATTCGTCCTCCATATTAGTGTGATTATTACTACATGTTTGGGACGTCCTCACATAAACGTGAATACTCAAAATGAAAAGATTCGGTCAGCAAATTAATATTTTTATCCTTCAATTTTTATACTCCATCTGGCTCAAGATTTATGAAACTATTTCCTTATTAGGTCGTCCCAACATATATTGACACCTTTACTTTTCGAGAAATAATTAGGAAACTAATGATACAATTAGTTATTTCCTTATTACATTTAATATTTCTTAATTAAATCTTATCATCCACCACCTCTCAGCACGCATCCCAATATAATTTAAATTCTAAAAGTTTAAATTATCATAACTTGCTTTTTGTTCTCCATTTTTTTAATGATTTTTATATCAAATTAGCCTGCGTTTGGTAATCATCTCAAGATGAGGAATGATGATTCATCTCAAAATGACTCATATGAATAGTGTCAAGATGAATCATTCATCTCTCCATTTGCTAGCAAAAAATTCAGACTCGGATGATATCATATTGTGTTTGGTACAAATTGCAAAACTCTAGATTAAAATTTAGATTGACCAAATTACCCTTATTAAATATCCCTACCGATTTCACTTTTTATCGTTGGGATTAAATAGTACCCTTTATTATTATTATTATTATTATTTTATTACATTATTACTATTATTTTATTACATTATTATTATTATTGAGTTATTATTTTTGTTATTATTATTACTTTTATTATTCTTGTTATTATTATAATTATTACTATTACTATTACTATTATTATTATTATTATTATTATTCTTGTTATTATTATAATTATTACTATTATAGTTATTTATTATTATTATTATTATTATTATTATTATTATTATTTGAAATCGTATAAATACATAAGGGTAAAATGGTAAGAAAGAGAAAGTGTTGTGTTACTGTTTCAATGAGTTCAACTCATCCGATAAAAAACGTGAGATGACTAAACAAGCGGAATAGTGAAATATCAACGGGTTTTGTATTCATCTCGGGCCCTCCAGTTTATTTTAGTTGGTTACCAAACATTGAGATGAACTTAGTTTATCCCTCTCATCTTGGTTCATCTGATACGATCTTTCATTTAAGATCAGACATCAATATGTTTTTATGTATCTATGATGCTCTAGTTTTAAAATATGTCTAAATACATAAACAACACTTTCTCCCTAATTACAAACTTTAAACACTAAACACTCTCGTCTTAAAACTAGTGCCGAAAAGAAAAATGTCAATAATTCTGAGCCGGAGGGAGTATTATTTTTAATTCTTACCAAAATGGGCCACCTACGTTTTCACTATCTTTTAATATTCTCACTTTCGACTTGGGATCCTCTCTACCCATTTTGATATTCCAACCGTGTACTGGATTTTAATTTCTACTAGTTTTATATATTTTTATTCAATAAATTTAATTTATAATGATTTAGTTTAGTTTTATAATTATTTTCTAGGGTTCACTCATCCAATTTAGGGTTTATAATTATTTTTTAGCATTTAATTTCAATTTTATTAGCTAAAATAGGGTTGATAAATCCAAAATTAGGGTATATTATCTTTAAAAAAATTATTTTTTCAGTTATAAATTTTTATTATGATTTAATATAATATATCAATTTTTATTTTTATAAAAATATTATAAAACTAATAAAAATTAATATTTGGTACATGGTTGGAACATGAAAGTGGGTATAGAGGATACAATTCCCTCACTTTCTACATATTAACCACATTATCTTTTACTTTTCCGACTTTCTATTTTTATTTTTATTTTAATATGTAACACTCCTCCCTCCAAATCAATACGGGGGGACGAAGGAAATATTTATGAATTACAAAGTTAGTCATGAGAAATAAAAAATATATATTCAAGGTAATATTGTGATCCATTTTATTATTATACCATATAGTATTGATATTGATTGGTCGTTGAAGTTACCTATAAATAAATATATAAAAAGTGTGACAACACTACAATTTGTTGCTGGTCAAAGCAAACAAATCAAGGGGCGGTAGATCCAGTCCATTATTTAAATATATTTTGCACAATAATTAACACACATGACATGACAAAGATTTCGTGAATAAGACGAAAAAAAAAAAAAAAAGTAAAGGTTGTCTATTGATGGTTGATGAACTCCGCACAGCGGTGGATCAAGTCTTGGGCATTTTGGGAAGTGGGGTCCATGATATGGAAAACGTGATCCTCCCCTTCCGTCACGTACAGCTCCGCTTTCCCACGCCATTTACTTTCCCTCAAAGACGAGTGGTAAAGCTTCCCCCTTTCGCGAAGAATATCATTACCCGCCACGCACACCAGGATCCGCCCGCACCCCAGCCCGTCCAGGGTCGGGGCCCCGCCCGCGAACGGGTTGATGAGCGGGTCGTCGCAGCCCCGGTCGGATGGGCAGACGAACCGCCACCACTTGTCCACCACCGCCTTGAAGAAAGGGTTCTCCGCCTCCACTCCGATCGCCTCTTCTCCCCAGAAGTAGGGCTGCACCATTAGCACGCCCCGGATCTTCAACCCGGGATCCTCCGACCCGGCCCGGATCGAGAGATGGTGGGAGATGTTGGCGCCGGCGCTGTCGCCGGCCAGGAAGACCCTGTCGAAATCGACGTGCTCGTTCAGCCAGATCTCGGCGCCGGCGCCCGAGGCGTGGTCCGCCGCCCAGAGGAGGGCGGCCCAGGAGTCGTCGTAGGCCGCCGGGAGGGGGTGCTCGGGGGCCAGGCGGTAGTCGACGGAGAGGAGGATGACTTGGCCGTGGTTTACGAGGATGTTGAGCATGGCGTGGTACTTGGGGTCCGCGGCGGAGGAGATGCAGAAAGCGCCGCCGTGGAAGTAGATCACCAGAGGGAGTTTGGCGGCGGCGGAGAGGTTGGGGCGGTAGAGGCGGGCGGAGACGCCGTGGAAAACGACGTCTTTGGAAGAAACTCCGGTTTCTGGGTTGAGACCTGCAGCGGCAAATTCTGTGCCTAAGAGCCGCTCTACTGTTCCATCTTCGAACACGCGTAGGTACGGCGGAACATCATCCACCACAATCTTCGAATTGATCGCCTCCATTTTTGTTTCTCGTAGAGAGAGAGAGAGAGAGTGGTGGAAAATATAGAAGGGAATTAGAGCTTCCTATATGAGAAATGAGAATGGAGCGTTAAATGAGAATGGAGCGTTAAATGGGAATATCGCAAAAATTTAAATTTTGGATAATTAGATATCAGTATATATTAATATTTGATTGTTACCGTTAATTAGCAGATATATAATGATAATGTATTGAATACATTATATTGGTATTACATAGCTCGTTTGGTTGGCAGGAAAGTAATATTGTCAGGAAAAATGATTCTGAAGAATGTGATTCTGGGAAAAATAAAACAGGAAAGTAAAGTTGTTATGGAATATGATTCTGAGAACTATTATTCTGAGGAAAATGAATCATAACTAATCAACAATCTAGTGTTTGGATATTATCAATAAAATTATCTAAATTCTAATATGAAATCAAGTTATCGTTTACATTGAAAAAATATCAATTTCATAATATCAAATTTCATTATTATTATTATTATTATTATTATTATTATTATTATTATTATTTATTTATTGTTTTTTTTGTTTTTATTACTATTATTTTTTGGTTTTTATTATGAGGCAAAAAAATAAATATCTATTGAGTATTAAGATTCTCAACTTTTACCTAGAACTTAATAAAACTAAAAATATACCTAAAGTTTTACTACTAAGACTAAAATACCCCTTCTTTTCCCCTTCCTCTCTTCTCTCAACTGTACACACCCATGTGCACATCTTTTCCTCCTCCCACTCAACTGACACACGCGCACACACACACACACACACAAACACACACTCTCTCACTCTTTCCTTCTCTCTCTCTCACACACACACTACCTCTCTTTCACAAGACACACGCGCACACTTCTTCTCCTTTTTTATTTTTTCCTTTTCATTTCCTTTTTTTTCCCTGTTCTTCACAAAAAAAAAATGTTTTTTTCTCTTTTTCTATTTTTTCAGTTTTTTCCTTCTTCATTTTTTTTTTCCTTTTTTCAGTTCTTTTTTTTTTTCCTTTTTATGTTCTTTGATAATATCTGTTTAATTCATAGTTGTAATTTCATAATATCTTATGTCTGACCGGATGGATACTAGAAAATTATCAATATCTTATTGTCTTGTTGATGGTGTGGAATTTCAGTTTCGTATAACATCGTGATAATAGTTATCGGAAAATGTTCAAGTCTTACTGTGTAGCTGGTGAGCATTGTTCAAATCTTACAACATGCATGACATAGTAAGATTATGTCAAATCTTAGTGTTTTTGTGGTGAGAAATGAACATTTCATATACCCTCATGGCTTAATATGATATTGTCAAAAGTTTACTGCCTTAATCCTTTTGAGAAGGGGTGTGAGAAATATGCACTCTTACTAGGCCGATAGTGAGAATTGATAGTTTCTTATAACCTCATGATAGTAGTTGGTTGAATATATAAATTCTAATATGATGATATGCGTGGTTTGAAATAATCAAATTGAAATAAATGCACGATGCGTACACCAGTGATAGGTTCACGGTGAGGGGGAAAAAGATAATAATTGCATAATTCTTACTGTCTTTGTTATAAGAATTGTATGCTTCTTACCATCTGTATTTGACTTCCTCGTAGGTACGCGCAACGAGTGATGACTGGGTGAGAATGTTGCAATTTCTTATATGCATAAAATTATTTCTCACTATGTTTGCTTGCTGATTGGTAATATTTTGCTAGTTTATAACCTTCTGTTGTGGTAGACTTGTTAGATTTATGAAATTCTTACTTTATAACCTCCATGTTGGTGAGATATGCATAAATTATTTCTGACTATGTTTGTTTGCTGATTGGTAATATTTTGCTAGTTTCTAACCTTTTGTTGTGGTAGACTTGTTAGATTTATGAAATTCTTACTTTATAACCTCCATGTTAGTGAGAATGTTATAATGAATATAATTTTTACAACTAAGTGTTGTTAGAATTGATATAATTTTTACTAACTTGAGTTAAATATGTAAGAATTTGATAGTTTCTTATGTTCTTTATGGTAATAATTTATTAATTTCTTACAATTCTAAAACGTCTGGTAATAATTTGTAAATTTCTTACAATCTTAAACTTGATTGGTACGAATTTGTCAATTTGTTATGTCCTATTTGGTTAGAATTTGTTAATTTATTACCTTATCTAAAACGTTTTGTAAGAATTTAAAAATTTAAAAATATAAATTGAAGAAAAACTTATAAAATTAAAAGCAACATACAAGTAAAATTAACCAAAAAAAAAGGGAAGAAGAAGAGAGGGAGCAGTGGAGAACAAGAATTTCTAAAAAGAACTATGATCTAAAAAGAAAAAAAAGACTACACAATTACCCCAACCTCAAAAATAGCTTCACGTGCCAACGAACCCACGTGCCGGGATGTTCTCCACCCTCAACGGCTTCAACCTCCCCATCCTCAACGAGTTCCCTCTCCTCAATAAATGATTACATTAAAAAGTAAAAACAGTGTGAAATGTATTGAAAATTGAGGATTAAAATTAGGGAATTAATTCCCAATTCCCAGTTGTTAGAAGCGGAATTAATCAACAACCGCTTAACTTCGCTTCCCCCACCTTATTGTATTGAATATGTAAGAAATTGATAATTTCTTATGTTCTTTCTGGTAATAATTTGTTAATTTCTTACATTTTCTAAAACGTCTTGTAATAATTTGTAAATTCATACATTCTTAAACTTGATTGGTAAGAATTTGTCAATTTTTTATGTCCTATTTGGTTAGAATTTGTTAATTTATTACCTTATCTAAAACGTTTTGTAAGAATTTGAAAATTTCTTATGAACTGCAATTAACTTATTGCCTTGTTTCCTTTGATTTTTAAATTAGATGGGCGAGGATAATTAGATTGCATAATTATATTATATTATTCAACTCTAAATTAACAATTGAAGAACACCAAACAAATATAAACGGAAGAAAATTCGTATGCGTGCCTATAATTTGGTAATAAATTTCAATTTACTACCTATTGTTCTGTAAGAATTCGTATTTATTACCAACAACTCAACATCAATTGATAGAGAAAGAATCGTAAATCCATGGATACAATTCTTTTACAATGAACGAAACAGTATGTGTTTTCAATAGTGCCAACAAGAACCTCAAACAAAGGCACCAACAGTGCCGGCAAGAACCTCATCCAGTACATAAAAAACAAAAAAAACAAAAAACAAAAAAAAAAAACTGCAGCAAGAACATCACTTTTTGTCTCCAAACATCAATAAAAGAAAATAGCACTATAAAATTACAATCACAAGAAAAAGAATAGTTCACTTTTCATTTGCCCAACACTACTTCGACAAATACTAGTATATGAATACACATAAATTTTTCTCTCTCTAAAACTTTCTCTCAACACAAAAATCTCACTTTAATTTAAATAGGGAGATGCAAACAAATCAACATTGTAAGTAAACATATGAATACACATAAAGTACAACTAATTTTTTTTAAGAAAAAAAAAAAGAAAAGGAGAAGGAGCGACAAGGGTTTCTTCAAGAAAAAAAAAAAAAAAAAAGTGCTGAAGAAAAATCAGGGGAGGTCGCCTGGAATCAGTGTTCTTCACCGCCGTTGGTTACAGATCCGCCCTCCTCCATGGAAAAATCAGATCCGCCGGAGAATCCCACGTGCCGTCGTCCTCATCCTCTCATTCCACAAGCCGTTTGAGAGAGAGAGAGAGAGAATGAAATAAATAAATGATCTCTGAGAAATGTTATAGAAAGAGAAAGTGGAGGAGGGGTTAACACAACACGTGAATGGAGGAGAGAGAAGAGAGAAGATAAAGGGGTTAATTGGGGATAAATTTGAAACTTTAGGTATATTTTGTTATTTCTTAAGTTGTAGGTAAATGATGGAAAAACTTAGTCCCAATAGGTATATGACTATATTTCCTCTTATTATTATTTTTTAATTTTGTTTTTGTTTTTGTTATTATTTATTATTTATTTATATTATTATTTTAAATTATTATTATTATTTTTGTTCTTGGTTTTTACTATTATTATTATTATTATTATATTATTATGTTAAATTATTATTATTATTTTTGTTTTTGTTTATTATTATTATTATTATTATTATTATTATTATTATTATTATTATTATTATTATTATCCATGTATCAAGGAAAAAGAATACCTAGGTTGAAGTAGGGAATAAGAATCCTTGAATTTTGAACTAATTTTCCTTGATGTCAGGATTCTTATTATTTTCCTGAATTTTATAAAATTTGAAACAAACACATGAATTTAATTTTTGGAATCTAATTACTTTCCCTGTTACACCAAACACAGAAATTTAATAATTTGGAATCAGATTACTTTCCCATAGCAGAATCCCGCCAACCAAACGAATGAAGTTGTATTGTGATAAAATAGTATAGTAATACACGTCCACGCTGAGAATCAATCTTTACCGTTCAATTAATTAAGATTTATCATTTATTGCGCATTATTTGTATGTGATCTCATCCAGATATGTATATTGATCCTATGGTGATTAACTAATGTGGTATTATGGTCAAATGCCCAACCTCCCATAAAAAATACTAATTCTACCGACCCATTTAATTTACGCACTCTTCTACCCACTTTTTCAAATTAGGACCAAATTACCCTCAATTCTCCCAAAACCAAATTCAAAATTTAGAATCCCTCAAATTTTTTTCCTCCTAGAATCTTGCCTCTCTCTCTCTCTCTCTCTCTCTCCCCTCATTTTCTTCTTCCTCATCCTCTCTCTCTCTCTCTCTCCTATTTCTTCCTCTCCTGACCACCGCAGCCTAGTCACCGCCATGACTTGCGGTTTATGTGGGCTCGAAACCTCAGCACCTTGAGGTTTATATGGGCTCGAAAGATCTCGTCCACATCCTTGATGTTGAGCAGATTGATGGCCAGCTTCAGCCCCTGCGCCACCAGCGATGAGAAGAGGAAGAAGCTGAAGGAGACGACCTCAAACACCAGCAGCTTCTTCGCCAGCTCGACGCCGGCTTCAGAAACGGAGGGATTCTCAAGGCTGTGCTGCCGCGTTTCCGCTCCGGCGCCGCATATTCAACACTGAGCCATTAGCTTCCTCAATCCGGTGCCGCTAGCAACGCCGTCGTCGATGCATGCTTTTCCACACATGTTTCTGCACTTCAGGTATTTTTAGATCGAGATTAGGAAGCGACGCGGCTCAGATCGGCACCCCTGCTCTCCCGTTTCCACACACGTTTCTGTATGATTTTTGTTCCTTTTGGAATGAGTTGGAAATTATTTTTGAATTTTTGATTCTACTTTTTTTTTTGTGGTTGTTTAGAGTTGTGATTTTTTTTTTTTTTTTTTTTTTTTTTCTCAAATGGGTGGAAGTTTATTCAGTTGCTATCATGTATGTCTTCTCAGCAATTTGATTGTTTTGTTTAGTGGTTGATTGGAAATTAAATTATTCTTGGAGTTCTAGTTTAATTTGTATTTTAGATTGGATTCCTCAAATTTGTTTCGTTTTTTACGTTTCAGTTGTCCTCATTTGATTATTCTTGGAGATGCACACAAAGTGTTTGTTTAATTGACCGTGAGTATGGATGGTAGAATGAGTGTGTAATTTGAATTAATTATTGATTTGATGAATGTTGCGTGGAAGGAACGAATCACACCGATATGTGAAATATAAAAATCAGCAATATTCTTACCGATAGAAATATAAAAATTTCTTGTTGTTGAGATATGTGAAGGATTTTGTTGCTATATGTTTGTTTTTCAATTACTCTTGAACTACCTTTGTGTATTTTTGAGCTTCTTGTTCTCTTTAGATTGGATGTAATGTTATTTGTTGTTCCTGAATTCGTACTATATTATAAGTAATCAGTACGAATTGACCAATATTCGTACCGATTATCATAGGTAATCGGGTACAAATTGAACAATATTCGTACCGATAGAAATATAGAAATTTCTTGTTTTTGAGATATGTGAAGGGTTTTGTTGCTATATGTTTGTTTTCCAGTTGCTCTTGAACTACCTTTGTGTATTTTTAGCTTCTTGATCTCTCTAGAGTGAATTTTAATAATATTGTTGTTCCTGAATTCGTATTACAATATAGGTAATCGGTACGAATTGAATAATATTCGTACCGATAATCATAGGTAATCGGTACGAATGAACAATATTCGTACCGATAATCATAGGTAATCGGTACAAATTGAATAATAATAATAATAATAATAATAATAATAATAATAATAATAATAATAATAATAATAATAATAATAATAATAATAATAATAATAATAATAATAATAATAATAATAAAAGAAAAGACTGAAAAAAACAACACAAAAAAAAGACTGAAAAAAAAACAAAAAAAGACTGGAAAAAAAACCAAATATGAAAAACGAAATGGAAAAGACATGAAAAAAGGTGGAAAAAGGATGAAAAAAAAAAGAAGAAAAAAACGAAAAAAGAAGAAAAAATGGTTGAAAAAAAAATCAAAATTACAAAATATAAAAAAAAAAACAAAACAAAAATTAAAAAAAAGACAAAAAAATGAAAAAAAGGCTGAAAAAAAATTCAATAATTAAAAATAAAGGAAAAAACGGAAAAAAAAAAACTTAAAGTAATAAAAGAAAAAATTGAAAGAAAAAAAAGAAAAGGAAAAAAAAAAGACAAATAAGAAAGAAGAGAGAGGAATATGAGGAGAGTGCATGTGCATATAAAGACAAAAAATAGTAAATTTATCATAATTTAAAAAATTGGATATATAGTGTGTAAATTAAAATGGTAGTTAGATTTAGAGTTTTTTATGTGAGGGAGGGTAGTTGGCGGTGGTTTACGGAGTACTATAAGGCTGCGTTTGGTAATCATCTCAAGATGAAGAATGATGATTCATCTCAAGATGACTCATATGAATAGTGTCAAGATGAATCATTCATCTCACCATTTGGTAGCAAAAAATTCAGACCCGGATGATATCATATTGTGTTTGGTACAAATTGCAAAACTCTAGATTAAAATTTAAATTGACTATTTTACCCTTATTAAATACCCCTACCGATTTCACTTTTTATCGTTGAGATTAAATAGTACCCTTTATTATTTATTATTTATTACTCTGTATTATTATTATTATTATTATTATTATTATTATTATTATTATTATATTGTTGAGTTATTATTTTTATTATTCTTGTTATTATTATAATTATTACTATTATTGTTATTATTTATTATTATTATTATTATTATTATTATTATTATATTTATTATTATTGTTATTATTATTATTATTATATTATTGAGTTATTATTTTTATTATTCTTGATATTATTATAATTATTACTATTATTGTTCTTATTTATTATTATTATTATTATATTTATTATTATTATTATTATTATTCTTGTTATTATTATAATTATTACTATTATTATTATTAAATTATTATTATTATTTATTATTATTATTACTATTATTATAATTGTTACTATTACTATTACTATTATTATTATTATTATTATTTTATTAAATTATTAATATTTATTATTATTACTATTATTATTATTACTACTATTATTGATATTATTTATTTATTATTATGATTATTTTATTACATTAATATTATTATTTTATTACATTATTATTATTATTTATTATTATTACTATTATTATAATTATTACTATTACTATTACTATTACTATTATTATTATTATTTTATTACATTATTATTATTATTATTGATTTAATATTATTATTATTATTACTATTATTGTTATTATTTATTTATTTATTATTATTATTATTATTTTATTACATTATTATTATTATTATTTTATTATATTATTATTATTATTATTTGAAATCGTATAAATACATAAGGATAAAATGGTAAGAGAGAGAAAGTATTGTGTTACTGTTTTAATGAGTTCACCTCATCCGACCAAAAACGTGAGATGACTAAACAAGGCGGAACAGTGAAATATCAACGGGCCTTGTATTCATCTCGGGCCCTCCAGTTTATTTTAGTTGGTTACCAAACAGTGAGATGAACCAAGATGATCTCTCTCATCTTGGTTCATCTTCTTTACCAAACACACCCTAATTGTTTGCTTAATAATTGAGTAGGAGACTTTTTAATTTTATTGCTTATAGTATGTCACTATGTCATGTCATGTCATATTTTGTGAATTCTGTTTCGCTATTAGTGAAATCTAATGTCAAATCATGTCCATAAACTGTTGATTCATATTGAAAAAAAAAGTATTCACAAGTTGAGACAAATGTTAATACAGTACCATTCTCTTTAAAATAAAGTAAAGAAAAGATTGAAAGTGGTAATACCCTCACGTTGGCTCAAAATAACATCCAGAAACATCGTTCACTTCAGGGCCGGTCCATTATTCAAGATTTAATATTCAGTGTGGATGATCAAGAACTGACTTTCAAGGAGGGTGCCTATATGTGGAGTCAGACGCAGAATTAACCCACCACAATAATACTACCTTCATTCCATATATTTAGTCCACTTTATTATTTGACACGTATTTCCACCGAAACTTAGTACGGGTTTTAAAATATAATTTTATAGTATCGTTTTTTTTACGGGATACTATGACACTCATAGTATCCCGTAAAAAAAACGATACTACAAAATTATATTTTAAAACCCGTACTAGGTTTCGGTGGAAATACGTGCATAAAGCAAAGTGGACTTCTTACATGGGATGAAGGTAGTATGTCATTTAGCAACTATTGGGTTTAGCCCAATGGCCACGGGACTTGCTTGCAAAGCAGGAGGTCCCGGGTTCGATTCCTGGAGGGAACGAATTCTAGGAGAAGTAATTTTGGGAGTCTGGGAGATGTACTAACTACTAATACTAACCGCTAATTACTAACTTTGCCCGATCAAAAAAAAAAAATGTCATTTAGCATTTTTGAATATTTTAATAAACTAATTGAACCGGTTGTCGTTAACCCGGTTCAAGACCCTCCGTTAACAGAAGTAGATTGGCGTTAACTTTTGTCAGGATTGGATATGACCGCCTAAGTATGTACTCCCTCTGTTTTCTCTGATTTGGCCCCTTTTATTATTATATACCACCCATACAATAAATAAAGGAGCCAAGTCAGAGAAAACGGAGGGAGTAGCTTTTTTGGTGGACATTTAGTCGGTCTAATAACGGTGAATATCGTAATACGTAATACTTGAAGTATTTTGATCGCCTTAATTTATTTTGATATTTATACTAATTTTGTTTGTACATGTTTATCGATATTTTACCTTAATTGCAGGCATCGAGTTTTTTTTTTTTTTTTTTTTTTTTGATATATTTGTAGAGAATAAGGTTGAAAGTTCTAAAAACAATTTGAAATGAATCTTCAAAAAAGTCCAAACTTTGGAAGGGTTTGGGGTTTGATAGGTACGCTCAACTGCTCAAGTCTCGACGTTGATGATAAACATGCAATGACTAATTTGTTCATCCCTCAATTTGATCAGAATGTGACACGTGTATTGTTCCCCATAATACCCTTTTGATCAACGACAGATATTGAATCTGAGAATATGCAAAAGAAGAGCTTTCGCTTCATTTTTTACATCTCCTCTCATAGCTCATTCACTGCATATCTCTTCTCTCTTTAGTGCTTGTTTGGTAGCAAAAGTGCGATATGTAGATAGAATAGTAAACCATGATATCACAGTTACTATTCAAGTGCAAATTCAAATCATGGGGGGAGGTGTGATAGGAATTGGTGGTGTAACAGTGTTTTTCGACCGGGCCGGATATTTTTGACGAGATTTAACTTTTTGAAACATGGAAACTAAATATGTGATAAGGGTGTGATATCTTGGTCAAACCCATGATATCACCACTACCAAACAAAGTTAGAGACACACTTGGGTCAGCCGGAGGCACCGTGCGGCCGGGCTAAAACAATGACACTTTTATTCATATAGATTTACACTTTTCTGTATAAAGATTAACACTTTTAAAAATTGTCATTTTATTCGTAAAATAATTATGTTAAAGATTGACACTTTTATTCATATATATTGATACTTTTCTGTATAAAAATTAGCACTTTGAGCCCGGCCGCACAGTGACTCCGGCTGACACAAGTTTTTGTCTTAAAGTTAACATTCTAAACTACTTAAACTTGAACAACTGTATCCAATCGCAGAATGAGTGCCGAGTATCGATGCTCCAAGGATATGCTGGAAGGTAATGGAGCGTTCTTAAATGCGTTGACCCTCAACTTGCATATATATGCAATTTTTATTTTCTGTGAACATGAACTAGTTTGTTTGGTTGTCTTTTAATGCCCATTTATTTCTCTATTTTTGATACTCCAAAGTCGGTAACTTTTATGTGGACCTATATCTTGCATAAATTATGTTCATAGTTGAATTTCTCCTTTTATGTGAACTGGGTTAATGAAGAGAGTACTATTTTATTGTTTTTATAGGGAAAATAATTTCATTAACACAAAAAACAAAGGTACACGAAGTACCAATTATAGAGGGGAAAGAACAAGAACTAAGAGAACACAAGAGGATATTTTTAGGATTAAATTGCTAGTTTCTAAATAAAATAATTATTAGGATATTCATTTAGGATTCAATTGCCATTAAATTACTAGTATTTCCTCTCGTTTATTGCATTATTTAACATTGGTATATTATTGCTCGTTCAAGACACTCACATTAATTGAATTATTCTCGAAGAGAAGAAGAGAAAGTACTAGAGGAAGAAATAGTTTCAAACTTGGCACCAACGTGAGTGTAGAATGGTGGTAATTTATATATAAGCTAGGGTTGGAGATGGTTGGTGTGTACAATAAATTTTGTTATTTAGATTTGTGTTTTAGTAGTTGTAACATTATTTAATGTAGTAGTTGTGAAATCGGTCGACGTTGGAAAATGAACCTTTATTAATTACTCATGTTGCATCTTTGAAAAAAAAAAAGAAGTCTTCATGCTCCGTAATGTATAAAAGATTAGTAGTATGAATTTATAATTAGTAGCTATATGTCTTTCAAGTTATTTAATATACCTTATTAATAGATAGCTATTTTAAACTTTTCAGATATTTAAAATAATTTGTTTCCCTCTCCTTAGCATATAGAGGTATTCATCGTGTTCGAAAATTATTCATTTTGACAATAATTTTCAGTTTTCCGATTATCATTTTATTAAACATGATTTTAATTTAATTATGTGACATGATCCCATAAATTTTCGTAAATGATGGCTATATATAAGAGGTAATACCCCATTCTACCTAATATCACTTAAGGAATCCAATTTTTCTTACATATTTAATTTTGGTCAATATATACCCATTCTTTCAAAAATGGGACAAAAATACCCTTTGTATATATACTTAAATTCCCCCTACTCCTTCCTTTATCTTCTCTTCATTTCTTCCCCATTTTTACAGATCTCTCCCCCCCTCTCTCTCTCTCACACACACAAACACACACCTTCTTCACCCAAGATCTTGAAGCCGGAGGCGGCAGTGGATATTTGCGTGCTTCACTGCCGGAGGGCGCGGCACTGCCGGAGGAGACCCAGCTTGACTTCTCCATCTCCGTCGACTATGCCGTCACTCAACCCCAGAAATTCGACGCGGATCCGGCGTGGATCAACGCCGCGCCTCCTCTGCCGATTTCTGCCATGTCTGATTAGGTAGGAGTGATGAGAGCTTGACTGAAATGGTGCAGTGGGTGGCGGCGGCGGCGGCGGTGGCAACGACAATGGCGGACGGAGGGTGAGTTTTGGTTTAGGAATGAGATGGAGGACAGAGAAGGAAGAAGATGGCTGCTCCTCTTCATCGTCAAACAGGTGCTCTTTCTCTCTAGGTTTTTTTTTTTTTTCCCTGCTTTTGGTGAAAATTATGATTATGAATTAGAGGTTTAGGGTTGTATCCAATTTTTCAATTTTTTTTCCTTTTTCTTTTTTGGAATATTAGATCATTGCTAACGTTTGTGTGTTGACAACATTTTTTTTTTTTTCCTTTTTCCTTCTTCCTTCTTTCGTTTGTGTGTTGACAACTTTTTTTGTTTTTTTGTGTGCAGGTTGTTGCGGTGATTTTTGCCTCTTTTTTCTTTTTAGATTTTGATTAGGTGAAAGGCGAATTTTGTTGCTCTTGAATTTTAGTGTAGTTGTATTTGTTGTGCAATACTAGTTGATTATGTTTAATTCTTTAGCTTATTATAAGAAAGTTGCTACTCTACATATTGCATTGATTTTGGGTGCCCCAAATGATCATGAAATCTTGTGTTTCTTTATCTTGGGTTGTTTTGTTAATTTTATTGTGAATGTAGAATGTGAAATAGTGTGCAAGAAATTGAATTTATTATGTTGAAATTGAATTAATCTAAGAAATCACCTTATTTCTTGCCTTTTACGGGCAAGTAACTAACGATTTTTTACCATCAGTAGGTAAAAAATAGTGTTGTTTCTTGCCTCCTCTTTTTCCCGGTTAATGGTAGTTACATTACTTCATTTCTTACTTTGTCAAGACAAGAAGTTAACCATTTCTTGCAATCAATAAGTAAGAGTTTCACCATTTTTGCCATCGGTAATTAAGAGCTATATAATACCAACTATGTGGGTATATTTCTTCGTTAGTAATCTAAGAAATAACCTAAATTTATTGCATTATGCAGGCAAGTAACTACCGATTTCTTACCATCAGTAGGTAAGCAATCTTGTAATTTTTTGCCTCGTCTTTTTCGCAGTTAATGGTAGTTACATTACCCCATGTCTTGCTTTATCAAGGCAAGAAGTTAACAATTTCTTGTCATCAGTAAGTAAGAGTTTCACCATTCTTGTCATAATTACGTAAGAGCTACAAAATACCAATCATTCGCGCTCTCCCTTTCTTGTTTTTTCTTTTCTAGTTCTTTTCATTTTGCCGAATTTACTTGTGGCGAAATTAAAGCATATGATATGTATGCCTTTGGTTTAATAAAATCAGTTATTTTAGTAAAGTTGTTAAGTATTCTATTTTTTTGGGTTAGAAATTAAGAAATTTTTCAATTGTTGAATATTGAATTGGTTCATGAGTGATTGATATAGTCATTGTGCTTGAAATCGGTTGAATTTATTAATTTCTTGCATTCTCTAACTTTGTTCTCGTAAGAACTTGACAACTTCTTATCTTCTGTCAATCATTTGGCAAGAATTTGACAAATTAATTGGTAATAATTTATCAATTTCTTACCTTATTTAAATCATTTGGTAACAATTTGACAGATTCTTACCAATTTCACTTCTTAACAATTACTTGGCAAGATATAGTCAACTTCTTACCATTTCTTGCCTTATCAAGACAAGATGTTAACAATTTCTTGTCATCAGTAAGTAAGAGATTCACCATTATTGTCATCATTAAGTAAGAGCTACAACATACCAATCATTCTTCATTACTTGTCTTCTTGTATTGTCTTTCACATGAATATCACATAATCTCATGTTCTTCGTACTTTGCATATAAGTTGGCAAGACGTTATCGACATATTGTCAATTACCGTACCATGAATGACAAGATTACATCAATATCTTACCAACGTTGCAAAACCTGATGGTTTCATTCGAAACACACTTACAATACATCAAAAAAAAATCTCTAAAAAGCAAAGAAACAAGAAAAAAAAATTGAAAGAAAACTGAAGGAAAAAAATAATAATATAAATAATAAAGAAATAAATAATAAAAAGAAAAAAAAATTAAAATATAAAGTGTGTTTGTGTGTCATTTGAGAGTAAAAGGGGGGTAGATAGTAGGAAGGGGGTGGGGGGTTGAGAGTAGAAGGGGGGTATAGAGTAGGAAGGGGGTTGGGGGGTGAGAGTAGAAGGGGGTGAGGGGATGAGAGTAGAAATGGGAGAGAGTATTTTAATCCCACGCCCCAAAGTTTGTATAAAATTTGTCCAAAATTAAAAGTATAATAAAATTTGATTTTCTTATACTTCCCCGTCCCATTTAAATTGATTAGTTTGATTATTTTATACCACCTATTTAAATAAACAATATGTCAATTTAAATGGAACGGATGGAGTACTAGAATTGGTAGAATAATTCTTTGCTCTATATATAATTCCAATTGAAAATAAAGGTGAACTAGATATTTTCTCCTTGCTTTCTTGAATTAATTAATCACAAAAAAAATTCTTAATGTTGCTTTAGTTAGTTTAAATATAAATGACTATTTGTATTTTGAAGTTCATTTAATAAAACCATGCACCTCTGGAGTTAGTAAAAATCATAATAAAATGAAGAGCGCCTTCATATTAAACTTCGTTAATGGTTTTTCATGACCATTTTAGACTTGGAAAAAACAAAGGTATGGACCTTATATATTGAGGTTCTAGTTAGAGTTTGATGTGTGAGATACTTTGTACTCTAATTTATGCCTCATAATGAAATTCTCTCTCCTGCCAATGGTTTTCTCCCGCATTGAATTTCCACATAAATTTTAGTATCCTTTATGATTTTTGTCCTTATCATTGCTTGTCAATTTAAAACTAGAACAAGGTTATTTGCTACCTTTTCCCTAAAAATTTAGGTACATTATATATACGCCGGTGACTTTAATTGGTTAATATTAGTAGGTTTTAAAAAAATGATTTAACGTAATTTATTTTTAATTTAGTATTTTTTTAATATTAAATAGACTATATATATTTTTTTAAAAAAAATCATAATTGCAAATTGAATAACAATATTGTGGCTTTAATTTAATGGTGTTTTTCTCTAGATTCAATCCGGATTTTAAGAGATTTTAATAGAGTTTTTATAATCCGTGAATTCTGTAAATTTCACGGATTGTTTTAATTCTATGTAAAATTTAACAGATTCTATTCGATTTTTGATAGACTTTGTAAGTCCATATATTTTTAAAACAAACAAATCATAATAAATTTTAACACTCAAATACCAAAAATTAAAGATGAGTTATCGTGAATGGGGTACACACCGCTTCTTCTCTCTCATAGTTACAAAAATCAATTTTTTCCGGCGGGATATATCGGAGCAAATTCCAATCACCATGTCCATATTATTTTCTGCACAAACTTTATTTTCTTCTTAGAAAAGAAAATGTATATATATATATATATATATATACACACACACACACTTGTATCAGCCCGGACCTCAATCAGACTCAAATTGAAGTCCATTGAATATGTTTATGGGGCTTTCTTTTTGGATTGTGGGCCAAGTAGGTTAATTGGGCTTGGTAATTTATTTTGCTTTGAAGGCTTTGGCCGCACTATGCGGCCGGGCTGATACAAGTCTTTGTCTATATATTCAAACCATTGAATCCAAACCTTCACATCTCTAAATAAACTCAATTTGTTGGGAGCAAATTTTTATCTTCTTCTCTGCATCTTCAAGAACACGTAACCGACGACGGTATCAAGAACAAGAACCATGGCATAGATATAAGCAATGAACATTCCCTCCAAAATCGTGGGCGGATCAGCCGCTGTCGAGCGGGTGTAAGCCGTGAGGATCCAGTTCTTAGAAGAGGGCCTCGACCCATGTTCATCGGAACCGCGAGGGACAATGCGGCGGAGATGCGGCCGTGAATCATCAAGACGTAGATGTGGAGGATGGCGGTGAATCCGCTGCAAGAATCCATGGCCGAGATGATGCGAACGAGGGTGGAGATGATGTAGGCGCTGGCGAGGATAATGAAGTATGCGACGGCAGCGGTGGTAGAGAGGAGGAGGCGGGATCTCGGGGACGCCGAGGAAGTCAGGGCAGTTGAAGGCGACGGCGCAAGGAGAGAGAAGCAGGTGGCGTTGGCAGAGAGGATGAGGAGGGAGTTGCAGATTTGGGTGGGGATGAGGGGGTTGAGGGTGGAGATTAGTGAGATGAGTGTGTTTTTCCGGCTGTGGAGGAGGTTGATGACGACAGTGGCTTTTCGGAAGAAAAATGTTGTTGACTTTAAGAATCCCTAGTGGAGAGGTGGGATTTAGGGAAGAATTTTATCTTTGTATTATGCACTAAAGGCCCATTTGATTAAGCTTATTTTCAAGAGCTTATAAGCTTTAAGTGCTTATAAGCTATGTAAAGAGCTTATAAGATGTAAAATTTAAGAAACATATAACTTGTAATTGGTTCACTCTTTTTTGGGTAAGAAAAGAGAAACAATTAAAAGATTCCATTACTTATTGTTTGGTTTGAGTAATATGTTATCAATTACCCTTACTTGGGGGTAACTCAATCCACCATATTGTTAACCCTCAAGGAGGAGGGGAAACAAGAGTAAGGGAATCCCCCCTCACAAGGGATTCATTTCCATCAATGAACCAAACACTCAATAAAAGTAACTATTATTGTTTCCATTCCCTTACTTGACTTGATTCCATTCCCTTTCCGTTTCCCAACTTGAACCAAACGAGCACTAAAAGTGTTTGAATAATTAACCTTATAAGCTCTCTTATAAGATGGTGATGTATTATGTAATGACCAAAAAGGACATCCTTCATTTTCTTTCTCATCTCTTAAAATTAATAAAAAACAATTTTCTTAATATTTTCTCTCTCGTCTCTCACGTTTCCTCTCTCTCTCTTTTTCTTCTCTCTCAGTCTGCACTTGCATTCTCCAGATCTCGGCCTCCCCCATTCCACCGCCCTTTCCTCCGTCGTCAACCACCATTCCTTCCCCAGTTTGCACTCCACACAGAAAACCGCCGACACCACCGTTAATGTTCATCTCCCCATCATCACCACCGTCGTCGCCATGTCCACCGCCTCCGGATTCTCCTTTATCTTCTTCGCCACTCTCTCCTCACCGCAAAAGTCTGTTAGAACCGCACCCGGAGAAAGCTTGATGAAGAATCTGCACTTGTAACTTCAGCGCCTACAACCTGTTCGACAAAATGCCAAGAAGAGAAATTGAAAGTGAAAAGAGGAACAACTGCGCCGTGGGTATATCCACTGCCCTGAAAACGATTTAGGCCGACCAAAGGTGTGTTAGTCCAACAAGCCGATCGTTTCCCAAGGGTTTACACAGCTACCAATCAATGCGAACACACTTCGCAGTAATTGGTTGGAAACAAATGGAACAAGTGCTCAGTTTTTTAAGGAAGGAAAATGAATGATAACAAGAAAAAATAGAGAGCTTCTCGGTGTCTATCCTTTGAACGACGACGGGAAGTGAAAATAAATAGAAGAAGAATCAAGCCGTTTCCCCCACGTATTCACGTTCTGAACGTTGGTTACTCCCACAAAAATCTCAACAATAATATGAAATGGCTTGGACTTATTCAAATTGAATAGGGAGGGCACAGAAAAGAAAAAGAAATCTGAACTAAATTAGTGCCTACCAAATGCACAAACGAGCCCATGTTCAGTTACTTGGCCCATATCCTAAATTAGTGCCTACCAAATGCACAAACGAGCCCATGTTCAGTTACTTGGCCCATATCCACACACTTAATAAGCCCAAACGATGAAAGGAAAAAATATATATTAACTAAGTATATAAATAATGTTGTTCATTTCCAACAAAGTCCACCTCGATTCGACTGCCTCAGTTTTGCACGGCCTCCAAATCTCAAATCTCAATTCAAGCACCACATTTTAAATTTTTTTATTTTTTGGCAGGTTCCAGATATTTGCGATCTATATTTGATTAATTTATGAAATTGTTTTGGTGTGAATCAATGATGGTGCTCGTTGGCGGCGACGGCGGTAGGTGGTCGATGGAGGAGAAAGAGGATAAAGTTGGGGCATAGTAGAAGTTCCATTTTTTCTTTTAAAGATTTTTTTTTTATTTTTGTAATAACAAAGTTAAATTCAATTTTTTTTTTTTAATTTTCGTGAAATACATTTCAGAGTTATTATTATTATACATATATTATTTATATCCAAATTTATATTTGTTACAATAATGTATGTAAAGGACGCAAGCTTGAAACAAAAGCATAGACGAGGGCATTTTTATAATTTTATGAATACTTGTGAAAATAAGTAAAAATAAGTTGGTGCAGAAGAACTTAGGGGCCGTTTGTTTTGAGGGTTTCAGGAAAGAGAAAGGGAATCAAAAGCTTTGATTCCCTTAGTGAGTGTTTGATGCATATTTTCAATCATTCATCATTCCTCACTTTGGGGTAATGGATTTCTCTCTTGTCCCCTTTTTGATTCCCCTCTTTTTGCTTGGGAATTGATTCCCTTTCCCCTCCTCACTTCACCTCTCCTCAAAATTTATAATTTTACTCCATGATAATATCATTAAAAATTAAAATATATATTATTCATTATTTATTTTAAATATAATATTATATATATATATTATATTACTATATTATAAATGTTTAATTATAATATATTTAAATATATAAATAAATATATTATGTTAATTAAATTATATAATAAATGATACGTATTTAATTAACATTCTAAAGTTTGATAATATTTCATTTGTAATTACATTTTATTTTAATAATATTTTTAATTTAATATATATATATATAATATTATATTATAATATAATATAATATGATTAAATATTATATATATTTAAGAGATTATATATATATATATAGAGTAAGATTATAATATTAAATATATAATATATTATATATGAATAATTTTAAATATAATATATATATATATATTACTAGTACTATTAAATATATATTAACTTATTTTAGAAAATAATAAAAAATTTAATAATAAATATTATTAAATATTTAATTAATAATAATAATAATAATACGTATTTAATTAACATTCTAAAGTTTGATAATATTTAATAATATTTCATTAGTAATTACATTTTAATTTAATAATAATTTTAATTTTAATTATATATATATATAATATTATATTATAATATAATATAATATGATTAACTAATATATATATATATATATATATATATATATATATATAATACTAGTACTAATAAAGATATATTAACTTATTTTAGAATATAATATATATTTTTAATAATAAATATTATTAAATGTTTAAATAATAATAATAATAATTTATTATTATTATTATAATATAAATTATATATGTATTTTATTCTAAAAAAGTACATTTATTTCAAAATTGAAATATTACAATATATTTATAATATAACAAAATTTAATATATATATATATTAAAAATATAAATAAATAATATTTCGATTCTCTTTCTTGTACCTAACCAAACGAATTGACAAATCAATAATGATTCTCATTCCTTTCCTTTCCCTTTGTTGATTCCTTTCCCTTTCCTAAACAAACGGCCCCTTATTTTTTCTAATGTTTATAAGCTGTTACAGCTTATTTTTTCAGCTTATAAGCTCTAAAACAACTTATTTTGCCGAACACTTTAGAGTTGTTTATAAGCTCTTCAAAAGCTTATAAGCTGTTTAAAATTGCTTATAAGCTTAGCCAAACACCCCTAATAATCCATTAAAATCCCTAAGATATTAAAATCCAATTAAAATCCTAAAATTTTTCAATATCATCAGATTTAGATGGATATTTAAAAGTTATAATTGAATACTATTAAATTTATAAGAATTTTCTAAAATCTAAATTAAATACTTATAGACTTTTAAAATAAAAAAAAAATTTTAAAATTTGAATTGAATACACTCCCCGGTGTGCGCGTTTAAATATATTTATATATATAGGGGTTTCGTCAAGGCATATTTTGGGAGACAACAAAATTGTTTGGTGATTTTATTTGTGGTGTTTGATGAAAGCAAATTCTATCAAATTTATATTTATATTGACAGATTATGTTTACACCTGTGGCTCAATTTGGCCCTGCTCTTCAAATTCTACCGCTTTTTCCCTTCAAATTCCATCGTCAAATCTTCGTCGGGATTGATTTCAATGGCCTCATTCTCACAACCTCAATTCTTTTCTTCCTTAGTTCCAATCAACAGAAACAATTTCGCTCCTTCTCCACAATACAAGAGCTTCAAAACCTCAAAAATCCTATCATCATCAAATTCTCAAGAAAATCCAGCAGAATCCCAACCTCTCGAAAAAGACCCAGTTAAACTTGCATTAGCCAAAGCTAAAGCATACAAGAATTCCGTCAAATCCGGCGTCCCATCTCCGAAAATCGTTCAAACCCCACCTGAAATCAGCGGATTTGATGAAATTGAGGATGGCGATGTGGAGAAGGATGTCCCTTTGGCTGTGAAAATTGCAGTGGAAAAGTCAAAGCAGTACAAGAAGAATAAAATTCTTGAGGAAAATGAAGCGGTTGCTTCGAAAAATTTGGATGCAGAACCTGGTGGAGTAGATGGGAAGAACGATGCAGAAGATGACAGAGGGAGGAAGGATATTCCTTTATCTGTTAAACTCGCATTGGAGAAGGCAAAGGAATATAAGAAGAATACAGGTTCTGATAATGGTGGAGTTGGAGAAAGCGATAAATTAGTTTCAGGTAATTCTGGAGAATTTCTTGAGATTTTTTTATTTTTTTATTACTGTACTAGGATTTTGGATTATTCAAGTTTTTGATTGATTTCTTTAGATGCAGTTTAGATTTTACTTAGATTATGAGCATTAATTAGGAGGGATATTCAAGCATCTGTTGTTTTATGTAAGCAATTATCAAGATTGTGTGTCATTTGGGCTTTATTGATTGAGCAAACTAATTAAGTTCATCTTCATCTGATTGTAGGAATTGAAGGAGGCAATGATAGAATTCTGGGAGATAAACAATCAGTTAAGAAATCTGGTAAAAAAGAGGGACTGTCGGTTTCGAGTATTGATTTTATGGGACTGGGCTTCGCGGATAAAAAGAGTGGTAGGGGTTTACCTGCTGGTTTAGTTCCATTTTCGGACACTTTCCCGGAAGGAAAGTTGCCTGAAGTGGAGATTCTTGTTGGAGATTCGAGCTTTGGTGAAAATTCAGCAGCTCCGTTGGAAGGAGATGACAGTGATGATCTTTATAAGCCAAAGGTTTCCACTTGGGGAGTTTTTCCAAGACCGAACAACATCTCAAAAGCAGTATGGCTCCTCACTTTCGTACATCAGATTGAAATACTTGATATCTTAACTATGATATTGAAGCATGGATCATTGTTAGGTTACTTTACTTATTTGTCGAGATTACAAAAAATGTCTTGTAGCTTTATCTAGTGTATCTTGAATGATGATAATCTAACTTCCTATGAAACTATAATTTGATATTTTCCTAATAAATGGTACTATAATAATAGGTGTTTATGAATAGTTTATAAGAAAGTGGTTTCTTCTTTAATGGAACTATGTACTGAACTTCTTAGATCAGATATGTTCAGTTTTAGAAGCTCAGGGAAGTCCACGATGCAAAAGTTATGCTATTTAAAGTCTAATAATTAATCATGTTTCATCAAATCACTATTTAATCTTGGTTTTGGGGATTTAACTTGTTTTTTAATGTTTGTATATTTAATTTTGTGAACTTGATTAGTTTAACCTTTCAGTACGGTGGTGGGAGAACCCTACGCCCTGGACAGGCACTTGAAACGAAAGAGGAGAGGGCTGCGAAAGAAGCACGTACAATGCAGTTGTTAGCCGCCTACAAGAAACAAACTGGCCTTGACATTGATCCCAAACTAAAATCTGAATGTGAGAAGGTATGATTTACTGGGATAAAAGCTTCCATCTTGGAAAAATTTCTTACAGAACATGATGTTTATGGTATTATTTATTCATGTGAAGGTTATTGTAAATTATGACTAGTTTCTACGATTAGGAATATCACGAAAATTACTATGTTCATGTATACGGCCATTCTTTTCGAGTCCATTCCATTTGTGCTGAGGAACACTTTGACTGGATAGCATAGGGGGAAAAAATGCATACCTTAATAGAGTATTTTACCACTGTTTCATAACTGTGATTATAATCATAACTCTTCTTAGTTATAGTGCTATCGTACTTAGGAATTGAAGGATGGTGACTCACTCATGGATCTTGGAAAGCTCAAGGAAGCGTCGCCTTTTTATGAAAGAGTCATGGAAAAGATGCCATACAAGGTAATCTGATGGTCGATTTTCAAGTAGCATTTTATCGAGTCTTGTGTAGCTATGCATGTGGACCTATCAATGCCGTGTGCAAAATGATACTAATCACTCTAATAATTGCAATTTCACAGTGAATATTTTGTAATTTGTTGCTACATCAGTCTATGGTACTATTTGCACTGATTCTGAGGGTCGTATTTGACCCTGACTTTACCAGTATGGATTTGGCACTTCAATTCGACTTAATTAGAGAAAGCTTTTAAACATTGAATCCTATATAGGTAGATTTCTCTTTTACTTCATGTTTTTCATATAAACATTTATTATCTTCTTTTATTCTTCCATGTTCACAATCAGCGCACTTGATCTATTTCAGAGCGAACTTCACGGACTAGCAGCTCTGCAATGGTCTATATGCCAGGACTCACTCAGCAGGTGAACATTTCTTACTTATATCGACGAATATTCTCTTACTTGCAAAAGATGCTCGATCAAAATATCTGATTAGTTTCTTTTAGATTTCCTGTGATAACTTTTATTTCATTCTATAATCAGAGAAACTCATCATCTGTTCCTTTGTGCAACCTTTGATGCCTATAGTACTTATGTTTCACATATGACAGATCCAACGAGGCTCGTGTAATGTATGAGAAGCTACAGTCTCACCCTAGTCCTAGAGTAAGCAAGAGGGCTCGGCAGTTCATCTTCGGCTTCCAGGTATATCAGTCACGCCACATATTCAAAAAACTTGGTGATTTATGTTTTATGTTTTTTTTAATTAATTTATTTAAATATCCTCAAGTTGCTTCATTTGCTGTTTGAATGTTGCAGGCAATGGAAATGTTGAAGGTTAGCAGCATGAATCGTTCTCCTCTTAGCACCGGCTATCAGAATTTCTTCAACGCATTCGTACAGCAGAAGACAAATTATCCATTAAAAGAGGGTGAAGTGGATGAAGGTGGAGTTGGTGAAGCCATACCCTACTTTATTTTTCTAGCTTCTCCTATTTTAATGGTGCTACTGATTGCTGCCTTTAGGTGACAATAAAAAGACTTGTATATATATATAATTATCAATATTGATCGATATAATAGATGAAGAATTGTGATTCTCGTTTTCGAGAGTATTCATATTATTAAGGTAATAAAGCTTTAAACTGTGCCATATCAAGGGATTCAGACTTCGGAAGGAATAGATTAATGATCAGAACTGAATTAAGAAAATTTGTTTCCAAATCCTTTCATTTACTATGGGAGGTTTTAATCAATTTGACCATTTTAAGTACTTCCTCTGTTTTTTCTGAAGTGGTTTATTTTTTGTATTTTAAACCTCACATAAAAGTGAGTCATTTCAGAAAAAACGGAGGGAGTAATTTTTTGAGTTCTCTCTCTCTTTTATATTTTGAGTAACTTGTTACTTCTATCTCAACGTTTCTCGAATGCACTAACCCTATCATTGACATGTTCACATTGAAAATTATGTCTGAAGTCCGCATATTGGACTGCTCATCAATATTTTCAAATTTCTTTTCTTTCTCATTTAGTATTGTATCGACATTCGATTCAATCATTGTGTGACATCTCACATTACACAGGATAGATTTAATGGACTCTCTAGCAATTTATACTAACCATTTTGACAAATCGAGAAAAATACAAAATAGTTGCTGACGGATCCTTTGTGACGTTGTAGAATAATGGGCTCCCATTCTCATGGGCCCGTGCGTCACAAATGGCATCAGAATTGATCCCGGGTTAACTCTATGGGCCCTAGGATGATCCCGCATGAAAGTTGGCGAAGATGAGCCTTGTAGACTCTCACCCAATGGAAAGATTGAAACATAAACATACTCCATTGTGGTGTAAGGTAGCTACGTGGGTAGGTGTTACTTGGGTGCTGGCGGGATCCATAGACGTTCACTTCCTTAGTTTTTCGGGTCTCTTGGGAGATGGCAAATGTGGACGGAGGTTAAGGAGCCTTTGGACGTGTGTAGTTTGGGTGCTATGGAAGTGGCGCAAACTCGGTGATTTTCGATCAAATTGAGTGGAACTTTCGTAGAACTGAAGAACAAATAAAATGTTGTTTTTGAAGTTGGTGCTCAGTGAGTGGAGAGGCGGAAGCAAATTGTAGTTTTATTACTTGGTCGAAAAATAATTTAGCTAGTTTATGGGAGGCTTTGTAACTATGTACCTGGTTTGGCACCTCCGGTGCCATTTTCGTGCTTTTAATAAAAGTCTTCATCTGTCTATATATATATATAATAGCAAAATAAATGTCGATCAACCATGATTTTTCTTGATTATTTTGCTGAATTTTTATAATTTTGGCTAATTAATCAATATTTTAATATGATTAATACGTATGTATATCATTAGATCTTTAGTTATTTAATATTAATATATAATTTAATCATACAGTATCATTAGATATGTGTATCATCAAACTCGTAATGTATTAACTTTAGATATGCATGAAATAGTATAATATATTTTGTTTAATTTAAGAAAATAGCATAAAATATTTACTTTATTAGATATATAGATATGCTTAGGTAATCTACTTCAATTCTATTCATCAACAAGAAAATTAATTATAACTCGGCCATGGTTGCGAAGTCCGGTTCTGTGCATGTATGTGTTCTTCTTCTTTTCTTTTTCTTTTTTTTTTCTTGACCATTGATATCCATGTTCTCAGTATCTTATAACATTGAATAAATTGATTTCTTCTTTATAAGGTAAGGTGTTGTTTAAGATCCGGCTTGGTGCTAAGTTGTCAATGTAATTTTTGTATATATGTGCGTTTCTGTATTCATGTTTTTGAGATCTTATATATGTTTATGTACCATATTATAATATATCTCCATGTTTATGCATATCTTATATCTCCATAATATATTAGGTATATTTCCATATAATATTAGGATTAAAATAAACAAACCTTGAATTTTATCCACATAATGAATGATTCGGCAAGTTTGAATATGAATGTTTCACAAACATTGATACATTTTCATAAACACCTTCACTACTTCGATATATGAATAATTAAGGCCAAAGGCTTCCACTAATAATAATAATAATAATAATATGATTTTAATCTTAACAATTTCCAACGAATTGTTGCATTAGTATCATCGTTTCATTTTAATTGTCTTTTCTTTATTTTTAAAAAAGATAAAAAAATATTAAGTCTAAAGTTAAGATTAAAATCATAAATCAAATAGTACTCATAAATTTTAATTATGAGTCTCTTACAGCACCTACTCAAACAATGAACAATATGAGACTCAAAATGTATATAAGTATCAACGTAAAAAAATGTGTATAAGTATAAAGTACTAAGAAATCCTACCCACCTTGACAAGTAATATCCTCTTTAATCTATACAGACAACGAGCGCGTTGACATAAAAAAAATTATATTACATGTACAATAAAATAAACTCTATGATCCTATGTATGATATACCGAGTGATCCAACATTTAAGATGTGCATAAATAATTGAGAAAATGCTACCTCATTTTGGCATGTTTTCTCAATACATCGAGCCAACGAACCACTTGATAGTCAAAATGAAATTACCCGAGCTCCTTCCATTACATGTACAACGGGTGTGTTGACATAAAAAGTATGTACTCAAAAAATGATACCCCCATTAATTAACCTATTCTTTTACTTCTTTTACTACTTTGAACAATGAGTGACTTGATATTGTCTCTCATAGTCTCATTAATACATATTTTTTCGAACATAATATAATGTTAACATATATTTTTTTAATATATTTAATTGTAACATAAATTTTTTGTTATTTTTTTTTCCCTAAATTCTCATAATTTTACTTATTATAATCAATGATTCAAGTATTTTGTCTAAAATAATATTACTATAGATCTTCACAAAAGAAACTTCGACAAATGGTCATTCACTTCCAGCTTGTGAGCAGATCACGTTTTCCATCTATTTGACTAGGAAGTTTCGACTACAGCAATAGGCTTCAACTTCATAATTTGATAGAGGATTGCCTCGGCAATCATCATATACACGTAGATAATTTTAATTTCTTTTGGATAATAGTGGTGGATCATTTAGTCAAAGCATGATTTAAAATGATAGTGCGTTTACCTGATGACAACATTGAAAATGCTAACCCTTATACTCAACCAAATAGTATCATTTATTGACCTATTTACATTTATAATGAGCGGTTTGAAATTCTAAAAGTTGATGAATACATTTACCTTAGAAATGATACACCTGATTGGAATCTTTTTCTATTATACGAGTAGTAAACAAAGGGCGACTTGAAAACATAACCTGGTTGATAATTTTTCTATTATAGAAGTAAATAACATGTGGCTTGAAATTTAATACTTGAATATAAGCTACCCAAGAAATCCCAATAAATTATATTTCTAACTAACTCCATGACATATTTTCAATTATATCGAAAAACGGGTTGTTTAACATTTAAATTGAACCCTTCAGACGGCTTGACGTTCAAATCAAATAGAACTTTTTCAAGAAATACTAAACTTCTTTAATCCATATTGCATAATGAGTGACTTCATATTCAACTATTTGTACAACTACTTGATAAATGTTATCAATTCTTACCCTCTATTATAAATCCTAACAATCTTTAATCTATTATTCTATTGTGACAAACTGAACAATAAGTGATTTGAGATACTCCTCCGTCCCACATGAGAGGTCTCATACATTGAATATATATGAGGTATAAAATAGTGAAATGAGACTATTGAAATGGGACGTAGGGAGTACAAAAGAAGCTCAACTCCTCCACAAATCCTACATAGCATTGACTTATTTTGTGAAATGGAGTATGATCTAATATATTGCTACAATACTACTATTTCTAAATAACCAAATATATTAAAATTTACTGTATAGTTAATATAAAGTGATTATTGTAAAAAAATATCCATCATTATTAAACTATATACCACGGGCGCATTAACAAAAAAAATTGAATGAGTACGACTATCAAGAAATACTACCCTCATTAACCTATTTTTTCTATAATTGTAAATAATGAAACATTCAAAGCTATTGAAACTAAACGACAAATATGTATTTTATTGACTTGTTCTTTTTCTAATATAATTCAGTCATAATATTTTTTCTAATAAAAATTGTCAAAATTCTATATTTTGTAATAATAATATTATTATTTTTTAATACTAAATATATACTTATAAAAATGTGACATAAAATGATCTTGTCGAATTTCAACATGCGCTAACACACCGATAAATGCTACTACATTTTTCTAACTTATTTTTTATAATAAAATTCAATGCTACCAAATTTTATATGAATTGTAGCAAAATTTTCATTTTGAAATGGATAATAATATTTTTTTTATTTTATTTTTTACTTTAAAATTGAAATATTTAGTGATTCCTATCGAATTTCGACGGGCACTACACTAGTTTTCTTGATATAAAAAAATGAACATTTTCCACTTCATGAATTTTCAAGATTATAAGATTGATAGATTTCAAAAGCTATGATAGAATTGAAAGAAAGTTACTAAAAGTGGAAATAAATGCTACTCCATTTGTCTCATTCACAATGTCTAATTTTTATTTCGAGATGTTCTATCAATAATAACTCAATTCCGAAATTATAAATATTAGATTGTCTTATAATCTTAATCCTCACCACAATATAATTTGAATGATAAAATTTTAAAGCACCATAACTTGATCGTTTATTTTTCGACTTTTACGGTTTTTACATCAAATTAAAAATATTAATATAATTTTCAATCATCAATATATTTTTATAAGTTTACCGTGCTCCAATTCAAAAAAAAATAAAATGAAATTTATAATAAAATATTAAATACTAGTATATTTTTTCTACTAATTAAGCTTTTTTAGTATCACTAAACTAAAAGAAAATCAGAGAATAAAGAAAATAAAAATAAAAATAAAAATAAAGGGGGGTCTGACGTGGAAGGGTTCATTCTAGTTGCTCGGAAATTCAGGCAGAGAGTTGGTAGTATTTAGTCGAAGCAACTCTAGGGTTGTAACAACATTGTTTCTATTCAAGGGGTCAACGATGGCGGCCTCTGCAACCTTGGATTCCCCTATCCAACATCAACCTTCTCCTCCAATTTCTACCAACAAATATCAACTCAAATCTCAAATCGTGGATCGGATTCCTCCTCAACACCCCATGAGTGGAATTGGATCTGTAGATTTAAATCGCGACGAAGAACAAATCAAAAGGGTCAGCTTGTGCCAAGATATGCAGCAAGAGACTGAAGGAATGGATTCGATTAAGATCGATGCAGATAAGGCGGTGGTCCTTGATCGGTGGCTGAGATCCGTCGATGGATATGTGAGTCCTTTAAGATTTTCTTGCGTGTTGTTGTGCTCTGATTATGACATTCATGAGTGAATTGTTGGTGGGATGGGAGGCATCGGTAAGAATACTCTAGTTAAAATTGCTTATTCGAATGCAGTTATTAAAGAGTGAGATCTTGGTAAGACCACTCTTGCTAGATTTATCAAGTAGTGTCTTATAGGTAAGACTACTCTTGCTATATCTGGTGAGGAGTAGATTGTTGGTAAGACCACTCTTGCTATGTTTCTTGAAGATGGTCTTATAGGTAAGACCACTCTTGCCATAACTTGTAAGAAGAGTCTCTTAGGTAAGACAACTCTTGCTAGAATGGTTAAAGAGAGTCGTGTAGGTAAGACTACTCTAGCTAGAACTGTGCATTCGATGGGGCTTTGAAGGATTTCTAAAACCAGAGATAGAAATCTAGTTTTAGTTTATTTGGAATAAAGTTATCAATGTTCCTGTGCGTGAGCACAGGCCTTTTAGTTAGTCTTTTGCAATAAAAGACAATGACAAGATACGAGATGTTGAGCTTTTTGTATTGTGGGCTATGTAAGACCACTCTTGCTATGTTTATTGAAGATAATCTTTTAGATAAGACTACTCTTGCCATAACTTTTAAATAGAATCTTGTAAACAAGGATTTGAAGGATTTCTAACACCAGAGATAGAAATCTGGTTTTAGTTTACGTGGAACAAAGTGAATCTGAATTCTGCAACATTTTCAAGTTGAGGTTAGGCTTTGCAAGCACAACCAAGGCACTACAAAGCTTGGGCAGGTCCGAATTTTAGAGCATTAGTGTTATTCCGGTCACGGCTAGCTATTTTTTCTCTTTGTAGCATGCATACATTTTTAGATGTTTTTAGCCATAATGTAAATTGGTTAAGATGTTATGTAAACAATTATTTCGGGTTACAGAAACATTGAAGCGTTTCTACTATATGATAATCATGGTGTGGTCATATTTTGATCAGTCTGGGTGGAACTGGGTATAGTTGTTCTCTCCTTCTACTTCAGTAACTTCTTTTCCTGTCTTTGTCGAACAACTCAAAAGCTCTAGCCGATGAGATACACTGCTACGACTCGGGCAACTGTTGAAATTTGTTTCTTGTTTCCTCTGTTTCAACAATCTTTTAGTTTAAGCCACACTAGGCAAGGAAACCATAGCACTTCAAAGGAGCAAAATGAAAATGGACGGTAGGTAATTTACAAACACATTTTACCGCAAATGAAAGTGCAAAAATTTTATAAGATTTTACCTAGTAATCACAAAGCATAGAAACCTTACAGCCAATATTGAAGTCCTCTGTTTAAGACAAAAAAAAATTATGAAGATTTTTGGGAAAATAATTTCATCATATCATCTGAAGTCAACCTTCGTGGGCACTAGAAATACTTTATTAATCACGTATAAATGTATCATTATTTAAGAGATTAACTATTACTTTTAGCTTAACTTTGAAGTTTGAACGTTTCAAGAAAAAAAAAATACAAATATGGGTGGATCTTTGGATCGCTTATCGCAATTAACATTGAAATCGGGGTTCTATCAAACTGCATAATAAATATATAGTGTTTTTATTCGCACTCGGTATCGTCTGTTCCAATTTTAGTGCCTGTTCCAATTTTAGTGCACAACCGTGTCTCAAATCTTAACTTATAGTATAGTTTTATGTACGTTCTTTCAACAATTTTAACTTAAAATGATTTAGTTAAATTTCATTGTTGTTTTTAAAGGTTCACTCATCCAAATAGGGTTTAGAATTTAATTTCGCTTTATTAGGTATATAATGGTTGATAAATTCAAAACTACAGTGTATAAAATAAAATTTTCAACTATTATAAAGCTCAAATATGAATCAAGAGCGAGAAGTTGTATCAAGATTTGCACGAAGTGATAGAAGAAATAGTGAAGTTATTTTTTTTTATATATGCATATGAATAATGCATAATATGATTCTAGTATTTTTGCTTACTATTAGATACACTAGAACTATATTTGCCATTGTAAATGATAAATATTGCAAAATTTATCATTATGAGTTATATGATCCAGAACAATACCACAACATAAATGAAATACGTTAAAAATAATATAAATTGTTTTGGACTAATATAATTGTGCATTAGGAGATAAAAAAATGATATGCATTGAATAGTCCATAGAAATGCATTATTAAATCTTTCTTCTTAATATATTGACTTTGTGTGTGTGTTGGTCTAGCAGTAGGGGGTTAAAGTTTCGGGACCAAAGGTCCGTCCTGATTTCAAATCCTCCGTGACACGACTTTTAAATTTTAGTTAATTATGTTCAAAGAAATGCATTATTAGATCTGGTCCGATACATAATAAAAGACAAAAAAAAAATAAGGAAATTTAGTCATGAAATTGAAAACAACTCAATAAAACATGAAAAAAAAAATCATCGAAAGAAAATAAATGACAAATACATAAAATAATGGAAGAAAACGAAAAGATGTTGGTGAAAAATTATTACAAAAATCTTCATGGTTAATTAGGAAAAGAAGAAAGAAAAGGTAAGTTTATCCATCAATTTTAGGATAACCGAATCACTCCAAATTTAAAGTACAAAATTAACCCTCCCTCACTCTTAGGCCTTGTTTAAGAGATTTCGGGAATTTGCTTCTAACAGCAATGCATCCATATCCCAAATCATGACATGTGGCATAATTTAGTTTCTCTCTCTAGGACAATATTGTATTTTCACAAATGGTAAATAGTATTTTGATTTTTATTTATTAATCCTTAACCCAACTATAGTTAGGCGTATCAATGTATATGAATAGTGAAATACGCTCCATGCTATCCAATCTATCTTTCTCGATCCCTCATTAGAGACGGCGATACTTGGCCGTTTTCCGACGAATAGGGACTGAATCGAATTATTTGCTGACTTTGGGTTCATACTTCTTTCTTAATTTGTTTTATTTGTTGCAATTTGCAAGTAGATCGAACAAATTTCTAGGGTTCTCATAATTATGTTGGTTAAGGATATAGGGAGGTGGGAAGATAGGGGTTGCATTTTGTGAGTTAAATGGAGTCGGTTTTGCTTTGCATTGAGTATTTGCAGCAATTTAGTTTGCAAGGAGGGGCAGTCTGTCGTTGAATTGAAGTGGGGGAGCGGAGCTAACACGATATCGGAGCTACTGCAGATCGAAATCGGAATAGGTTGATGATGGGCATTCTGTTGCTTCTGCAAGCTCGTCCGTTGGCAATGGAAGATGGGATCTAAGGCCTCAGAGCCAAGTTATTTATCAGCAACGCCTAATCGGAGCTGTCGTGCTGCAGGTCAGAGGTATGTTATTGTTAAATGGGATGGGGCTGCGTCGGATTAGTTAGATTAGCGTAAAAAGATGGATCGACGTGTACGTAGAGTGGAGTAGTAATTTGCTAAAGGAGCATCACCTGATCGGAGCCACTGTGATGCAGATTCAGAGGTATGTAATTGTTAAATGGGATGGTGCTGCGTGGGATTAGCGTAAGAAGATGGATCAATTGATGGTTGTCTTTGTAATAAGTCGAGATTAGAAATTTGGTAGAGGATTATTGGGTATCTTACTATTCGATAGTTTGCAGAGATTGTATAATAATTCGATTTGGCTCTTGTTTTGTAGTATTTGCCCATAATTTGGTAGTATGAAGGCCTCTCGTTTTTGCAGTTTATCGTTTTTGCAATTTTATGAGTATATCATATTCATATCACAACCATAAATCACTAATCATGCAATAACTATGAACCATACAATTACTCAAACTAACTTTAATTATGGTACTTCAATTCTCGAACATCAAGCTAGAATTCACAATTTGTGAAAAAAAGTCGACGTAGAAGATTGTAGTAAGGCTCTCCTTCAGCATAATAGGCTGCTGCAATTGGATTTTCCTGGGCAAAGTAAGAGTTGCATAATATTGTGGGGAAATAGAGTTAGAATTTGGTGTTGTATTGTGGGAATAAAAGACGGCGCTTTAACAAAATCCATTACCGCAATATGTTGATGCCATGCTTCAGTTGGACCTTGAACGCTATGTGTGTATTCAGTGTGGGTGAAACGTTTGTCAAGTCGAAGACAACGAAAACATTCATAACGTTCTTTCAAAAACGTTATCTTGTTTGTGAAATATTCGATTTGTCATGTTCAACTCGTTTGTGAAATTAATCTCTGGCAATATGTGACGAATAACTTCAAGATTTTCACTTACCGATCCAACATGCCAATTGCCCGCCCGGACTTGTTCGTAGAGCGTCTGAAGCACACATTTCTCCAGGTGTCTGCTCCATGGCTCCTGGTAGAAGGCCTCATCCTGAAGAACAACTGGGATCGACATATGGTTATTGGAGCTAAATCATGAGAGCACTATTATTAATACATTATCAACCAAGTTGTTCCAATTCAATACTATTCACATGTGAGACTAGCTTCTAATATGTTACTGTGCACTTGTGATACTTCGTTGATGAAAGAAATGAATTATGCCTTGTAGATTGGGCCACGTGGATTGGGCCATGTCTTATATTATCTTATATTTCTAATGGGGTCGTAGTGTATAAAGACGTATTATACTATGGTGTTGATTTCTTATGAAGACGTATGCAAAAACTCATAAGATAACGAATTCTTATATAGACTTATGCATAAAATGATCTAGTTACTGAACTGTAGTTCATTGCAACAAGTCTAGCTAGGTTATCGAATTTACACAGCGTTCTCAAAAGTAGGTATGAAAATACCATTGTCTTGTGTCAAGGAAGAGTGCATTCGCTATTCGAGGAGTCGGAGTGACCATAGCTGATCACAATATGAATCACGATATTCTTTGCATGACTTAGGATTAATATCCCTGATTGACCTTCCTGTTACCAAACACTCAATGAACTTTATCGCAAAAATGCCACAGTCGATTCCATTTAATTGCTGAGGCGCGTTCAAGCAGTTGACAACATTCCAATGTGTGCACTGAGTACCAGAAGTGCTTTCCTTAAATACTCCAATTTTCTTGCATAGCCATGGCAATGTCCTACTTAGTGGGATGAAAGAGGTCTTCATCGCTTCCCAATTGCTTCCATCAGATAAGGAATCATATACCGTTATAGTCTCCGATCGCAAGTGCACCTCATATGCAACCCAATGGTTAGTGAAAACATGCGCTATCCCATAGAGTTTACTGACCTCGGACCACGGTATTTGACGCTCAAGTGGATTGGTCCCTTGTACATTCCTTGCAAGGGTATAGAACACATCTTCCTTTTGAAACTTTGTAATTCTATCCTGCAATCGAGATAAATGATATAGTTAATATGAATGCCTTGCAAAAGGGGGATAGAATAGCTACAGATAGTTATTACTTATTATCATACCCAAAATAAACTTTCCATGCACGCCCAGTCTTGCTCAAACGTTTCTGGATTAATGCTAGCATTATACATGAGCAGATTTAATAATAGATCGCAATCCTAAAACCAAAAAACAGACGGTTATGATTCGAGTCATGTACGAATGAAATTTGATTAAAATTTAATGGATAAATGTGCCATATTTATACCTTGTCTTGAAGTCTTCGGTCGTAGTTGATTATATTATCGAAGGAAGATGCATCCATTACTTTGGCACACGCCAGATTAGTGTGAATTAGAGGCTTACTATGAAATAGAAGTGGAGAAGGGCCATTCAATATACATGTTTTGATTATTGTAGTGAAATCATGGTTTCATGCAGATAGAGGAGAGCATGATGACGAGGTTGGACTGCAGTTGATGACGAGGTCGAGCTGCTATACATGACGAGGTCATCATGCTCTCCTCTATATGCAGTTTGACCCATGATTTCTCTACAACTGTAGATAACAAGTGAAATCAAATGTAGCACTTACATGGACATAGTTTTGGTCTCCTCATGCCACTCTTTAAATTGGACGAAGTTGTCATTGTTCGCAAGTCGAAATGGATCGAACATGTTCACCGACGAGGCTGTAGTATATACTCTGATCTCCACTTTCTCTCTGATTGTAGACATATTTCTCACTCTTCTATGAGGCTTGGCGGTTGTCCCCAATGAGCCTTTTTGCCTGCGATTTCCCTCTTGATCTTCATTCTGATTTTCGGGCTTCGTAATTTGAACATGTTTGCGTGTTCTAGCATTTTGCCCTGCAATCTTTGACCCCATTGTTGCAACAGGCAAACGGCCTTGAATGTCTCCCGATCTCTTTGACTTTGGACCTTCATTTTCATGTGTCTCTGTGCGTACGGAGTCAAGCAACCCATCTAATACTCTTAATTTTTTGGTTTCGGCTGAAGATTCACTCGAATCATCTATCTCTTCGACCTTTTGCGTTGGTTCCTCAATGGCCTGTACTTCAGCATTAGATACACAAACATGGATGTGCTCATAAATGTAGTTCACTTTCTGTATGAGATCACCCATGTTTTTCATCATGTAGCTTTCGAACGTGGAAGGTCGCTGCATGAGTATAGATTTAAATAAAGTGACATTTATAACATGCAAATAAAGAACACGCTGTTGAATTAAAGAACATGCATTCATTTAAGAATAACCACACGTACGCTAATTGACGGTGGAGTCTTCAACACCGCCGTACTTCCTTCATTATTTGAGTCCAACATGTTGAACTTCCTTGGATATTTACCTCCACTGGTGCTGCCAGTAAGTGGACTTATTGATTGGCGGCTTCTAGAACGATGTAGATCATCTTGGTGATCCGCAACCAACTGATTAATATTTTCGTTTATGAAAGCTAGTTTTCATTTTGAAGGCTCTACTTTTATGTGCATGCTTTTGTGGATCCCACTGCTTTTGTTGCTTAAAGTAGTCCTTCCATAAACACGCAATCCCCCTTCTTTCATCTTATCCTCCTCGTACTCAGACGGCTTCATTTTTTCATTATTGAAGACGTAAACAAAAGACAAAATGAATTATTAATCATATTGAATGAGAATTCTATAAATACAATTATGCACTCTTGAATTGACACTTATATAGATTATAAACAACAGGCCGAGTGTAATAATCCCGGATTTCTGATTCAGCAGGGGATGTTGTGGCTCGACCATCTCAACATCCTCGGCCACTTCTCGTGATGCCTAGGAACCAACTCAGCATACCTTGAGGCTATGTCTGGGAATGTTTCATACACCCACCATTGTAGCACAAGGTTCAAACCATTCACTTCCAAAAGAGGTCCCTCGCTCCCATTAATTTTTGTCGCCCATTTGTCGTACGCAGCGTAAAATTGTGTGACAAAGAAAAGATACGCATCTCGACCCCAATGGTAGACGTTCATGTATCCGAAATCATCAACTGCATGCACGTATCCAACATCAAGGGGTGCATTAAAGTTATTACCATTACTCATCAAACCATTGAACACGAAGATGAGGATTCCCAATTTCAACGCGTACTCGCTACCTCCTTTTGTAGCTTTGCATTCATCCTCGAACGCTTGCTCAATATTTCCTATGTATAGAGTACTCTTCCCTCCAAAAACTGTTTCATGCAATCTCGAATGTTTGGGTAGTGGTTTACTACTACGGAACGACAACCCAGTTAGCATGAAGAATTCATCTCTTCCGAATTCGGCCTCCACATTGTCGTATTTGAATTTTAAATGGTTCCTTGAACGTGTGTCAACGACATGCATGAATAGATTTGCCATAATTTGTTCTTGAAGTAATATTGCCGTAACCTCCATGAATGTACCAAAACAAGAATTCTTTAGCTTTAGGAGGTTATCATCGTCAAGACTGGCTTTGAGTTTATCAATTACTTCCATAGTTTTACACCTCGCACTGAATGGTATTCCTAGAGTATAGTAATCATGCTGTACATTAACAATCCACATATTCAGATATACAATACAAAATTATGCGTAAAACACTGTAAAGGGTGGCTTCGCCCCCGATTTCCATCCATATCAAGTACATTCAATATTTGATTTTGCTGTTAAAATGATGTCATTAGTGATTGCGCATAGATCGAACATAGTTAATGCATGGGCGACGTAATACCTGGGGTACGGTATCTGAGTTCTCCACCATTGCATAAGCATTCATGTGAACTCTTCTATGGATGCAATGAAGGATCCCTGCAATGACTCCCCTCAGTAAAGATTTGGGCATTTGCTCATTTGGAGAATGAATTAATTATTCTACATCAAAAGTGATTGACTTGCAAGCCTTTCCACGTGCAAGTACATTATTGAGCAACTGATAAAAGCATTAAATGCAGCCCAATGCCTAAGACATATTTAAGATAGCTTCCCAATATCCCTATAAAGCTATAGATGTAGGTAATGCTATGTGTGTAAGTTTGATGGGAGTTTAGGGTAGGTTTAAGTTTGCTGGGAGTTTAGGGTAGTACACCACCATACCCCCATTATCCTCTTGCAATCTTGTACTATATTAGTATTTAAATTATTGTTTCGAGCTTCATACCTCTACATCGAATTGACCATTACATAGGGGTGTAAACGAATCGAATCGAAGAGAATAACACAGTATTCGATTCGAATTCGTTAAGGTATTCGAAGATTCGAATTCGAATTTTCTTCGAATACTAGATTTGATTCGTATTCGATTCGAAGGTAGATTCGAAAGTATTCGATTCGATTCGAATATTCGATTCATTTTATCCTACACATATTCCAAATGATATTTTAAAGAAAATGATTCGAATTCGAAGTTCGATTCGGATATCCGATTCGAAATCATTATTTAAGAAATAAATTTCTAATTGGGCTTAAGAATTAATATCTTATATATATAATTATATTACATACAATATTAATATTATATTTATATTAATATTAATATTAATATTAATATTAATATTAATATTTATATTGTATGTTATATTTATATTTATATTAATATTTATATTGTATGTTATATTTATATTTATATTTTATCGAATACTTACCAATATCGAATCGAATATCATAAATTTTTATTTGTATTTGAATAATAATCGAATCATAAAAAATATTTGTTTTTGAATTCGAATCGTAAAAAATCGAATACGAATAGGGCTAATCGAATACAAATACCGAATCGAATCAAAATTATTTGATTCGTTTACAACCCTAGTGTCGGATTAGTCCATGTTTATATTCAAATATATATTTATATTTAACTATTAATATTCAGACTTACTATTAAAACCCCATAATGAAAGAACCCCAATAATGAAAGAAGGTAATGCCTGATTTACATAACATAAAGTGAACACAATAAAAATAAACGTATTATTACATGGCCTTATTCATAATTCTTGGAAGAAATTAACTACTTAGACATCTCTCCTGTCTCCAGTGGCTGCGGTGGTAGCGAATTCGGCATATATCGGCCTTAATGTCTCCGGACCTCCTTCCTTATTGCAAATTGGACACTGCAACAAAAAATGTAAAATACGATTAGGCTAAATATTAGTGTACTAACCTTATTCGTGGAATTACGAAGATTTCAATTACCGTTGGTTTCCTCTTAAACCAGGTGATAATGCATTTGAAACCATAAGCATGGCCGCATGGCAAATTACTGTGAATAAACACATAACATAAATGAGAACTGGTTTACTTCAATCAATTCATCAACTCAAATCATAACTGGGGGATCGAGAACAAGATTCAACTATTATCTAATTGTACCATGGATGGTGATCGCCTCCTGCCTTAGTGATAAGTGTGCATATGATACAAATTATGCCTTGGGCTATACTGTTGTCAACAACTTCAGCCTCCCTAATAGAAGAGTTGCACTCTATACCATCATTAGTCGGAGAAACGATAGAAGGAATGATTTCGTCGCTGGATTCATAGAAGTGAGATGTTGGGTATGCCATCACCGCCGGGCTTTGCCTCCGAGTACGCTGCTCTTCTTCAGGGTCGTGGGCCGTATCATCGGAATCTGACCCTGTTGCCTCAACGAACATCTGAAACGCAGAACTCCAACCTCAAGTACTCGATTCGTCTCTTGCAGGCATTTTATGTTTTAGGTGAGAAACAAAGTAAGGCAAAGGTAAAAAAATAGTCTATGAAATACAATAAAACTCAATTACACAGTTCATAATCTACATTTATGGCTCGATATTCAAACGGTCAGAATATCACGATTACCGAGAAGCACACACATCTACACGACATGACAGTAACGCCTAGTGTGGTACGTGACCCACGACAATGAAGCTTCTCGGTGAAGCTACTTCGCATTTTGATATTTTTTTTACATAACTAAATGTCACCTACATTTAATTATAAATATGTGAGGTCACTTTAATAAAAGATGAGTATATATAATAAGGAAAAAATACAATACAGTTCAACCTTAGTGTTCTATATCCTTAAGCACAAACTCTTAATCCGTACCTTAGTGTATTAATCTTAATCACAATCTCATAATCTCGTTTCGTTCTATACCATAGTGCACTAATCTTAATCACGAACTCCTAATCTCATTTCGTTCCATACCATAGTGCACTAATCTTAATCACGAACTCCTAATCTTGAAGAGTTATATATCTCGATTCGTACCGTACCTTAGTGTATTAATCTTAATCACGAACTCCTAATCTCGTTTCGTTCCATACCATACTACACTAATCTTAATCACGAACTCCTAATCTCGAAGAGTTATATATCTCGATTCGTACCGTACCTTAGTGTATTAATCTTAATCACGAACTCCTAATCTCGTTTCGTTCCATACCATAGTGCACTAATCTTAATCACGAACTCCTAATCTCGAAGAGTTATATATCTCGATTCATACCGTACCTTAGTGCACTAATCTTAATCATGAAGTCCTAATCTCGTTTCGTTCCATACCATAGTGCACTAATCTTAATCACGAACTCCTAATCTCGTTTCGTTCCATACCATAGTGCACTAATCTTAATCACGAACTCCTAATCTTGAAGAGTTATATATCTCGATTCGTACCGTACCTTAGTGTATTAATCTTAATCACGAACTCCTAATCTCGTTTCGTTCCATACCATAGTGCACTAATCTTAATCACGAACTCCTATTCTCGAAGAGTTATATATCTCAATTCGTACCGTACCTTAGTGTATTAATCTTAATCACGAACTCCTAATCTCATTTCGTTCCATACCATAGTACACTAATCTTAATCATGAACTCCTAATCTCGAAGAGTTATATATCTCGATTCGTACCGTACCTTAGTGCACTAATCTTAATCACGAACTCCTAATCTCATTTCGTTCCATACCATAGTGCACTAATCTTATTCACGGGCTCCTAATCTTCATCTTGGGCCATCCAGTTTATTTCATTTCGGTACCAAACACTTAGATGAACCAAGATTAGGGGTGAAAACGGATAAGATATTTCCTAACCGATCTGGAGCCGTATCCGGTCGGTATCGAATTCGGTACAAAAAATTAGTATTCGGGCGGATACGGATAGTTGCATTCGGACACGGATTCAGATATGGATTACATAGTATCCGACCGTATTCAAATTTTACCATATTTTATCGGATATTATCCGGATAACAAATCCTGATATCCGGATATTTTAATATATTTTATTTTATATTATATATATATATATATATATATATATATATATATATATAATAGTACTACTTCTTCTTTAACATTTGTGTTTAAAAAAAAAAAAATCAATTTTTACTATTAAGAAAAAGGAAAAAGTTGGGAATTCAGCCGCCTCACAACACTTCTTCTGCTTCGCGTTTTCTTCCCTCCGCTAGCCGCCGTGATTGGATGAAGACCCACCGCCGCCGTTCAATTTTGCCATCGGCGAGGTGCCCAACGCTGCCAACAATTCACAGCCTCCGAATCTCTTTTCCAAACCCAGCACAACCATTCAAGAAATTAGATTAATAATAAATTTGGGTATTTCTAGTTCTACAAAATATTATTTATCGACTTATCCCCAGGGGATTGGTGAATCATTTATTATCTTTCACGAAATTTCTGCTGCTATTACTATACCGTCGATTGTAGTGATAATGGAGATTATTAATGTTGGCATAAAATTGATGCATTCTTTGTAACAGAAGAATGTATTCGTGGTGTTCGACGAAATATTTCAATGAAGAGCATGTTATATTTTTACCAAATTGAAGAACTATGTAGCCTCTTAACTCTTCTTCTAGTCTATGAATGCCTCGATCTCACTGCTAATAAAATTCACTAATCTTGTACCTCTTCCTCTGGGATATCTATGGCTCCTTGAAGAACTTTTGTTGTTTGGAAATAATCTCTAAGAAGTGATGCACCGTCCTTAGAATGAGCTTCATTACTTCCTTGACCAATTGAAGACATTAATTCTCTAATTAGAGATTAGATGTTTATTTTGGGGTATGTGTTGTGCATGCGAGTTCGTTCAATAATTTGGAAAGAAATTGACCAAATACCATAGACTAGTTTAAGTTATGAGGTCTGTTTGAAATGGAATTTGGCATTGTTAGTTTTTACTTTTTCTCTTTCCCTCTCATGTGTTTTTGATTGGTTATTCTGTGATAATCTTTTATTTTTTTTACATTCTACTACATTCTTTGAAAATGGTTTATTAGCGGTAGATATAATTTTTATAATTTGCATTAGAACTTCTATGAAATATTGCGTAGGTAGTTTTTTTTCATATGTTTCAATCACATCCATATGATTTTCGTATGAAATATATTATCCGATTATATTTATTCGAATCCGGTCTGGATTCGTCCCTTATCCGTTCCGTTTCCGTATCCCGAATATTCCGAATTCGTATCCGAATCCGGCTTTTCCGTATCCGACTCCGAATCCGAGAAAAAAATATAATTTAGGATACGGTATGAGCACTATCCGTCCGTATTCGATCCGTTTTCATCCCTAACCAAGATGCTTCACCTCATCTTGGTTCATCATATCCACCAAACACACCCTAAATACTAGTGCTGTAAATTTAAGTTTAGAATTAATAATAATAGTAATAATTCAAATAATAATTATAATAATAATCATAATTCAAATATTTTTACTCCAATCAATATAACAAAAGGAGGGTTTCTTCATCCACCAAATATTGCAGTTCATATTCCTCTTCATTAATGAGGCACGACTTTGTGTAGCAATGATTAGACTGAATTAGACATTTATCCTCCGGGTGCCGTGCCCACATTCCCCGAGACTGCATCAGGAGATAGCCATTTCCCATTCCCGTCATTCCCTCCATTAACTTTGCAGTTAATTGTAATTAAATAGTAGTAACTTCCTAATAAAATACACAGAATATGAATATGTATTCGTGTATATAATTGATTGAAGTCCAAATCTACACACATAATATTATGCTTCGAATAGCGGCAACCGTATTAATTGCAAGCAGAAATCTTTTCCTATTCCTGATATTGGGAGCAGTTGGAAGGGAAGAGTGTGCATCGGTTTTCATGAATGTAAAATAAATCAAACTCTTCATTAAAATCATTATCATCTTCTTCCTCCTTCCTCTCTTCGTCTTCTTCTTCTTCAGCGCACCCACCCACCCGCATTCTGAATCTTCTTGTTCTTCTTCTTCATCGCACAGTCCATGTTCTCCTTGTACTCCGCACCCACAATCCAACCCTCCATTAGTCTTGCACAACTGTACGAGAGGACAACATGGCAATTAACATAATCGAAGGAATGCATTTCTTCACATTAATTAGCGAGAACAATTGCCCCAACATGACGAAACTAGTAAGGAATTTGCCATGGATTTGTTTTATTTCATTTCTTCTTGATTCTTACTAATTTATTTTAATCATTTCAATTGTAGCGTTTGCACAAGACAATGTCGCAGCGCATGCCTGAAACCGAGATGAAGATAGTTCTTCAATGCCGGGGTTCGCTGTGGTGGGTAACCGTGCGCCATAACGACGACGACGGCCGACTCTGGATGGAAGATGGATGGCCCATTTTCGCGATTGCCATGCAACTTCAATATTTAGATATAGTCTCCTTTCGTTATTCAGGTGATGGCAAGTTTGTTACCAATGTCTTCGATGTATCCTCCATTCGGTCTCCGTTCAACGAACTTAGCCTAAATCACGACGGGCAAAACCTAGAAGCTTGCGCATGTGAGAGCGAGTTCTTCGACGCAGTGAAGGTCACCGGCGCTAGCACGAACGGAGGTCGGTATGCAGTTAAGATTAATGATTACTATGTTGTTGAATTTGCCAATTTACTAACTATTCTAACTCATTAATTGACAGAAATGTGGGGAAGAAAGGCATGCTTTGAAGTTGAGATACATAATTTTCACAAAGGAAAGAATGCGATGCTGGTACTGATTAAATACATTTATTTATTAATAAGTTGACTAATACACACTAATTCAATACTACTTATTTGCTCAATTTGATCTTGTAGGTTATCCCTGGGGAATTTGCTACGGTAACGAAGTTAGAGGCATGTACTCGCGTTCTACTAATTCGAGGCGATTATGAAATAGGATGGGAAGTTGTAGTGAATCAAGAAATTGTGGAGGGAGGTCATCTCGTGATGGCTTTGACGAGGGGTTGGCGAATATTCTTAGCAGAAAACAAAATCAAAGCTGGTGATTTCCTGATATTCGAAGTGGATGACAAGGCAAAGAAGTTCGAGTCAACTCTCAACCTCACATTTGATGTAGTGAGGTACATGTACTTCATTTGGTGTTTTGAGTTTCGTTATTATCTGGATTATTTGTAATCTCGATTGGTATATTATTAGAATGCAACAAATTATAAGCAATGTATCATTCATATTGGTTCTTGAATCAGTTATGCATGGGTTGCACTCTTGTGGTGTCATTTGAATGTTGTACTTGTTCCTAAGTATTGTTGTTGATAATATGTTTGCGTGTTCTTTACTTCATGAATGCTCGCGAATTCAGAATTGTTATTAAGTATTGTTCTTCAATATGTATCTTCTTCATGTACATAACATGCAAAGGAAATATAGTTTTACTGAATCATGGATCATTTTAGTATAAATCCATTAAGTAGATATTAAGTATTGTTCTGAATGCAATTTTGGATGTGTTGTTCTTAGATAATTTCAATGCTTAGTTTTAACTGATCATGTTAAGTATTGTGCTTAATACATTTTTTGCATGTATTGTTCTGAGATCTTGTATTAAGCTTTGTATAAACTGATGATATAATTAAACCAGGGACACCATGGGAGAAGGGTTTAGGCCAGATAGGGTCTTCATGAAGGTGATCATGCCTGGTGATGATAAGAAAATGGTAACTATATCTATGCCTTGCCAAAGTCATTGTTAAATCCTAGCTAATTCCTTAGATGTTACTTAGTAATCTTCAAATAATTGTAGATGTTGCCTCGGGCTATAGCAAAAGAACTTGATAGAGTGAAGCTACGCAAAGTGTCGGTGATATCACGCATAGGTACATGGGAGATGAAGATCCAGAGGAATGCTTCGGACGGCCGGCTTTATCTTGGAGATGGGTGGACTAAATTCTCTAATGCCCACGTGTTAACTGATTGGCATCTTATCCAGTTCAGGAGCCTTGGAGATATGATCTTGCAAGCATCAATAATGAAATGCAATGGAGAAGAGGAAATGGGATTCATATTCCAAGCAGAAGGCAAAGAGAAGATCAGCACGGTTGTCCCCTGTACTTCTCCTCCGGCGCCTATGGGTGGAGAGACATCATGCAAAGCGTCCCGAACTGGTAAGCGCATTCACGATGATGCGCATTTCAATTAGTATTACTTTGAATTGTTAATTATAAGTTGGGTTCAAACTATTAGCTAAGGTTATTATTATTATTATTTAGGTCTGCCCGGTTTTATTAAGATAGGTTAGGGTTGAATTTTACTTGGGCCTCAAGTAATTAGTAGTTTAATTACTCTCTGAAGAACGCAGGGTTGTTTTATTTATACTTATGTTTCTTTCTTTGAATCGTGATTTTCACTCTATCAGACGAGCTGAGAGTGACTGCTATCCCAGATGCCGGTGTGATCCGTCCTACAGAACTACAGCCTCTGCCACGTGAGTTCCTTGCAAGCCTGTAGTATTACATAATTCTTTTTACGAAACTATAGCAAGTTGGCTGAAGCAATTGACTATATGTCCAGGTATATTCCAGATTGCTGACATTACAAGCACTTTCATAGTGACCAAGAATTATCTACATTCTCTGGTAAAAAACATTTTACTTTATCTCATTCCAATTCTTATAACTGAGATTTCTCATTACTCAAAACTCTTGCTTAAATACGTTATTTGTTCTTGGTGGATAGGAAATACGTAGAGAGTTTGTGAGAAAAACTCGCTTGCATCTGGCGTCCTCCATCAAGCTAGTGTGCATTGATGGAAGAGAGTGGGACATAACGCTGAAGGCGACGGTGCACAACGACGGCCAAGATAAAGTGAGGTTCACGACAGGATGGAAGCAGTTCTTCTTACACTACAACCTCAGACGTCGGACACGCTGCATGTTGTTCGGCTACGTTACTGCGCCTCATTCTCCACCGCCGACCAGACTTGGGATAAGAATCAATGTTTGAGAAGTTTGTGAATTTGAACAATATTTGTTTTTGTCGTCTTGGTGACGAATACTTGTGAATTTTTTTTTGTTCGAAGTGGTCATCATCTTTTGCTCACTGAATGTGGATTTGTTAGAGAATTAACTCTTGTTGATGTGCATGCTATAATTTGTATGTGTATTTGGTACAGTTCTACCTTACTTTTGCTGAATTATTAAATCTCAATGTCATTTGCAGAAATAATCATAGGTTTTAAACTCCCTCTGTCTATTCCGAATCGACCACTATAATAATAATACTAATAATTATAATACTAATAATAATAATTATAATACTAATAATTAAAATAATAATAATAATAATAATAATAACATTTTAACTACATGAAAGTGAATTGTGAGATATTATCAAACACAGTATCAAAATACAGTATTGAACACCAATTTATTGTAAGGACGGAATATATCAAATAACTAGATTATACTACCTACATCTCATATAGTTAGTCCAGTTTGCTTTATTGACTTTTCCGGCACGCGTTTCCACCGAAACCTAGTACGGGTTTTAAAATTTAATTTTGAAGTATTTTTCCTTTTACGGGATACTATGAGTACTATGACACTCATAGTATCCCGTAAAAAAAAATACTTCAAAATTAAATTTTAAAACCCGTACTAGGTTTCGGTGGAAACCATAGTGCCGGAAAAGTGAATAAGCAAACTGGACTAACTATATGGGATGAAGGTAGTACCAGATAAGTAACGAACTAACTCGTAATGGCAATTGTAATTCACTAATTTATTTTAACAATTAATGCAATGGTTCCCACCTAACCCCTTATATCTGAAATAACATATACAACAACTGATAGATCATGATAATTAAATAAATGACATCTGTAATTGTTTATTAATTAATTAATAGCATTTGCTCATTATCCTTAATTAATTTATCTCAAATAGTTAGACCCTAATTAATATTCGCGAAATAAATACTCTTCCCTCAAATATATAACAACAAATTACTTCAATTTCTTCAATTTGCGATTCGGCTCCTTGCTCATTCAATTTCTTCAATTTGCATTTGCTCATTCTCCATCTATTCCCCCCCCCCCGCAAAACATTCGGCTCCTTGCTCCTCTATTAGGGTTTTCGGCTCCCCAATGTTGCAAACCAAATCAGATCACTATTCTCTAGCGGAACGGAAGTGGGTGAGAGCTTTCTGAATCGAGCGTGTATTACCTTCCAGAGTCGATGTGTCACGACCGCACTTTGCTAAGGATAGCTAAGACGGGAAACCGTGACTAGGGGTTGGATATAAGAAGCGGGAAAGAAAGGGGAAATGACTTGTAACTCAGTAATTAGCAAAATGAACAATTGAATAGACTCGATCAAAAGAAACTTGCAAGATAAACAAGTTATGAAGAAGCCCGAGGTTCAAATGTTACATGATCATCTCATAGAAATAACCATATAAAGTCAAACATAATTCTAGTTCGTGAAGGAATACGAGTAGAGTAGTTCTCGATTTACTGGTTCATGAAGCCAGTTAAACATAATTATCTAAATAAGATAATAGAAGTGTACAGCGGAAGTCTTAAACAAAATAGATACATATATGAAGATATGTATCGCTTTCTGAACCAAATTCAAAAGATGAATGAATCTCCTCTCAACACTGCCGCCCTTGCCACCTCGCTCAACCTGCAAGTTTTTGAAAACACGAGCAGGGCTGAGTACTTGATGTACTCCGTGAGGTTATGCCCAAAAATAATTTTAGTAAAAATAATCACCAATCATGCATTTCACCGTTACCACAAGGTTTTATCAAAATACTTGTGTAACAAAACAGCTTTATTTCCATAAACAATTGGAGTGCACTCCCCATTTTCTTCCACATCTGTATTATCCATATCTATAAGTAGGCCGGCAAGGTGGCCACCTCACCGGACGTTTCCATGCATAACCGGTCCACCTCTGGAGCACACAGTCACGACTTCGTGTACTCATAACCTGGCTAGCGACCTTTGTCTAACTCAGGCTCGATCGATATAACGTTGGCAATCCAACACAGATAGGCATCACACATAAAACCAAAAACATTTTATGCATGAAAGGGTTTTGAGTCAACTTACTTTATTTTCAAAACATGCTTCATTATAGCAACAATATAATTTTCTTTGTTAGAACGCCCACCTGGTTATACAGAAATGATTGAGCGATTCTTGGTTTTTCTTCACGTTCCTTGGCCCTCGTCTTGCGATTGACCTTTAGGAAAAAGTATCGCCTAAATAGATATTCTAATTTTGGAGAAATATGCTATTTCTAGTTCGTATCGCGTCTTAGAAATATATTAATCGAGAAGACAGAAAAGTCCACCCGGAAAATCCGGCATGGCCCAACGTTCGATAAGTCTACTCGATAATTCTAAATTATCTAAAATTAGCTAAAGTCGACTAATTCAAATGAGAACTCAATTTCTCCATTCGAACTAGTCCTAAGACTCGATCAAGACGCTTAACAAAGCAGTAGAAGGTCCGTCATATGAAAAACACAAGTTCAACATGCATCGACTCTCCTACTCATGGACGAATTTCTACAATCAATCTTATGCTTGAACCCTTATCTTAGACATCATTTTAGACTCAAGAGATCAAGAAAAGGCTAAGCTTACCGAAAGTGAGAAAAACTCGAAGCTTGACTCCCTCCTCGAATAGTGACTCGTGCATGTCCTATCTCTACTCTTCAAATCGACAATCCGTCACCATAGCCTTGCTCCTGACTTCAAATGATGAAGGTTTACAAGTTTTTAGAGTGATTGGTGAAGTGTAAGTGAAGTTCTTGGAGGTGGGGAATTTCGATGGCTATGGTGGAAATGGAGGAAGAGGAAGATGAAGTGGGGTTTCTAGAGAGAGGTGCTCTGCAGAATTTGTGTTGTAGAGAGAGAGTAACGTGGAGGATGGTGGTGGAGTGTGGAGATGGGGATGTTTAATTCTTGTACTCCACTCTTCTCTCCCTCTCGATCTCTCTCACTACTCCCTCTAGATTTTTATCTCCCTTCCTCACTTGATTGGTCCACTTGCACACCCATCACTTAGGCATTAGTTAGTCCATTGACACATCACACACACTACTATTATTATATTATATTATTAATTGCTAGAGATAGTGTAATATCTCTACACACATCTCATTTTTTTTTCCGTAAAATATTTACGGAGTAACATTCTCCGAAAATCATTCCGGGTAATTTCTTGTCTTGCCATAATTCCTTCATTCTCAAAATTCCCGAGATTTCATTGGAATAATTCCAACATATTATAAAAATTTCGCATAAGCTCATTTTTGTCCGTGTTCGATCTCAAATATTCGGAAATATTTATTTCCTCCTTCGAAATTCCAATTTCTCTAAATACGAATTTTTACGGCTATTACACGATGGCCGAGGTTTGTATCTCTACTTCCACGACCACGAGTACTGTGGTAAATTCTCCAGATCAATTTAAGATTTCTCATATCATGTTTCACATTTGAGATATGTTCATTGCTGAATTGCTTTGTGTAATAAATGATTTAGATTAGTTAGGGTTTTATTAATCTCACTGTTACATACTATTGGGTATAATCGATTAGTGAAGTGTTGGATTCTTCTTATATATTGATTTTTTCTTATATGCCTAATTTATGTTGTTTCAAGTAAAATTTGAGATATGTTCATTGCTGGATTGCTTTGTGTAATGAATGATTTATAATTGTATACATGACCGAATTCTAGATATGTTATTCACCATTTCTTGCTCGGGTGTTCACTTAACCCATTTCTCTTTAAATATAGTTCATTTACGAGTTGTTAAGATCATGGATGCTGACAGTAGTGAGTACAATCTCATTCCGATTTGCCCTTCTTGTGGTAAGGGTAAGCTTCTCATAAAACCTGCTGGACCAACTGCAAAACACGTGGGACGCATATACTACAAATGTCCAGTTTCTTGTGGATATTGGAAATGGTGTGATGACTACCATCAGGAGGCTGCAAGTGAAATAATTCCAAACTATGTTTTGAACCAAGTTTATAAACCAAAAGCAAGGCTGGATCGATCTACGTAGGCGACCAGTACTCCTAGGTATGAACCTTCATCAATTGATTCTCCAACCGGACGCCCGCGCCATAGTTCTCATTTGGAGAGCCAAATCACATATCTCTTCATGGGTGCCGTGTTAGTCCTCCTTTGTGTCATTATTGGGAAGTTGTTGTAATGGTAATTATATTTCTTAATGTAGTTGTTTTTGTATGAATTGTACTAGATGTTGTCATGAAGATTCAAGGATTATCATGTAATTATATTATGTATTTCTTATGGATTTCGGCTTTATAACTTCTTCGATTATAAGTTATTAACTTTGTTCTCTTTCAAGATGACAAATAGATCAAATTCATTAAATTGGTAAATCACAATTTGGAAGTATTTATAACTATTCAAATATAATTTTGGGTTATCTGATGATGACTTCATCATTAAATTCATTACACACACAAAAACAGAATAGAATGTATTAACGATGCAAATGAAGTGTACTAATGAAGATGATAACGTGATCACATTGGTGCAGAAGGCACATTAACTGATGTTTCTACATGGAACGGCAATTGCACAATCTCATCTTTCTTCTTAGGCGTCTTCTTCGGAGCCTTCTTCAGAGTCTTGTTAGGATACTTGGTCGGCCCATTTCCTAGTAAATAGATCAAAAATCACCCAACAACAAGAAAGCTCTCAGATATACAACATTGTAAGAAGATCGCAAAGAACTCAACCAACAAGCATAAATCATTCACATACAAATTACACAAATACTAAATACTAACCGTCTTTTGTGGCCACCATAGCTTCTTTTTTCTTCTTTGACGGTGCATATCGTTTTTCATATATCCGATTAGGATCACAAAATAAATCCGAACATACAGTGGAGGTAATATCTTTAGTGACTTTCCTTTTCATTTTCACCTCAAGATTACCAACCATAGCAATTACCTGCTCGCGGAGCTCTTCAACTCAGTCTGTGATCATTTGACGGGCACTCTCATTATGTATTGCACATCCGGCCATTTCGTATATCTTACGCACAACTCCATCAACACATAGAAAATATGGGCCACCAGGCCGTGGGTCCAAACCATCATCGGATTTCACAAATCCTCCATTCACTCTCCGCCTCCATCTACACAAGATTTGTGCCTCTGGAATTGCAAAGACATTATGTTCGATGTAAACCTTTAGTATATGACGACAGTGGATTCCATCGGTTTCCCACTTTCTACACGAACAACTAGCATGATGAGTCTTAACGTTGAAAGTGACTTTACGTACACGCTTTCCCCTTGCAGTTGTGGCTATTAACTCCAAACTATCCTCGCCAATCTGAACTCGTTCACCCTTGAGAACCACATTAAGTGATAAAGTAACCTCACCCTCAAATTCCTTGTAAACATTACGTGTGTATACAACAGCTGCATGAGACAACAACTCGTTACGGTCGATCAGTTGGCCCAGCACCCACATAGCAAGAGTGTCTTCTTTAATCTCCTTCTGCCGCCACCTAGTTTTAATGTTTTCAAGATTAAGAACAAACTCAAATAGTGAAGAACTCCCTCTTTGGAGATCCTTCAGCACACGATTTGTGGACTCACTCCTAGAGGTAGCATGAAGCCCTGCACAAAAAGTATCATTCGAGAATACAGATGCCCATCTGTGCCGGAGGTTATACATACCGGTAAACCAGCTGTTGTCCCTGTTGTCTTTCAGATTATAATATTGCATCATCTCATTCCAAACTCTATCAAATTCAGATTCGTCTTCCACGCGGTTCATGCATCTGTACCAGAGATCCGTGAAAACTGAGTCGGACTTCAGTTTGCCAAAATGAATATGGGCATTTTTATTTATGTGCCACTGGCACAACCGATGTTTAGAATTCGGGAAAACTACATCGATAGCTCTCATCATGGCAGCACACTGATCAGTGAATATTATCTTCGGTGCCACACTATACATAGACTCCAAAAATGTTCTAAACAGCCACTCGAATGTACTCGTTGTCTCATCAGATAGGAAAGTCATTCCAAACATAACATTCAACGTGTGGTGGTTGATCCCAATAAATGGAGCGCATACAAGATTGTACTTGTTCGTTCGGTACGTTGTGTCAACAGACATTACATCTCCGAATGCTTCAAAGTCTTGCAGACACCGTTCATCACGATAAAAGACATTCATGATTCTGCCATAGTCATCAGTCTGGACCTTCCAAAAGTAATGTGGCACCTTGTTTGCTTTGTCAAACAAATATTCCATAAGAGCGGTTGCATCACCGTTATCAAACTTGGTGACTCTATTCACTCGCTTCCTATGATCATAAGCATCTTGCAAAGTAAATCCAAGGTTTTGCGGACCACCACATTGCTTCGCCATAAATTTAAAAGCCTTGCTTACTCCGACACCAGCAGATGTTAATTCTCCAAGAAGACAACCTTTCGAGTAAGATAAATTACGATTAGACCTCAACATATAGGATTGCTCCACAGGGACAAATGCATGATTGTGTTCCCTTAGAAAATGACTTACACTCCAGCCACCACCATCACTTCTAGATATCCTTAGCTTAGCTGTGCAACCTGTGAGTCTAATGAGTTTCTTGTAAGCTGGCAAACGACTATTAGGACCTTTGCATTCAGTCTTTCCAGCTGCGGAACAAATGTATTCCTTCCACTTGATAACATCAGTTCTACCCACATATCGTTGTTCTCCACGTCTAACGCTAAAACCTTTGATGCGACCATATTCACACTAAAGTAAATATGCTTGCTCAAGATCTCCAACTGAATTACCTACAGCAAGAGCATTCTCTAATTCGAGAATAGATCCCTCCAATTCCGTCACTCCAATACAAGTTTCTTCGGTCTGAGATCGACACTCTTCGGGTGAATGATGTTCCCCCTCACGGTGCAACGAAGAATTAGTTGAGCCTTCGAGCCTCGAACACGCGGCGTTAGATTCAATGCTAAAACCCTCCTCACTGATGGCGAAATCTTCAATATCATGTAATCCCAATTCATCGTCAGTCATTGAATCCATCTCTACACTTAGCCCTACACACAAAACTAACATTATATTTCCTAATAACTCCTCAAATGTACAAACAAAATACTGCATCAAGTAAATACTTTCTCCCCAATATACTCCAAATTGTTTGGCTTCTTCAGGAAGCTCTCTATTGTTCATATATTAGATTGAAATTAAGTAAATACGTACCTCCAGTCAGCCTAAACTCTTGAATCTAAAAGTGATTTGGCTGCAAACACCCTCCGTCCGATTCCCACCGAAGATATCGAAAGCGGGTGGATGCAAAGAGGCGTCTATAGAGTGGGAGAATTGCGTGGACGCAACGGAGAAGAACGAGGAGAATATAGTCGACAATTGTTTCAAGGCCACTTGCGCTCCGCAGAAGTGCATGGAGGCGAATTCGGATTATTATGCTCCGATTTTGCAGGTTGAGAAGTCCATGGAGGAGAAGTCCATAGAGGAGGGGGCGGTGAAGAAGTTGGAGGAAGGGAAGGAGAAGGAGAAGTTGAGTCGTGAAGAAGGCGGCAACAACCCGGAATCGTCGGAGGGGGGAGGAAGGAAAATGATGGAGCTTTGTTGCTATTTATTGTCGGAATTCAAGAAAAAGAAAAAATAAGTATACATCACTAATTACAAATACAAATACAAAACCATATACGCATAACCATAGTATAAATGCATTGGACTAAAATGACCTTTTGGTCAAAAGTCAAAATACCCACGTGGCACTATATGAATGGACGACATCATTGAAGGGAGGTGTAGAATCCCGGCTCCCGTTTAAGGGTGATATCTTGAGATAGACCAAGAATGTAAGATATCACCCTTTAACCTTTTTTTATCGGAAAAGCAAACTTTATTAATGAAAGAGTGGGGTACGCGCAATACCCAAAAAAAATGTAGGAAAAAACTTACAAATACCGCACACTAGCAGTTGAAGATTTTTCTCGGATCCAACTGCCAATCGTTAAAAGAAGAACTACCGAAATTATAGACTTTCACCGAGCACCAACCCCATAATTTACTTTTAATCTCAAAGATTATCTTCTCTTTGTTCCAAGCAACGTTATCAAACACTACCTTATTTCTCCATTTCCATATCACTCAAACAACACAAATCCATAAATTTGAGGCAAAACATCTTCCTTTCCATATCACCCTTAATACTAATGTTTGGTTTCCAAGATACACTTTAACGCAAGCCCGTGATATACCATGGGCCCGATCCAAAATCACCATTGGACTTCCAATTTCTATTGGGTCTCCCCCCGATATTGAACTCAAGCTTCAACAGTTCCTTCAGAGAAAATCCTCTCACCAATTTTACCCTTTTCCACTCCTCCCTCACACCGTCTCGTAAATCTACTACTACTCCAATAGCTCCTCAGGTCTTGGCCGCCCCCCACGCCGCCACCCTTTGCCCCCCGCCACCGCGCCACACCAGCCTAGCCCGTCGTCCCCCTCGCGCCTAGGCCGTCGCGCTCCTCTGCCCGCGCGCTACTCTGGCCTCCCCCTCCTGCGCCGCCACCCCCCTTTTCTAGACTCGGCCGCCGCACCGTCGTCCCCTCCTCCGGCCTCAGCCGGTGTGCCGCCGTCCCTCCTTTCTGATCTCTTTCCCAACTCTATCCTCTCACCTCTCGATTGGGAATGGGTAATTAGAATTTGTGATTTTTGAAATTTTTAAAAGGATAATTTAGTAATTTTTGTTTTCCTATCATGTTTTAATCTTTCCTACCAAACATGTAACAAATGCTAACAATTAAATTCCTATCTTGGTATTATCTTGATGTTATATCATGATTTACCATTCCTCCCCCAATTTTTGCTTATCTCAAGTTTGATACCAAACACACCCTTAGGATAAGATTTTATTAAAAATATGTGAACAAAAATCAACCGTTAGATCTTTAAATTTGGATGACTTAGATTCTTTCTTATTTCTTACTCTCTCCGTCCCACTTATAAAGGGTAAGATCCATTTTGGTATGTCCCGTTGATAGCCTGATAAAAATAATAACAATTTAGCAAAAAAAATGATAAAAAAAATTAAATTAATAAATCTAGATCATTAGATCATCAAATAATAATATCCAAAAAATTAATAAAAAAAACTAAATTTAGATCATTAAATAATGAGTAATCACCTCCATCTTAATTCTTGTGCCACAAAAATGTTATCCCTATATAAGTGGGACGGAGAGAGTACAAGAGAGTACTCACCCAACACCTCCTTATCTTTGCCACTCATTACCGTATAATGGAAAATTTGAAACATGAACTTAGGCTATGTTTGGTACTGAAGATCAAGCAAGATAAATTAATTAACTGGGCTCATCTCAATGTTTGGTAGCCAAAATAAATTTTCTTGGGGGCCCGATATTAGGAGAAGGCCCGATGCTATTTCACTGCTCTCTTTTGTTAATTGATCCGGCCTTTTGGTCGGATTATTTATCCCAAGCCAAATAGTAACCTTGATAACAAACTCATTTCCCCATTTGCCCTCATTTATGGAACAGTATATGTTAATAGTATATGAATTGAGAAGATTTCTTTCTATCTTTCTTCTTTCTAGGGATTTCCACATTTTTTATTTAATACATTTACCTTTTTTCTTGAAATTGCCATAATGTCTTAAGTTTATTTATATAAATAGTATTTAATAATATATAAATAATTAATTAAATTAGATTACAAAATAGAAAAATCGATATGTAAAGAAAAAATTAAAGTAATTTACAAAATAAAAAAATGAATAACAAAAAAAATAGATTCCATACAAAATAAGGAAGTGTTAGGTTTTGTATCTTAGAGATATTTTTGTCTTTAGATAAAATTATAAGGTTATTTTTGTAAATTTTCAATTTAATCTTGAGTTTTGTCAATGATACCAAATACTATTTAATTTATCTTACTTTTTAATCTTACCTACCAAATACTAATATAAATAACTCATCTCACTTTCTATTCATACAAATAATCTTATGTTTATTAATAATACGATATCCTGAATTTCTAGCAACACAGCCTTAACATTGTAATAGTTGGAATAAGATTGATAACTTGTGACATTTAAGGAAAACTAGTGTTGTTCCCGTGCGATGCATGGGTCATACAACAATTAAGTTTACAAGAAAATCAAGAATAATAAAGTGAGACATTATATATTGAATGAAGTATAGAGTTTCTTTATAATTAATAGGTTACGGAGTATTAATATACTACATGTATAGTATTTTCTAAATTTATTAATAGGTTGTGTTATTCTTCGCGTTTTAAATTTAATAGTGCAATATGCAATCTGCATGTTTGATCTTAGCATTCTGCAAGAGAACAAATATTTTGAAATTTTAGAATTATAAGTTTTTCTAATATTTTTTCATACTGTAAAAGATTAAAAGACCAAGTTATACTAATACTAATGATGTATGTAGGTATATGCATATCTCTTGCAAATGTAGTATAAAAATATTTATAAAGCTGTCTAAAATGCAACTATGATGATAGAACAATTTTCAAGAAAATACATACATAACACGTTTTTTCAGATGAATAAATTAAATTTTGAGCAAAAATCATAGTTTTTGTTTGAAAAAAATATATATATTAAAAATGATATAGTTGTTCTAGGAAATGGCTCAAAAAATCAAAAAAAATAAATAAACACACAATTAGAGATAGTTTTATAAAATAGTGCATAAAACTTGGTATAGTGCATAAAACTTGGTGAGAATAATTAATGATGCTTTGCATTCATATAGAAAATCATCCAACTTCATTCTAATTTAAATAAGACATTGGACTCCATCCCAAAATTAGTATCAATCTTATTCATTGTGTATTGATCTTAGGATATTAGATTATTTTGATCTACATGTAAATAGTTAGTCAATACTTATTTTATGTCTTTTGGATATAATCATGTAGATTTTTGAGAAAAAATGACATAGATGTAAATTTTGTCAACAATTGAGTTTTTATATATTTTATAAATATTAAAAGAAGAAGGAAAAAAAAAAAGGTCTGACGTGGTGAGCTTTCTACAGTTGTTTTGGACGTACTCGGAAATTTCTAGGTTAGTACTTAGTGGAAGCAAATCTAGTCTTCTTCTCCTACCAAACATTGTTTCTATCCAAGACAAGAGGTCGGCGATGGTGGCCTTTTGCATCCTCTTATTCAAATCATAGATGATATCCAATTCCAACCTCATCCTTCTCCTCCAATTTCTATCAACAACCACCAACTCAAATCTCGAATCGTGGATCGAATTCCTCCTCAAGATCGGAGGGATGAGATTAGATCTGTAGATTTAAATCGTGACTACGAAGAACAGATCGCAAGGGCCAGCTTGTACCAAGTGATTGAAGAAATGGATTCGATCAAGCTCAAGGCTGTGGTCATTGATCAACGGCTGAGATCGGTTGCTCCTTTACGATCTTCTTCCTCCACTGCCATGGTGTGCTTTGATGACAGCATAATTGAGGTCATGGAAAAGCTCATCTAGATTGTTGGAACGGGAGGCATCGGTAAGATTAATTAAGCTTAAACTGTTCATTCCAATCCAATTATTATAGGGCGAGTTGTTGGTAAGACCACTCTCGCTATACTTAACCGATGAGGTTTTATAGGTAAAACTACTCTGGCTATATTTGTTAAAGCGAGTCTTGTGGGTAAGACTACTCTTGCCAAAATTGTTAGGCAGATTAGCATAGGTAAGACGACTCCCGCTAGAATTGGAATTTTAATTTACTAGCTGCTCTCCATAGTAGCTCGTAGTGAGCTCTAGAAACTCAGATAGATAGTCCTTGAGCTCTTCGCGTATAGGTAAAACTCCATAACTTCGGGCGGTGTAGGTGCATTCATTCTTACGAAAGTTAGGTAAGTTAGTAATATCGATGAAAAAGGTAGATCTCTATATCGTAACAACCAAAGTGTTCCAAATGGGCTATACTGTGTCGGTTCAATTAAAGTTATGTTTTTCATACGATGGAGCATTTGAGAATCAGTATTAAGAGTCTCAAAACTCATCCAACTATGAGTTTGTGAAGGATTTCTGAAGCCATCAAATAGAAGTTTAAAAATAAATACATAAGAGTGCTTACACGACTTAGTTGATAGAATTCTAATTCTATTTTTATCAGCTGAATAAGTGTAAGAAATCTGGGTTTTATCTTGTCATGGGGTGATGGTTTTAGAAGGGTTGCTTCTCTATGTAAAGCTTACCTTTCCACACTCATTTAAGAAGCCGAGTCTTGTGTTGAATGGTGAGTTGAAGGGCAATTCTCCAGCTTCAAACACTTGTGATTGTATTCGTCCCTTGGTATGAAAGAGTGGATGGTAGAAGAGAGCTCCATCGTTCCACGCCTTGAGCAACTTCGTCTCTTTGATTTACAAGAGTTGAAGGTGAGATCTCTTGTCGAGGCTCGGCTTGTGAGCGAGAACAGAGCACTATAGAGCTCGGCAGGTCCCAATTGTAAAGTAATAGTAGTTTGATTCTAGTTACTACTAATGTTTCTCTTTGTAGCCTGCTTAAATCTATAGATTTTCTTTGCCCCGTTGTAGAATATACTACATATGTCAAAAGGCTAAACCATTGCTATTTCTTCATTGCACAAACATTGAAGCAGTTTGGCTATATGATAATCATGGTGTCCTCTTATAATTAAAACTAAGAAGTTATAAAAGAATCGATAGTTATGATCATTCATGATACCATCTTTATATATATATCTTGTTAAAAATTACATAAAACGATTAATATGAAAAATAGTGACAATCCAAGCCTTCATAAAGCTTTCTACTTATGCGAGAAATCTTGGAAATGATTAAGTAATTATGCAAACTGATAAGAGTAAAATTTAGTTCCCCAGAGAAAGATCGATTTCGACTTTTGGCTGTTAAGCCTGAATTTTGTTTTATTTTATTCTTTTTGCCGAAAAATAAAAATTCGTAGGAAAATGGAAAAGAAATTGGTGCAAATTTGCGTGTGTCACCAACCGACTTATTTTTCATTATTTTCACATAATAAATGATTAAATTTATCATAGTTGAGATCGAGACTAGTTTAGTTATCTATATTACTCCATATATTTCATCTGTCCACGATTTTTAATGCGTTTCCACGATCGTAGTATCCCGTAAAAAAAAAAATTTATAAAAAATCATTTTAAAATTCATCATCGGTACGCATGAAAACGTATGCCAAAAAAATATGTCTAAAGATCGTGGACCGAGGGAGTACTAAACTAGAATAGTGTGTTTCCCTCCTAAATTTTTGATATTAGAGCATCTTTATTGTTTTATTTTCTTTTTGATAAAGTTTTAAATATTTCAAGATTTATTATATCATTTTTCATATAATTCTTTAATGCGTCATTACTTTGAAAAGTCTCATTTCTGGTTCATTAAAGTTCAACACATTATATAAATTTCAAATGTGAATATCAATTTTGACTAACTAATTTTTATCATTTCTTTGTTTTGCTTAAATGTATTTATTTTAATAATCTTTTAAATATATTATAACTAAATACTGAATTTCAATTTTAGTTCTCAACAACTCTCAATTTAGTATTTTATTATATGTATATTTTCTTATTTAACTATCAAATAAATATAATATTAATATGAACATTTGCAAATTAATTATCACTTATGACAATTCGTATCCCAATATTTTGGGTGTGCTTGTGGTCTTTTATAATTGGCTAAATAAATATTTCAATTAATTAGAAGTTAGAGAAATTTCAAATGATGGTTCAATTTTAGATATTGAATAGTATTTCAAATTTTATGTAAGGAGATTTCAAATTTTTCTTTGTATTTTTAATTCTATGTAACTTTTATTCAATATTTCTAGGATACGTAGAAATGATTGTAAATTTAAAAAAAGATAATAAATGGCTATAGATACATCATTTTATTATTACAAACTAACTAGTACCGTAACCCGTGCGATGCACGGCAACTTTTATACAACCTTTATACATAGATGAAATAGTCAGTATAATTAGAACGAACTATAGAATTAATAATTTCAAAATAAAACAGATCATAAATATTTTGTTTAGGATATTTGCTCCTAAAGTTATTAAGCGAACCTAGTCTAAAATGATATGCATGTTATCTTGGAAATAATTATCGTTGCCTTTAATTCAAGCTTAATCCTTTGCAAAGAAGATGCTATCTAATTTTTCAGAAAGCATCAGTTGATTATCCAAATTTCAGTTTAATCCCTTTGCAAAGATGATGCTAATTTTTTTCAGAAAGTATCAATTGATTATCGAAATAGTTTGCTCACTTTGCTATCCCCGCCTTTTAAATACAACTCGCAATCACGCTCTTGACGCGTGTGTCTTCTCTCAGAAATTGGAACGTGACACACACACAAAGTAAATATTGGAGTATAAAGTAAGATTGTACTCCCTCTGTTTTTTTTTTTTTTTCATTTGACACCATTTTCATATTGGGTTGTTTTTTTTCATTTGACCAATTTCTATTTTTGGCCATTTATTACTACCAAATCAACCCATTTACCCCATACATTTACACTATTACTCCTATAATATTTTCTTTCTTAAAAATTGTGCCCAAAAGAAAGAGGTCAAATGGAGCTGAACAGGGGGAGTATTAAACTTTTTTTAGAAGAAATAATAAGTCTTGTACACATAAGTTTTATAGTGACGTTACTTCAAACCTCCAAAAGTGTATCATAAAGATTTTTTTTTTTTTTATTTTTTTATAAATTTTATCATGGTGCAAGTATTCTTTTAAAGATTGAAGTAAAATCGTTTAAGAAATCAGCCATTCTCTATATCCAAATCTTTGATAGTAGCCTCAAGCCTGCAGCAGCTGCACTAACTGTGGGCATCAGCTGTGTAAGAAACAAAGTTTTTAACTAAATAACAATTATCGTGCATAAAGCCTCAAAGAATAAGTATCTCTATCATAGGAGGCTTCTCCCATTAAGTAGAGAATTTGGGATTCTTCTCGTTCTGCAACAATATGAAAGATACAAATATAAAAAACCAAATTGGTTATATTCAAAATCCAAAAGGTAAGCAACACATGAAGTTACATACATTATATTGATTAGGTTCATAATCCAAAAACAACATATATGGCATGATTTGATCATTTAGTTTAATTAATTTGACTTATTACTAATGAAGGATATTTTAATTCTTATCATCTCCCGATGAGATGAATATTATTGTTGTAAAACATTGGGAAAAGAAGAAATCCTGTGGTAGTATATATAAACTTATTGATATTGCCTCAAAATTATTTCTCTTCAAATGACACATATCACTACTGAAACACCATGAATTCCTTTACTCTCTGAATCAATGGGTGAATGTTATATTTTTGTTTCAAGGATTGAGGGAAAGATAAAATTTTAACATACCTTACAAACTTAACGTTTACTTTCAGAAAAATAAAATAAAAAATGATTTCATACCTTCTGCATCATAGTCAAAGATGCAATTTATTTCCACATTATCTTCGCTCATGAGCTGGAAGAAGGTACGACCGTCAAAAATCCCAACAATAGGAACTTTTTGAACCCCCAACTGCTTCATGCTTGCTTTCATTAGTATTGAAATTGCAACCACCATCCTTTGATTCTTCTGCTGTTAATCTTATCTGGGCTGGGCAGGCTATCTATACAAAACGATGGAATCATTTGTGCGCACCATAAATTTATTTACTATTATATATATAGATAAATCTAAATCACATTGATTCCAAATTGAAATATTTATTCATAAAACTTTTGTTGGAGAATGGCCTCCTGTTTGGGCCAGCAACATCGGCTTTGCTTGTTTGATATTGGTATAGTTACTATAGTAGCAGGCACATCATTGATGCTTCAGTTTTAGAAAGTGAAATTTTATTACGGACTAAAAAGAAAAGAAAATATGCACCAGCGATTCCTTGCCGATCATCCATACAACTCAGTAATTTTAGTTTGTAAATCTAGTAAGAAAATTAAAAAACATGTGCTACTCATGCTGGTCAAAAACACTATTTGAGAGGGATACTGGACTATATATGGAGTCACTACCGATTCCATATATACTTGGGGGAAAAAACATACATGAGATCAGAGAAATGAATGGCAAACATATATGCACTAAAATAAACTCCTTCATATATTGAATCATAGCCATAGCAACAAAAAACATAATAAAAAAAAGAAGCAACAAAGAAAATACTCCTATAAGAAAGAAAACCCAAATACTTCAATTCGCTTTCAATCTAATTTCCATCTTCTATGTCGCATAACTAAAAGAGATATTTTAATAGATTTTCAAACACGGTTAGTTTTCCTAATGTTTTGTATGCAAATTTTGAACAATTTTGCTGAAATTTTTTTCCTCGTATTTTCCAATTCCACAAATTCTATAGACTGTATGGATGAATTCAATTGTGGCAACCATAAATCCTTCTTGAATAATTGACATCTTCAACCAAGAACGTATAAAGCTGAAATTACTTTCAAAATTAAACACCTATACCTTATGTTGGAAATTGCATCAATTTGCTCTGCCGTTGCGAGCCAGAATTTCTCTTTTGTAGAAAGTTTTCGTTTGTAGCCATCAGTCCGTAACTTCTCTCTAAATTATTGTGAAATACCCACGATCGGCATATACTAACCACGATAATAAAAACTGAAACTGAATATATCAATATCAATAACAGTTAAATTTGGCGCAAAAAATAACTGCCGATTTCGTTTTGTTTTTATATATATATAGATTATAATATATATATATATAGAAAATGATTCACATGCAAATAAATCCTAGTGTGAGAAGTGTGAATTATGCTTAAAGTTATACAAAATCATGCTTACAACTATATAAAATGTAGGTCCCGGAAAGAGTATAATTGGTGTATTCCCCCCCCTATACACCAAATACTCTTTCCGGGACCTACAACTGGTATCAGAGAGGTGGTTCTTTGACCATCGCATCTGAATACTAAAAATTTACCTTCCTTAAACTTTTGGTCAATAGAACTTGATCTTAGAAATTATTTTTTTTTAAAAAAAATATTTATACTCATCTTTTCTGCATCATGGAAGCATCTCTTATTCGCGTATGCGAAGAATTCTTAATTCAGGGATATGAAGACTGGAGTTTTTGCATCAAGATGTGCCTTAAAGGTCACCACTATCGGATATGGAAAGTTATTGAAAATGGCTCAGCCATCATCTATGAGCAGGTGCCTACTGCTTTTAAAGATCTCGCTGCCGTCAACTACCAGCAGAAGCCCAAGGACCCTCAAAACTACACTACTGAAGACAAGAAGGTGGCTGGTCTCAATGACTTTGCTAAAGGGCTCATCTCAAGGACGGTGAAAGGAGTTCATCTTGCAAAGATTCGAAATCTCGAGACTGGCAAGGAGATGTGGGAAACTCTTAAAGCAGTTAGTCAAGGCTCTGAAGAGATGCTTGAAAACAAACTCTCTATGGCCTGCAATAAACTTGATGAGTTCAAAATGCAGCCCAAAGAGACAATAGAACAGATGAAGAATCACTTCATTGAGATCGATCGCAGCTATCAGACCCAACAAATACTCTCAACATGAACTGAATCAAAAAGTGATGCGTGCCTTGCCTGATTACGCACAAATTGCAGAGGGTTCCCAACACAAAATTATGCTTATGGTACATAATTGTATTTATGGCTTATTTTATGCTTATACGCACAAAATGTACCATAAACATAATTTTGTATAGCTTTAAGTATGATTCTGTATAGCTTTAAGCATAATTCGCACTTCTCACACTAGGATTTAAATCTATATGAACCAACTCTCTCTCTATATATATGTGTGTGTATATAATAGCAAAATAAAGATCAATCAATCTTAAATTTTCTTGATTATTTTCCTAAATTATTATAATTTTGCTTAATTAATTAATAATTTAATCAAATTAATATGTATCTTTAATTTAATATATATCTTTAATCGCAATCGATTAAAATTAGATTCCAACCAATCCTAAATAACATAAATCCTATAAGATTTAAACTAAATTCTTTTAGAATTTTTTTTACTATGCAAGCAATCGATTAATATTAGATTCTAATCAATCCTAAATAATAAAGTTGTTAATTAATATAATTCATTTTTTTTCCTTTTCCTTTTCCTTTCTTCTTTATTATTAATTTTATCGAGTTTATCTATAAATTAATAATCAATATCAATCAATATATCAATATATATATATATATATATATATATATATATATAATACAAAAACGGATTCTCATCCTACGTGGATTATTCACTACTAGAATTTCGCTCATAAACTACGGTTAATATCCGTAGTGTATGCAGATGTAGAGAAAGGTACCAAGAATAGACTACGGTTCAAAACCGTAGTGTATGCGGACTATAGTCTACGGCTCTGAACCATAGTGTATGCTATTAAACAACCGTAGTATAGGTTGGCGTAGAGAAAGATACCAAGTATAGACTACGGTCCATAACCGTAGTGTATGCAGACTATAGTCTACGATTTATAACCGTAGTCTAAGAATTAAAAACCGTAGAGATATATCTTGTAGATAAAGTATTTATGCCATAGACTACAGTTTTAAAACCGTAGTCTATTCTAAAATGCTTTCATCAAAATATTATATTTATTCGTAATAATTTTTATTTTCAAATCCACATACTAGAAATTGTAATAGCAATAATGAATCAAAATATGCAATATTTATTACAACTTAAATAAAATTCATAATACAATATCAATTTACATAAAGCCATAATCACACAAAAAAAATGTAGTTCTTCTACTTTTAAGTCAAATTCAAATACAAGAATTCTACTTTAAACTGTACAATCTTGCTCATCTGTGGTTAGTTGGTCTAAGAGATGCTTCTCTAGCTCTGGTACTTTAAGCTTTTGTTAAATATCAGGCTGAAAAATGAGGACAAGACGTGAGGGTTGTGGCACCAGCAGAAGGATGGCACTTGCATTGATAGTCCCTTGGGGTTGTTGAAAACCTAATGAAAATATGCATATCAGTTAAGTAAATCAGGTTCCAGCATAGACGCAGTAACTAAACAGAATAAGATGTCAATTGGATGTGCAAATGCTCAGTTAATGTACAGAAAGAGGCAGCTATATAAGATCATATATAACTTGAATAAAAACCCTGCAAGAAATTTAGAAATCAAAACCACATTAATACATTTAAGAATCTGAACCTAAAAATAGCCACTATCCAGAACCAAGTTTGAATCCATAATCTGAAATAACTCTATCTCCAATAATATTCAAATCTGCATAATTGTTCTACAGTCAGAATTTCATATATGAAGAAATTGAAACTGTAGTCATCAGAACCAAAAAAGTAGAAGGAGAAAGGGGATTTCAGAAATGGAACCTAAAGGGGGAGAGCTTCTCCCTCTCCATGTTGCCGACACTTTCTATGGAGGGAGAAGGGAAAGTCACGGCGTTGGCGGCAGCTTCTAGAGTGTCTATTACATGAAATGAAAACAAGAATAAATGCTGATTTCCATGAGTAGTTGAATTTAAATATCCAAAGTGAATTCGAAGAGATAATAATATAAGTACTGAAAAACAAAAAAGTTAGAAAATAATGAAAGGGTCTTAATGTCTGAAATGAATAAATGATGACACTAAACTACTAACATCGTGTTTCGACAGAGTATGTTGCACAGCTGTGTGATCTAAAAAGTTTAGTTTCTTGTTGATCTTTTTCACATTGTATTCGATGCTCCAAGTGATATACTACAAACTACAAACTAAAAAAGTCAAATCTCAGCTAGACAGAACAATGAATCGCGAAAGCAGGCTCTGGTTGTATCCACTATGTGTAGATTGCACACAACAATGAAAAAGTCAGCTTCTTAAGTATTAAATTAAATTGCATTATACCACTTCCATAAGGATCTAAGGACAGATGAAATAGATGAAAGATGGATGTTGTTCATCTTTCCATGTAGTGCTCATGATACAAACGCCATTACACCTACACCATCTTGAATCGAACAGCCATGAATCAGTAAACAAACTCAATTTTACGAATAACAGTAGCAGGATTTAAAGAAATAAGCTAAACGTAATAGAATGAAGAACAAAAAAGAAGCATAAACGATTATTCAAACAGTAGGAAGAGTACGACAGCCACGCAAAACCTGAGCATCCCTCTTTCTACACTCCCCATCAGTAGTCAAATTAACTTTGGTGCATCCTCGGATATCTTCCATATATAGCAGCCTGTTGAACAGTTTAGTAAGTGGGAAAAGAATAGCATAAAAGAAGAGCATAACTTTGGTGCATCCCTCTTTTCACCCTCCAAGGCCAGTTTCAAAATCGTTCATACCTCCCCTGCTTTCCAATTGTTAAGAGTTCAACTTTTAAGCTGTTAAACTACGTATTGCAACTTCTCTTCAAACCTAAATGCTTAAATGCTAAAATTATAGAGAACATGAAATCAAAATATATTCACATCTCTTAAACTGCAAATCCACATCAAGCAATAATAAAATCAAGAAATACAAGCATGAAGCTGAAATTCTAGGACTACTGCAATATAACCGAATATATGTTTCACCTCCTAGTACAACTTGAAACATAATAATATAATGAACACATACATATGCATAAATCTTGAATCTGTAACATATTGCTTCACAAGAACACAAGTACTACAATTCTTAATCCTAAAATTTAATAGAAACTGAAAACAAAGTACGTAAATAAAAACAAGGGAAATAGGTTGAGGGAATTTCAAAACTTATTCATTGAATGGGAGAGCTTGAGCTCGTCCCCTACTGCTGGGATGTTTGGCTGGAACCTGATGGCGGCGCTGGTGTCAATGAAGAGCCAAGAGAGCGAGGCGCAGAAGGAAGGGGGCAGGGGTGGACCCCTGCCCTGCTGCTATTTTTGAAGATGTCGTAGTGGGGCTGGAGGCGGTGCCATGGTGGCGTGGTCGAGAAGAAGCTGGTTGGATGGTGCCGGAACTCGCGGCAGTGCCCAGCTCCTAATGTCGCGATGCCGGCGGTGATATGCGGCTGAACGGGCTAGCAGCAGAACTAGAAGCGACAGAATTTTAGGAAGCTTAGGGAAACAGTACCATTGAAGACGGTGGCGATGGCGGTAGGAGTTCTCGCCGGAAAATCAAAAATAGAAAAATCTAGGGCTGAAATTAGGATTTACAGCAGTACCTTAAATTGGGAAGGAAGAGAAAGGAATAAGGGCCGCCGTGATGGTTCACGTTAGGTGGCAACAACGGTCGGTACTCGTGGCCGGCGAAGAATAAATGAGGAAGAAGGAAGGGGTAGATGGGAGAAGAGACAGCGAGAGGCTTCTGCATATGAGTTTCTGATTGACGAGAGTTTTACATTGAGGAAGAGAAGAGCAATTTTTATTTTTCTAATTTCTTTTCTTTTTTTTTATAAAAATTTATGCATACACCACGGTTTTTAATACAACTGTAGTCTTTGATTAGTACGCTCATGCACTACGGGTTTAAAATTCTGTAGTCTATTATGAATACGCTCATACACTACAAATTTTATAATCAACCGTAGTCTATGAAGAAATACACACATAAACTACGGTTTACAAAAATCGTAGTCTATAAAAAATACGCTCATACACTACGGTTAAACTAACGACCGTAGTCTATATGATGTCATACACTACGGTTTCTGAAAAAACTGTAGTCTATACAACTGTATTGATGCACATACACTACGATGTTAGATAAAACCCGTAGTCTATACACATACACTACGGTTTTTCAAATAAACCGTAGTGTATGTACTGTAGTAAAAAGCATATTTTCTAGTAGTGATTGTGGATTTTTCGTGAATATTTTCTTAAATTCTATTGGCTTTGGCTATATTAGACAATAATTTAATCAATTTATATATACCATATTATAATATATCTCCATATTTATAATTAAATAATAACAAAAAAATAGTAATAACGACCATTAATTGCTTATTGACTTATTGGACCGGTAATTAGTTTATTATTTTGGTCGATTAATATAACAATTCGATTTGAAGATGCCAAAATTATCAAATCTTTCAATTTAACATCAAATATATATATTTGTACCATACAATTTACTATTTTATTAATAATAATTAATAAATACGATGATTATCCGAAAAAGGCTTGACATTATTCATAAATAACGGGCCCGAGAAATATTATATCTACAATGGATAATCCAAACAACGGGTGACTTCATATTCATAAATAACCGGCGGCTTCATATTCAAAACGAATACAATTACTCGAGAAATATTATATCTCCAACGGATAATTCAAACAACGGGCGGCTTTATATTCAAAATAAATATAACCATTCGACTTGAGAAATGCAACACAACAAATGTTGTCCGTGAAAATAGTTGACTCAAACAGCGAGAGACTTTTGAAATAAATATAAATACTCAAAAAATATTACTTGAAAATGCATACAGCTGCCAACAAATGTTACCTTCAAATTGTTAAACCAAACAACGGGCGACTAGGCATCAAAAAAAATATTTTTTCTTTTAACTATGAATATTGAACAATTTGACATTTAAAGGGAGTAAAACTTAACGATTATACTGCTCTTCATTGGCATGTTTTTTTTTAATATAATTCAATATTAATTTTTTTATCTAATAAATTTTCACAATTGTAAAATCAAACAACGGGCGGTTTGACATTAATACTAATAAATGTAAAAGTACATGAGAAATGATACTTTTTCGACTGCCGATCTAAATAATGGACAACTTGAGATTTAAAGTAATTACAATTACGAGAGAAGTGTTACATCTTTACTGTGTTTAACGGGCGCCTTAACATTTAAAATTTAAATAAATTTAATTGGCATATTTGTTTCTAATATAATTCAATAATAGTATTTTTTTTATGAAAAGTCTCAATAGTATTATTTAAAATAAATACTTGTAATTTTTGTATATATTTTAATTAAAAATTGTAACAAAAAGTGATCCCATCCTAAATAACAAAGTTCTTAAAATTTATGTATAATTCGTTTGTTTGTTTTTTTTTTTTTTTTCCTTTTTTCTTTATTATTGATTGTATCGAATAATTTAAGCTAAAACCAATCATAAGTAACAAAGTTGTTAATTTGTGTATAATTCGTTTGTTTTTAACTGTATTTAAATCATATAAGATTTTACCTAAATCCTATAATTCGTTTGCAATAATAGTAAATAAATAATTGATTATCAAGATTAGCTATTCTATAATCAAATTAGAATATATCTTGAAGTTACAATTCTTTTCCTAATGAGATTCTACGACCTATTAATCCTCTACAAATTAAAAGTTCCTATAGTCATCTGACTCATATTTGTATATGCTTCTATAGATTTGCAGAATTTTCATTCTCTCACAGGTACATGTGTAACGATAATTACCTCCTTTTGGTGTTTGCATGTTTGCAGAATTCTCGTGGTCCGTTCTCGCAATTCCGTCAACGTTTCACAGCTCCATCGCAAGTGTATTGCTTGAGTTTTTTTTTTTTTTCTATGTTAAACTGTATATTCTCTCTCGAAGGTGTGTTGTTTTCCTTCTTAGTAGATTCGAATTTGCCTAATTGAGATTTTATCTTGCGATTCATTGTTAGTAGGTCTCGGATTTGACGAGGAGCATTGATAGAAAGAGAAAACATTAAGAGTGAACAATTAATTTGCCCATTTAGAACATAAAAAAACAAAATCTACCCACTATATAATTTTATATAAAATTTGCCCAATATTTTATTTTCTTTCCAAAATTAACCTTACATTTTTTTCTCTCCCTCCTCTCTCCTCTCTTTTGATCTTGACGTGTTCCCACTTCTTTCCCCTTTTTTCTTTCTTCTCTCTCTCACACACACACACACGCACTCTCTCACACACACCTGACACACACATAAAATTGGCTCCTCTCTTTTTCTTTTCTGCTTAGACATACGCACACACACTCTTACTTCTTTTTTTCTTTTCCTTTTTTCCTTTCTTTTCTTTTTCCTTTTTTGAATTTTTTTGAAATTTTTCTAGTGTTTTTTTTTTCAATTTTTGTTCTCTCTTACATTTCAGTTTTTTTAAAGCAGCTACAAATTATTTTAATTTCGTTCTTTTTTTTTTCCTACCAAGTAACTTGGTAAGAAATCGATTTCTTACTTTCTCCAACTCGTTCCGCAAAATTTTGATAAAGTCACACGGTAAGAATTTTGACAATCTATTGGTAAGAAATTGTATGCATTGTCGTAACTTGGTAAGAAATTTTAATTTCTTATCTTTTTTTCTACTTTTCTTTATCTATTTTTTGACGAGTTTCAAAATTCTTACCAAGTCTATTTGATATATTCTTACATTCTCTTCAATTATATAAGGATTTGAATAATTTCTTATCTTCTACGTGGTAGGAAATTTGACAGTTTAGTTTATTCTAGTAAGCAACAATAACTAGAAAATCTTACTTTTTCTTTAATTTATGTAAGAATTGCAAAAATTCTTATATTGAACTTTGTAAAAAAATTCTTTAATTTATGTATGATAGAATGCCTACATATATTAAGAAAATAGTAAATTGCAAAGAGAAAAATGTCTTACGTGTTGGTTATAATTCATGAATTTTCTAATCAATAACAATTATTATTGGTTAGAAACTTGCACATATTGGTGAGAAATCCAAACTTTCTTACGTTTTGTAGTGCAATTGCTTTGATTTTAGTAAAAAATATAATGATTCTTACCGTGCAACTGATATAATGCTTGCATATTAGTTAGAATTTGTGAAAATCTTGTTGATTAGAATTTATGAATTTTGTGTGTTGGTTAGAATTTTGCATAAGTTGGTTAGAAATTGTACATTTCTAACATTCTGTGATATGATTTTACTAAAATCAATAGTCATTTCTTACAGAATTTGTGAATTTCTTAAGTCTTAGTTATTTGGTAAGAATTTATTAATTTCTTATCCTCTCTAACTCTTTCTTAAGAACTTGACAATTTCCTATGTTCCACCAATTTATTTGATAAGAATTAACAAATTCACTTAGTAAGAATTTGTCAAATTTTTACATTTCTAAACCGTATGATAAGAATCTGTCTTGTCTTTGGTAAGAAAATGTGAAAAAAAAGCAACAAATCAACAAAAACTAGTTCTGCAAAAATGAAAAAGGGGGAGTTATTATTAAGAGAAAAAAATACAGTAAAGAAACAATTAAAATTACAGTTGAACATTGGAAAAAAAAACTCAAGAATGTTTAATTAAAAATTGATAAAGTATAGTAGTGAACATGAAAAACCAAAAATTACAAAACTTACAAAAAAATAATAATAATAAATCCAAGTAAAAACAAAAAATAAGTACGGCATATTCTAATCTAAAAATGAGAATTATGAAAAAAAATCAACGAGTGCAACAATAATAATAATAATGAAAAAAAGAGATCAAAGAATAAAGATAAAAAAAAAAAAAGATCAAAGAAAAAACAATAATTAATATCAAGCACATTCTAATCTAAAAATGAGAATTATGTGCTTCATTTTTCATATAAATTGACCGGAAAAAATAGCTAAAGAAACCGAATCACAATTTTAGCCATAGAAGTATATACTGAATGAAAATGATTTCAATTTCTTCCCACAATCCATCTCGACGAAGACCGATTAAAAATGAAAATAAAGGGGAGAGAGGATGAAGGTGTTCTGGAGAGTGAAACTGAAGATGTCTTCAATTGTCCTCCAAATTAACCAAACCCACTTTAGGCTCAAAACGCACAAACACCAAAAAAACCCTAGGCGCAACCTGAAGAGCTCCGACAGGTCGGCGTCGGCGGCTGTGTACTGCTGCTGAGGAGATGACGCCGGCGACGTAACAGCAACGGCATCTGCAGCGGAAAAGAAGAAATCGAGAGTGAGTGAAGAGCTGCGGAGGTGAGAGAGATAGAGAGAGAGAGGAGAGAGAGTCAGATTTCAAAAAATGAAATTCAGAGACAGGTAACGTGAGGGAAAAGGGGAGAGATGAGAGAGAAGAGAGTTGGGGTATTTTGGTGGATCACTTAAAATTGGACAAAATTTGTGTAAAATTATAGTATGGGTATAAATTGATTTATTATGCTCTAAGGGGGCAAAAATATACATTTCCTCAAACATTAATTCCCTTTACTCAATATATGGTTAATTACCCCTTTAAAAAAGGGATATGTAAAAATTACCCTTTTAAAGAAAGAAATGTAAAAACTACCCTTTTAATTATTTTAATATGTAATGGGTCCCACTTTTTATGTTTAAATACTACTCAATTATTTTTCAATGATGAAGTCTTTGAAGAAGTGACAAGTGACGCATCTCTTAATTTTATTTTTTTTTATAATTTTTATTATCAACAGTATAACTAATAAATTTTCCCTGTATGCATGCATGCGTGAAGCTTCAGTATACAATTTTGAGTGCTTTTTTGGTGCAAATAATTCAATTTTCGTCTGTTATATCACAGACGAAACAGTAATAATTTTTGGTATCCTATGCCAACCACACCTCACGAAACTCAATATATACAACACTGAAATTTCAATCGAATTCCAAAAAACAAAAAACCAACTCCGCATAAAAATTGTTCTGAGAAGAAGTTTTGAGCTGAGGAAGAGGAAGACGAGCGATTAATTGTGGAGAATATCGAGCTATATTGCTTCATTGTGTTTCCGGATTATCCAATAATATTGGTAATCGATTAATATCGAATTTTTATGCTTAGTAAGTAGTTTATGTATTTATTTTAAAAATTAATTTGTTATGATTATTATTTAGTTTAAATTAATTCTCTTAATTAATTTAATTAAAAATAATTATAAATATGTAATGTTTGTAATGTTAAAAATTATATTTAGGTTAAGAAAAAAAAGAAAATTTTGGGTATAGCCGGCCGGTCAATCGGACGCCGAAAAAGGGCCGACCGGTCGTATATTCCGGTCGCCGGAAAAATCACTTTTCCGCCGACGGGATGGACCGGCTGGCTATGCCCGAATTTTTCTCTTATTTTCTTAGTATGGATAAATTTTCATATGTAATTTATGTGTTACGTAATTCGTTTATAGAATTTTGTTTAAATTAATTGATTATTATTTAGTATAAATTAATTCTCTTAATTGATTTAATTCAAAATAATTATAAATATGTAATGTTTATAATGTTAAAATTTATATTTAGGTTAAGAAAAAAAAGAGAAAATTTGGGTATAGCCGGCCGGTCAATCGGAGGCCGGGAAAGGGCCAACCGGTCGTATATTCCGGTCGCCGGAAAAAGCACTTTTCTGGCTACGGGATTGACCGGCCGGCTATGCCCAAATTTTCTCTTATTTTTCTTAGTATGGATAAATTTTTATATGTAATTTATGTGTTACGTAATTCGTTTATAGAATTTTGTTTAAATTAATAGATTATTATTTAGTTTAAATTAATTCTCTTAATTGATCTAATTCAAAATAATTATAAATATGTAATGTTTGTAATGTTAAAATTTATATTTAGGTTAAGAAAAAAAAGAGAAAAATTTGGGTATAGCCGGCCGGTCAATCGGAGGCCGGGAAAGGGCCAACTGGTCGTATATTCCGGTCGCCGGAAAAATCACTTTTCCGGCAACGGGATGGACCGGCCGGCTATGCCCGAATTTTTCTCTTATTTTTCTTAGTATGGATAAATTTTCATATGTAATTTATGTGTTACGTAATTCGTTTATAGAATTTTGTTTAAATTAATTGATTATTATTTAGTTTAAATTAATTCTCTTAATTGATCTAATTCAAAATAATTATAAATATGTAATGTTTGTAATGTTAAAATTTATATTTAGGTTAAGAAAAAAAAAAGAAAAATTTGGATATAGCTGGCCGGTCAATCGGAGGCCGGGAAAGGGCCGACCGGTCGTATATTCCGGTTGCCGGAAAAATCACTGTTCCGGCGTTCGGATGGACCGGCCGGCTATGCCCGAAAATTTCGTCATTGTAATATTTCCTGTCATATATTTAACTGTCGTCTACTTACGCTAATTATTTATACTAATATGTATAACCCGTGTTCATGATTGTAGATGAATCTTAAAGCGGACTATTACCGGTTGCTTGAAGAGGGACAAGAAATGTTTGGTTCTTCGGTTGAAGAAGTTGTCACGCCCCAGTTCCCGAGGGAAGGCACGTATGCCGGGACATGGCAAGGGATTGGAATTAAGAAGCGAGGATAGAAAGGAGTTCATGGCTTGGGGATATTTAATCCTATTGTTAAGAAATTAAATACGGGATCGGGACCCACAGCACGAACTACGGGGTAGATAAATCATACTGCCCGTACCGGCCGCCTGTGTCTGAATACCCGTAGACATAAAATAATATAATATTTAAATACGGGATCGGGACATACAGCTCAAACTATGGGTTTGGCTAAACCGAACAACTCATGCTGGCCGATTTGTCTGAGTACCCGTAATATTATATATATAACTCGTGGTGTACGAAAACATAGGGATTTTATTTATAGGCGTAGCGGAAGCTTTTATTATACATTAGCAACAACAACAGTCCTCTCCAGCTTCGCCTGTTCCACCAGCTCCTTAATCTGCAAAACATTTGGAAATGAGTTGCAGGCTGAGTACTAATGTACCTAGTGGGCTTGTGCCAAAAACATTTTTATCATAAAAAGAATATCCATGATAATAAAGTATACATAGAAGGGTTTTGAAATCATTTACTTCCATGCACACAAAACCACATTTTTCATGATTGCGCGCGCATGAGTATTACCATGTTACTCTTATATTGATCCCGGGACATTACCACCGTCGGATCCCTTTTCCCTTTTCAAATGGAGCCATGATTTGGAGACAATGGAATATTTCATCCAGAGGTTCTCCCCTCGAAGTTAGAATCAATTGGTGATCAACCCAACGATTTCTAACCGTGCGCACAGCCTCCCGATTAGTGTGTTAGACCAACCGAAAGACTCGATCGCATACATTATAAGAGCCTTAAACATGTAATAACACATTAAAACATTTTCATGGATAATCCCATTTTATCAGAGCTTACTAACTCAAATAATACTTTGGAAGAATAAAGCCTCACCTGATAACTTGAAATAACAAATTACTTGAGACCTTGATCCTTGCTATCCTCCTTAATATAATAACCAGAAAATTTCTACTAACCTACGTTTGAGATTCTCGGACTTCTAATGTTGAATCTTGTAAGACAAAGGAATGGGTCAACCTTGTATTTATAGGTAAAAAAAGATGATGTAAGCTTGCTTAGTCGATAGTATAGGTTAAGGTAGTCATCATATATAGACTTACTAGGCAATCCTACATCATTCCATGAATTGACACGTATTGAGGCTACTAGGTAGATATTTAATAATACATTACTAAATGAATTACTAGGTAGATATGCATGAATATATTAACTCTTTATACATATATACATATATAATAGCCTATTCACTTAAAATATCCTATTTTTATGATATACATAGTCTATGCACTTTTGCATGGCATTTGTATTTACGTAAATAGTAGGTTATTACTATAATAACTATTATACTAATTGTAGTTATTATATTTGTAGTTACTATACGTAAATTATTATTATTACACTTCCATCCTTAAACATAAAATTATCAAAATTAAAAGAATTATTCTTAGTAGAGTATATTATCTTATTCTAAATTCCCAAAAAAAAGTAGGAAAAAATTTCTAAATTCATATATAAGACTTATTTTAACTATTTAAACTTAATAAGAATATTCGGGATATTACAGAAGTGAATAGCCCCTGTTATGCTATGAACATTATGAGATACGTGCGAACCAATTGGCAACTCAACCCTCACTTGGTTGGATTAGTATTGGGTTCATACAGAGGAATTGATTCTCCTAACTGGTGGTCTGCAAAATCGGTAAGACTTATAAGTAAATCATATTTCATCTTTAAGACATTTATTTATGTTGTGGTATTAATTATTCCCTTTACGTGACTATGTAGATTGTCATTCCATGGGTTATTCAACGTGGCAATCGATATATTGTTTGTTTTGTTGACCCGGAGAAGAAAAAAGTCATTGTTATGGATCCGTTGTATTGGGTACTCGACGTAGAAGAGCAATGTCTTGTTCAGAACTAATTGGAGCCCTTGAGATTACTTTTGCCAATTTAGTTAATTGGTGGGCTTTATTGGACCGAGAATGTTCATGGTTGGCGGGATAAGGCATACTCCTTCCAGTTTGAATTTGCTCCGAGAGATCAAGTTATTAGAAGTGCTCGGCCAAACAGTGATGGTCCAATCGCCATAATGAATATCGAGCGCTGGATTAGTGGATGCCCCAATGTAACTAATGTGGATGATATGATAGACCTGTATAGAAAGATTGTTGCGTGCAGGATTTTCAGTCACCACAAATAGTTGTAATCTGAATTCGACACTTTTATCATTATGTCTGGAAATCATGCTCGTCGTACGTGTATGCGGCATGTTGGAGCATGGTTGCCTACATTCTTTCCGTAGTGCGTAAGATTTTTAGCAAGATGGAAGTAACAGAACCCGTGCTTAGATGCGGGGAAGATCTCTTTGATAGCATGTATGATAGACGTGTGCATATCGGAGACGAACAATGTACCCGGACATGGACCATATGCCAATAAGATACTGATAATGGGATATTGACCTCCTCGCCGCCTTCATAACCAGAATCATCCCAGGTACCCCCATATTTAACATTGACGTAGATCTCGTCCATCTGTAGTCAAATAATTACAACTTAATTAATAAAAATTACAAATAAATATAAAATCAATAAATTAAACACATATACGACCGGTCGGCCCTTTCCCGGACTCCGATTGACCGGCCGGCTATACCCAAATTTTTTTTTTTTTCCTAACCTAAATATAAATTTTAACATTACAAACATTACATATTTATAATTATTTCGAATTAAATGAATTAATTTAAACTAAATAAGTAATCAATTAATTTAAACAAAATTCTATAAACGAATTACGTAACACATAAATTACATATGAAAATTTATCCATACTAAGAAAAATAAGAGAAAAATTCGGGCATAGCCGGCCGGTCCATCCCGTTGCCGGAAAAGTGATTTTTCCGGCGACCGGAATATACGACCGGTTGGCCCTTTCCCGGCCTCCGATTGACCGGCCGGCTATACCCAAATTTTTCTCTTTTTTTTCTTAACCTAAATATAAATTTTAACATTACAAACATTACATATTTATAATTATTTTGAATTAGATCAATTAAGAGAATTAATTTAAACTAAATAATAATCAATTAATTTAAACAAAATTCTATAAACGAATTACGTAACACATAAATTACATATGAAAATTTATCCATCCTAAGAAAAATAAGAGGAAAATTCGGGCATAGCCGGCCGGTCAATCCCGTCGCCGGAAAAGTGCTTTTTCCGGCGACCGGAATATACGACCGGTTGGCCCTTTCCCGGCCTCCGATTGACCGGCCGGCTATACCCAAATTTTTCTTTTTTTTTCTTAACCTAAATATAAATTTTAACATTACAAACATTACATATTTATAATTATTTTGAATTAGATCAATTAAGAGAATTAATTTAAACTAAATAATAATCAATTAATTTAAACAAAATTCTATAAACGAATTACGTAACACATAAATTACATATGAAAATTTATCCATACTAAGAAAAATAAGAGGAAAATTCGGGCATAGCCGGCCGGTTAATCCCGTTGCCGGAAAAGTGCTTTTTCCGGCGACCGGAATATACGACCGGTTGGCCCTTTCCCGGCCTCCGATTGACCGGCCGGCTATACCCAAATTTTTCTCTTTTTTTTCTTAACCTAAATATAAATTTTAACATTACAAACATTACATATTTATAATTATTTTGAATTAAATCAATTAAGAGAATTAATTTAAACTAAATAATAATCAATTAATTTAAACAAAATTCTATAAACGAATTACGTAACACATAAATTACATATGAAAATTTATCGATACTAAGAAAAATAAGAGAAAAATCGGGCATAGCCGGCCGGTCCATCCCGTCGCCGGAAAAGTGATTTTTCCGGCGACCGGAATATACGACCGGTTGGCCCTTTCCCGGCCTCCGATTGACCGGCCGGCTATACCCAAATTTTTCTCTTTTTTTTCTTAACCTAAATATAAATTTTAACATTACAAACATTACATATTTATAATTATTTCGAATTAAATCAATTAAGAGAATTAATTTAAACTAAATAATAATCAATTAATTTAAACAAAATTCTATAAACGAATTACGTAACACATAAATTACATATGAAAATTTATCGATACTAAGAAAAATAAGAGAAAAAATCGGGCATAGCCGGCCGGTCCATCCCGTCGCCGGAAAAGTGATTTTTCCGGCGACCGGAATATACGACCGGTTGGCCCTTTCCCGGCCTCCGATTGACCGGCCGGCTATACCCAAATTTTTCTCTTTTTTTTCTTAACCTAAATATAAATTTAACATTACAAACATTACATATTTATAATTATTTCGAATTAAATCAATTTAGAGAATTAATTTAAACTAAATAATAATCAATTAATTTAAACAAAATTCTATAAACGAATTACGTAACACATAAATTACATATGAAAATTTATCCATACTAAGAAAAATAAGAGGAAAATTTGGGCATAGCCGGCCGGTCCATCCTGTGGCCGGAAAAGTGATTTTTCCAGCGACTGGAATATACGACATTCGCCGAAAAATATACCGATATTCATCGTGGTATTACTTCGACGGAGATCCCGATTCATTTTCCGGCAAGACAAAGTGGTCTTTGTGCTCGTGATCGATTACGTATTGTGCCGACATCACTCCGGTGCTTGAGGCAAATGAGAAGGGAGGTTGTAAGCTTGAGGGAGAAGAGAGTTTAGGGGGAGATAAGGAAGGTGGAGAGTAGGGAGAAGAGAGTGTTAAAATTTCTCTTCCTTCGTGTGTGTGTGGGGGGAATATATGTTTGATTAGGGTTTGTGTGTGTGTGTTTATAAGGGATGGATTTTATTTTTTATCTATTATTATGAGAATATATTCCCCATATTCACCTCATGCAGCCGAGAATCTTGTTTCTTTTGAGGTATTGTTTGTTTTATTGTTTTGTATCCTTATAACATAAAATATATTATTGTATATTCGGGTACCCTACATATATATATATTGATTCTCGCACCCCACCCCAGCTACACGACACACACAATAGAAGAGAGGTTCACAACCCAAAAAAAATAAAAAAAAGTTATTTTTGAGCAGCACAAATTAAGAGGGAGCCGATAGCTCCAAAAAAATTTGTCATGTGGGCCCATAAAATATGTATTTTATTGCTTAAGGGTAGTTTTACCAATATTGAGTTTATAAGGGTATTTTTTCAATTAATGTATATAAAGGGGCAAAAAATCTGAAGCACCCTCTATTTAATCTTGAAGGAGACACCCTTATTTTGGCCTTTATTATGTTTGTAATTCTCATGCAACTTCACTTTAAGTCTTTAACATAGGTTTGTTATGTTTTGTCTTTGATTGGTTTCTATAAATTTCCTATTCGATTTTATTGCTGCAACTCAATTGTGTATTTTTTTTTTTGGTATTAGCTTTAGATTTAAGTATATTGTTTAATCTGTTATTGATTATTTTTTTTAAATATTTTTATTATGTATAATCGACATGTCTAATTTATTAGATTCAAATATATTGTTTAACCTTTTATTGATTATTTTTTAACATATTTTTATTTGTGTTAATACATAATTATAACCATCCAAGTTAACAAATGTCAAATTATACCCAACAATATAAAAAATACAAAATATACCCAATTAGCTCCTTATGTTGTATTTTCGGACCAAAATACCCTTACTCATTTAAATCACTTTTTTAAATAGAAAAATTTCTATGTATAATACCGAGTGATTCAACATTTAAAATGTGCATAAGTAACTTGAGAAATGCTACCCAATCTTGGCATAATGGCATATTTTCTTAATACACCTGAACCAACGAGCTGCTTGATAGTCAAAATGAAATTACCCGAGCTCCTTCTATTACATGTACAACAGGTGTGTTGACATAAAAAAATATGTACCCAAAATATGATACCCCCATTAATTAACCTATTCTTTTACTACTTTTGTAGGTCCCGATAAATAGATATTGGTGTATGGGGGGGGGAATACACTAATTAGCCAACAGTTTTGATTTTTCAAAACAGATTGATCTTACTGAGTCGTCACTACAGTATATCAGAGCAGTTTAGTTTTTCCAGCTCAATCAGTAAACTGTTGAGCTTTCAAAACTAACCTGCGTGCGGAAGTTTGGTGGAAAGGTTGGCTTACAGTTTTCAAAACAGTTTTCAAAGGAAACTTTAGTTCAGACAAGTGTTCATGCAAGACAGGTTACAGTGATGCAGGTTGTGAACATGCAAACTGTGTAAATGAATAAGTAAATAGCAAGAGAGACACAAGGAGTTTTTATCGTGGTTCGGA